>CM062352.1:33527523-34077523 GCA_031216105.1 Dalbergia cultrata
TGAAAAATAGTTCTAAAAGCAAACTTGAGTATACTGAATACATGAGAAAAGAATTCTAAGTTCAGAAAGAAGTTCACACATTCAAAAAGTGCTATATTGATGAAAAAGACAATTTTTCCTGAAGCAAGTTTTGAACATAGCCTTCAATCAAGGTGAGAAGATCACTATCAATATTAGACTGAAGCAAAGAAGATCAATGTGAAGATTAGAAACTGAGGAAGCACATTAGAAAGCACAACAATCGTGCTCGCTTTATAGAAAATGAAGGAAAATTCAAAATTCAAATTGAGTCGACTCCTAAAAAGGGCTAATAGTGACATATTACTTTTACACTTGGTTAACTATCCCATCTTTTTAAAGAAAACATTAAGAGACAACATCCAAAAAGTAAAAAATAGTTTCTGAAGCTTCACTTAGAAACCACATTTGACAACAGATTCTGCAACGCAAAAGTAGCTCTGACACAGCCTTGCTACTCTTCTAGAGGCCAACTTCTAAGGACACAAAAGAAGTTAAAGCACAATTCAACTCCCCCTTCTAGTATTACTTTCAACCTACATTTGTAACTAGGATAGAGGATTCTCCAAGTCCCAAGAGTTTGTCTTAGGCTTACATATGAATATATGGTTTGGTTTCTTGATTATCCTTCTTTTACATTCCTCTCATTCCTCATGTGGTTATGTTGATTAATTAATTGATTATGATATGTCAATGTATGAATATGTAGGTGGAATGAATCTTGATTTTGTATGCTAATTCATGATTATGGGTTGGATGCAAAATTGGGATAGTTGTCTATGCATGAGCTGATTAATTAATTAATGCATGATTGGTTAGCTTAGGAAATTGGGATTAATTCTTTATTGAGGTTAGACTAATGCATTTTGTGCTCAAGTTAGTGTCTGCATTTAGGGATTAAGATCTCAATTACTTAGGTGTTGTTTACTAGTCAAATGCTTGGTGATTGATCGAATGCTAAGAAAATTGTGATGCCAAGGTTGTGTGATTGCATTGTTCTAGGTATAAGTTTGTCACTTACCATGTGTTTAATGAAATGTTGTGTCAAGGGTAAATGGATTCTAGGCCTAGGAAATCCTTGTGCTAGTGTTTTAGTTAGTCGTTAGTTACTTCCTCGTTTTAGTTTATGTTCTATTTTTGCTTGATGCACTCATTGAAAACCCCCCATTGTTACTTCTCCTATTAGTCCCCCAGTATCTTTTGGGGGACGACTCAAGTTTGCTTCACTTTCCTACCTATCTCCATTGCCATTCAATTTTTATACATTTCTAATTTGCTAGAGTTAGAACCACAACATTCTAGCTTTGCCAAAACTAGAACCAAAACTAAATAATTCTATTCTAGGTTGTAGCTAAACATAAGTAATGAAATAACTGAAAACAAAATAAAATAATATAAAATAATGCATGGCTCGAAGTCATGCCTATATTGCTATTGAAGCACTCTAATTTGACATGATCCTAATTGAAGCATCACCCCAAAGCAAAGCATACCAAAGGAATAATTGTAGCACTATTGTGGAGGTGGATCCTGAGGTGGAACTAGACATGTACTTATAATTCTGAACATGGATTTCTAACGTTAACTTGGCTTCAGGAAGCAAGAGTGGCACTGATAGCTGTCATAGTAACAAGCTCCCAAAGCGTTGTAGTCTTGGGTTCTTATCAAATTGACAAAAGTGTGCTCAAAATGGGATTGCAATAAAATATTATATAGTGGTACAACATAGGTCATTTCTCAAAGAACTAGTGTTAACTAGCTAAGCTTGGGGGGTTTTTGATGCATTTAAAAGTAAAGAGCTATAAAATACAAGTTTATTCAAATATTGAAATAAACACTAGCATAAAAAGTTCTCAAGACTCATGGTAATCTATCATAAGCTCAAGAGATTTATCAATTACAAGTTATGTAGCCAAATTGAGTTATTAGAAAAACCTCAACTAACAACTCCACAACCTAAAAACCTCTAGGATAACAATCAACACAAATCAACGAAGATATTAAGACCACAACTCTCAATTAATTCATGTAAATCATCAATCCAATTGCATTTAGATTATATTGAATTCAATCACATTCTTCAATTTTTAAAGATTAATTCCACACCAATATGCCAATCAATATGAAACCAAGAACACAACTCATTCAAAATCAACATTCAATAATGTTCATGAAGATATTAAATGAGAAGCAAGCAAAAGATTAAAGAAACATAACATGTTTTGATATTCAAAACTAGGAGTGTTCAAAATCGATCCAAACTGAATTAAAACTTAAAATTGATCAAAATTGAAATTAATCGGTCTGAATTGGTTCTTCAATTGTGAAAAGCAAACCAAAATGATTGGTTTTTTGTTCTTATTTCCCAAATTGAACCAAATCAAATTGAGCTGATAATATACTACATTCATAATTTTATTTATTAATTAGATGTATTACTTATCAAAATTTCCTATCCATATCTAAATTTGTCTCATTTTAACTTAACATTTAAGATTTTCAATTATACATTAATTCCTTTAATTTAATCAACATGATTTTTATTCAAATCTTTTATCCTTTGTTTAACTTATTAGTCAATAGATGACATATTAGCATAAATTTTAAAATAACGTTAGATCTTGTAATTATATAGTTTTACAATAACAATTACTCTAATTTAATATTGTTTATAATTATTTTTTTATATTTTATAAATTTTATAAAAAAAATGAAAATCGAACCCATCCAAACCTATTTAAATTGATTTGCTTTAGTTCAGTTAAAAAATAATCAAACCAAACCAAATCAAACCGAAATAAAATTTATTAATTGGATCAGTTGGTTTTTACCAAAAAATCAAACCAAAGTGAATTGTGAACACCCCTATTCAAAAGAAATAAAGAGAGTTTCAATATTATAATGATGGCTTCTTGAGCTCCTTCTACTAACCAAGGTCCTACTGCTCCATAATAATCATGGAGGATTACAAGCTCAAAATGCACAAAATCTAAATCTACACTAAGGAGAAAAGGAAGAATAAGCAAACTCTAAGAGAGAAAGAGAGAGAGACCTAAAGAGAGCTAGGCTAAGAAAGGAGAGTAGTAAGTGTCAATAAAAGGACTATTGATCAAGTTAAATCGAGTAAACCTGACTTTTAGATTTGGACATTACACATAATATATTTATTAAGTTTTAGAGGTAAGAAATAAAATTCAAAAGTTATTTTACAACACATATTTTAAAAGAAACCATATCAATGTGAAAATAACAATAAGTAATACAAAATATATTAATTTAAGTATAAAATCTAATAATTTATTACTAATTATTTTAAAAAAATATAACTTGTAAAGAATTATTTGATTGTAACCTGGGTTCATCCAAAATATCGCTCAAACATGACCTTCAGAGTATATTAAGTCAAATTTCAAAACCCGAACTTAATCCAATAAAATTGTAGTCAGGATGGGTTATTGGGTTGAGTCAGCCAGAGCATGAACACCAGCATGACCCAGTACTACTTTTGATACAAGTTAGGGTAATATTTCAAGTTGACCTTGTGCTCAACGCCAAATAATGTTTAGAAATTATATATTTTAAAATGTAATTAATAATAAATTACAAGATTTTAATTTAAATTAAATTATTTTACAATACTTAGATGTTATTATATATTAGTATTGTTTTTCTTAAATATGCAATGAACACCGTTATAACTTTTACGATATAAAATTTTGTTTCTCGGGTCTAAAACTTTACTGCAGTAACAAATTAGTGCATGTCATGTTAGTTTTTTTGGTCAGGGTGCATGCCATGTTATGAATGCCGTTTATTGTCTCTCGTTAATCTGTTGGGCCCCCCGAGGGAAATCTGGGTTTTTTATGGTCACCGAGCAAGTAGTGGTTGGGCTGCTTTGGGTCAGGCTTGTTACATCAGTTCAATCCAATATTTTATCCAAATTACTTTAGGTCCGTTTGATTTCTATTTTTATTTCTTGTTTTTCAACTTTTGTTTACAATTTGTTTTTTATTACTTAAGATTTCACGACAGCTACAATGAAAAAAGAAATCTTACCTTCTATTTTTATTTTGTGTTTCCAACATTCATTAATAAAATTCTAAAAAATTAAAAACAAAAGCCAAACACACTATTTCATTAGTCATTTTCTGTCTGTGACGAGGATAACATCACCGACTGCACGATTTGTTGTATTCCGTCGTTTAAAGTAATTAGTGAAGTCTTGTCGATGTTTTCTTTAGAACCTTTTTAGTTTCATTCTCGCGAATTGCACAAGTAAAAATGGAAAAGTGTGATGAAGAACTCGTAATTACTGTAAGATTGAATAATAGCTTGCTATAGCTAAACCAATTTGACTTCCGTTGAAATTCACACGATCTAGAGTCATTTTGGTATCAAACTATTAATCACAGAGAAAACGTGTAATATAGTTTTTTGAAAAGTATATGGTTAATGGCCAATGCATGGCTCAGCGACTCAGATCGAGGAAAAAGAGAGAGGAAAACCGATTGATCCCTAAAAAATTGGAGAAAAGATAAAAAAAAAAAAAAAAAAGTATTCTAAAATAATGGGCTAGACGAAGGTGAAGAAGACCGAAAATGATGCAAAAAGAGTTTGAGTATCATACAAAGGCATATCTTCAAAGAAAGTGGAGAATATCACTAACCTTGCATTATTGTGGTCAAAGACAATATTGGTCAAGGGTAGTTCAATTATTGACTCTTTTTGTGCTGAATAAAGTACTTTTCTTTAATAATATCTATCCATCTATTAATCTGTCATGTCCGTTGGGTGTGACATATATATAAGAAACCTCTGCTATAAATCTTCTGCGTTTCTTGTACTAATAAACTACAGCCTTTTTCCAATCAGTTTCGTTTGATCAATTATGAAAGATGCGTACGCACGAAAATATTGGATGAACATTATTAGTGGTGACGTACCCTTGACTCACTAACACTAAGTGAGGGGTTAGTTGCATGTGCGAGGAAATAAAAGGAAAGAAAAGAATTGGAAGCACAGGATGAGCAACCATAATATGACAAATGAACTATGGTGGGTGGAACTCCTTTCTGTGCTGTTCAAAATATTTTTGGACTCATGCAGCATTGATTCGTATTTATCTTTAGTCCACTATAATAGGCAGTGCTTAGAATGATTAGAATTAGAAATTAATATTTAATATTTTAATTACTTCAAATCAGTTTAATTTAAAATTTAAATATTATATTTTGAATAATTATGTAAAATAAGATTTGATAAAATTCATTAAATATTGTATGAAATGATTAAAAATGAAAATTAATTTGATTTATTATCTTGAATCGTAGTTTAAAATAAAATTTATTAATAAAAAATAATATCTTAATCTTATATATTAATATTATTAATGAATGTCAAAATATTTATAAGCACTTGATGTATTGAATAAAAAGGTTAAAAGAATAATATGATTGCAATAAACTCTAATTTATAGATTCAAATGAAATTGAAGAACAATTTTATCAAAGAAGTGCATGTTTGTGTGTGTGAAATTCGCTGCATGTTGGATTTATTGCAATGTATGTGTAATCAAAATAAAAATGAATTTATGTTTATGTTACAATAATTTTAGATATTATCAATTTTACCAAAAAAAAATAAAAAGGGAAGAAAACTCAATAGTCAATACAATTTGTTGAACCATTAGTACAGTATTTGATTTTTTAATTTATTACCATTAGTGCAATTTATTCTGAGGTAATTAATGATTAAAATTAAAATTTATTATGCGCCTATATTATTTTCCTTGATGCAAAAATTTAGTTATTACAGTTTTCGAATTAACTGCAAATGACACTCACGTGCACCAAACAACTATTTTTCAACAATGTTCCTTCAAAATATTTCTGTTTATGATGATAAAAAAGCTTCATGTCTTAACAAATTTGGATTTTCTTTTCTACATTTCATATTTTTTAGAATTAATTAGATGAATTCATTTAAATCCAACAATAAATTTAATTATTATAACGTATCTGGGGCTCTTATAGTTTAGAATAATTTATTAATTTTAAATCCGAAATGCAATGAATTAATCTGACCAAATTTAAAATATAGTTTTATTTGCTTTAAGTGATTATTGTAAGGATAAAGAGATATTTTGAATGGATTTATGTAAGACATAATATCTTCATATTGAATAGTCCTTTTAAGAATTCGAAAGTTGTTTGGGTTACCGACTATCAAAGGTTTAGAAGTGTGGCACGCCAATACTAGAAGGAATATTCTCCCAATAATATAAGGATATACGTATGTGTAATTATTATGTGAATAAAAACAAGTGATGTCACTTTTTGCAAATGTCTAAATCCACTATGAAATCAATAGAAGTAAAATTTAATTATTGCCAATAATTACTTCAATATTTTTACACATATTAATTAACCAAAAAATATATATTAATCAAACGGAGAAAAAATTAAGATATGTTATTTAGAAAACTTAGTAATGAAATATAAAACATTGAATTGGTTCTTTTATGCCAAAAAAAAAGAGTTTAATTTGTGTGTACTGACAATGTAAAATTTTTTTACACTTTATGTAGTCAAATCACTCCATTTCCATTACTTCTCAAGTAACGGGTGTGAGATTTAACTACTTTTATTTATATGACACTACATAATTGAATGTTTTACACTGTCAATGCATATAAATTAAATTTTAAAAATAATGCTTCATTTGAAAAATTAAATTACTTTAATATTTTATTAAATTATATTTAATTTTTATTTACTATTACAATTTTCTTGCAAAAGTATTATAATTAAAAATATTTATAAAAATTTATAATTAAACCCGTGCATCTCACTGGTATTATGTCTAGTTTATATTCAAAATTGACTTTTTAATCACTGTTGTGTTAGATGCTATTAAGTTATTCTTAGTTTACTAAGCATGGATAGATTATGCATACAAAAATATATAGTGCACCAAAGAATTATTCAAACCCCAATTGACACGATTTGTGTTCTGTCACCAATGCTCCATATAAGGAAATGAAAGGTTTATTAGACTGTACAACCATTTTATTAATCATTAATTAATGTGTTTCAAATGTTTAATTTCGCAGTTTTTAGTCATTGGATTTAGCGAGTGAGAACAAGCTGAAAACATATTACACAAAAGCCTATTTATTTGCTAATCTAAACTCTCAAACATCGTATTTTAATCGGTAGCATTAGTAAATGACAGCAGTGGAATATGTGGGTATGTGAACAACTGATGAAGAGAGCATCACTCGAAGACATGCCAAGATTAGATCGTGACTCCAGAGCAAGTGGCGATAAAGTGGATGGCGTTTGATAAATAGAATTGTCCAAAGGCCACAGTTCCGATAACGAAATGAAAGGTACGCCTTGGGTGATAATTACAAGACACACTTCAATTGTTCCTGTTTTGGTAAATTGAATAACCTCTCCTCGGTTAATGCTGCTAGAAGCATCCGGAGTTATCATCATGATCTGATTGACGCCAAGATACAAATCGAAAGTTGGCACTTCTTCTTTCTGGTCATAGTTTCCATATGCAAAGTAAGCCCTCATGAAATATTTGTTGTTCTTTCCTTGTTTGGGTTTCAAGGTATAGCAATTCCTCTTCCCAATTGGGAAGCTTCTCAGTGAGTGCAGTTGCTTTCGAATCTGAGGCGCCTTGTCAAAAGTGTATTTCAAGGATAAATTGTAAATTTGGCCGGATTGGATGAACGTTGCATCATCTGCGTGATATTGCATGTTGGTTAGCTTTCTTTGTTAACAAATGACTTTACATTCAGATGAAAATTTATAATTTTCAAATCGCCTTATTTTGATAGGTGTAATACGTGAATATTGTATTAAAACTACAATAAAATATAATGAAAAGTATTGGATACTTACTTCATTCTGTAACTCTTCATCCACATTGGATTTAATCAATCCAACCATTGATTTATGTTATATTATATTGATGATCAAGCATGACAAATTTCAAAAATATTGGATAACAATAACCATGTAATCTATTAATCGATATTTACTTGTATTTTTAAAAATATAATATCCGTCAAAATAAAATGAAATGATGAACTATCAAATAATTTTCAAATTGTATGAAACTTTATATCTTTGATCTACTTGGTGGAAACTTTAAATTCAACGAATGAATTGATGCAATTTCATGAAAAAAAAAAAAAGTTATTAGATGGAGTCACTACAAGAAAATTGCCATATAGTGACGGCAAAAAACTGTAGGTAAAAGTATAAAAACTGTGGGTATAGCCTCAAAAACTTATACCCACGGACATTTACTTCCGTCATTTTTACTATGTCATTACCCACGGTTATTTTGCCGTCAGTATAACATATAGTGACGATAACCATTACCGTCAGAAAATCCCTTGACTTATACCTACAGATTTCATTATGTCACTATAAGTTTTAGTGACAGAACTAAAAATCATCACAAATAATCACCAGGTAATTACCCACAAAAATAATTCTGTCACTACATACTTTAGAGGAAAGGTCTTTTTTTCCGTAGGTATAACTTATAGCCACACTTTTATTCGTTTTTAATTTTCTGTGGGTATAGCTTATAATGATTTTTTTGTGGGTACAAAAAATTAAAATTTGGAATTCAATTTATGTATTTAATTAAATTTATATACATAAGAATAATAATCATATAAAAAAAAGACTCCACTTATATTAAAAGTAGAATAAGTCTTAACGCAATAGGTATCAATATTACAAAGAAATTGAATCATATCAATCTAAAAAGGTACACATGTTGTGCTCCCTATAAAGTAAATATGGTACATATGAAATACAATTCCAAAACACAAAAAGCATGAATCATCAACAATTAGCAAAGATGAGCACCTTCACTTCTAGTTATCACCTGCAAATTACAATGAAGCATTAATATTAGTATATGTATTTAACAAAACTAATATCAAACTTAATGAAAATTTTAGGACAGGTTAGGTTTTGTTACCAGATTAATTTGTTCTTGTGCATGTGTGTGTGCTTTAATGTTTAGAATAAGGTAATAGAAAAAACTACTAACAAGAAGTGATGCATCAAGACAGAAACCCAATAGCCAATCATAAAATGCATTGAACTTTCCTAACTAAATTAAGGGTCTCACCATATTGCACAGACCATGAACAAAAACAAATGATCATATCAATAACTGAGTAACTCTTGGACAACAGAAGAAAATAAAAGAACAGCAACCAATGGTTAATATATAGCATAATCAAATTATGTAGGAAGCAACATAATTCCTCAGTCCAGGAAAAACAAGCCAGCTACATCAAGGTTGAGTACTACTGAAACACCCTTATGGATTTGAGTTGCTTTAATACATTTAGCTATGTCCTATTGCTCTTTAATTATTTTGGAAGGAGAGAATCCTAGGTGTGAAAAGCCTCTAGGAGACAAGAAATACTAAAAACTTATGACAAGATCTAATTTTCTAAAATTTAGTTTCCCAACAGTCTAAATCAAACCATTTTAGAGAAAAACAGAGAATTCACATATTTCAAATAACTTATACTCTCTTCATAATATATAGCTTGTCACATGCAGCCCATAGATAAAAGTAGTTTATAAATATTTTCAAATGTGCACAAAAAATGCTCTGCTAGATTGTCATTTTGGTCAAACTTAAAATGTCTCTAGAAACATAATTCTATCATTCAACCTATCACATAGAAAGTAAAGACAAAAATCATTAAAAGAGATTGTAGATCCATCTTGCAGTCCAATGCAAAAGCAAATCACCATCCTCAATTACAGATATTTATCCAGCGCACATTAGGTGAAATATCAAGGAAATCTGTTATATATTATGCCAATCCATGATATTCAACAATGAGAGATCAAACAAGCAAGAGGGTAAGCAACTTACACTCAGCAATAATGCAATTTCCAAGGCATAAGCATCTCTAAAAGTCACATATGTAGTAGATGCATGATCACCAGATCTGTATCTTGACAAGAGCAATTTTTCCTGTTATGTCCATGGTATTCTTCATGCCTATAATTACACTAGTCATTTCCAACACAAGGAAGTGAAGTCAAACTTTATAGGCTGACTCTTTTAGGTGGGTGACTGTTCCTTTGAAAGTTCTGGTTTAACAAACAAAATGGAATTGAAATATGAAGGAATCTGGACAAAGAAACATAAATATGAAAATGTATGGTTTATAGATGGGTTGGATAAATCACAACAGAAGAACATTTCTAGAAATAACAAGGGAATAAGTTGTCATTTAAAAAAGAGAATGAGAATGCGTAAGGGAGAATGAAAGGTGACGAATTTACTCTTCTAGTAATAAGTTATCATAAGAAAGAGATGCAGTGTTGTCTATTTCTGGTTTCCAGACAGAATCAGAGGAAGCTCATCAAAACATCCAAATATTAGAACCAAATAAAAAAGCAAGAGGACATAAATTAAAATTAAAAGGAAAAAAATATAACCTATTATTTTTCAGCAAGAAACAAGAATACATTCAAACAGTAGGATACAAGTAAAAGGATAACAAGAATCCAATAAAATAATAGCAACAAATCAAAAACAAAAAGAGAAATCTGTAAATAACAACTAAATAAGCTTCCGTCAGAAACAAAGTAACAACAACTCATCCCCTTCCTTATTCCCCTTTTCTCTCTCAGCAGTACAAGAAAAAAAAAATTGAAACTGATAAATTGTATGTCATTGAACCTCTCAAAATGAAGAAGCAAAGAGACCATAAAAAACAGATTTAACATTAAAAAAGAAAACTCACATAACCTTGAAATATAATTGACACAAACGCAAATGAAATGAAGTGAATAACCAAACAAGGAACAAACTTGTAATGGCATTCATAAGGAGATATAATGAATGTTATTAGTTATTAATAGATCATTTTAACAGCATGTTCAAGTTTTTTTTGTCTGGACAAAACAACTAAACAAAAAGGACACTGATTTTAAAGGAAATACAATGACGGTCACAGGTTCACGGTTTCAGCCATACAAAGGTACACACATACTAGAAAAGCCATAATATAGAGACTGTAGTACCTTTTAATCTTTCAGAGTTTCAGCCCTTGGTCATGGGCTTACGAGAGGGCAGATCTAGTCACGGCGGAAGGCAGATTGGGACGAGGGGTCCTGGCAGAGGGTAGATCTGGTCACGACGGAGGTCAGATCTGGAAGAGGGGCGGCCGAGCGAGTAGTGTGGCTGCGCGACCGAGTGGCTGGGCGATCTGGACTAGGGGACGGCGGTGGTGCCTACGCGATGGACGACAGTCGCTCGCATGCACGCTGGCTGGGTGGTTCGTCGCACTCCTCTCTCACTGCACGATCTTCGAACCGAGACGGAGACGAACCTGAGATTTGAGATCGACAAGGCGGCGGCGAAGCTGGAGAGGCGTCGGCTGCTGAGCTGCTGGGACGGCCGAGAGGCTGGGCCTGTTGGTTTCGCGTCGTTCCTCAAATCTAGGAGTGATATGTTGTGGCGATATTGTGGAGTTTGGAGGAGGTTCTTTTGTTGGGGTGGCCAGATCTGAGAGTGATGATATGGGGGTTATGATAATTTCATTTCCTTTGTTCCATAGAGTACCATCCGCGGTACTCTCAAAATTTTTTCTTTCAGATTGGCGCTAAAAAACATTATAGCTGAAAAATTAAAAAAAACTATAGTGATAATAGAACAAGTAAAAATTTATAGTGACACCAAATTTCAAGTGTAGGTATATGCTACTTATACCCACAGTAAAAAAATTTATAGTGACAGCAAAATATAAGTGTAGGTAAATACCCACAGTATTAATATCTGTCTCTAAAACTTATAGTGACGATACTATATATTTGTGGGTATATGTTATCTATACCTACAATTTATATATGTGTAGCTAAAGATTGCCGTAGGTATATGGCAATTTTCTTGTAGTGAGTAAGTATGCCAAGACTTACTCTTAGAGTAAGTTGATCCCTCCTATATATATATCATAAATCTCTACTGAATGTGACATTGGATCTAGAGTTTTTTTTTAATATAAAAATTGAAAATATTCGATCTAGTAAACTCATAAATGAATCATATATTTAGACATCAAATGAATCAACGATTTACCATAATTTTGAAACTTAAAAAAATCAACTTCCGAGTCAATTCATAAGAGGAGAAAAGGACCAAGATACGTTGATTTCTTACGTTCTTGCAAACATGCAAATCAAAATTGACGAATATTACATTATTCTAAGTTCTAGTTATTATTATTATTTTATTAATAATGATTAATACTATTTATTCAACAAATTAGATTTATTGATATGAGATTTTCTGTTACTATAAATTGAAGAAACAATAGCCTATCCAACTAAGTATATTTGAATTCTAGTGATTAGAGACTATCTTTATAAAACAATATAAGAAAAAAAAGAATATATATGATATGAGATTTATAGAAATATATATAACAAGTACAATATTAAATCGAGGTACCCATTCTATGATAAGCTTACCCTCCTTTTTGTGCCTTTAGTGGGCCTAGTATTTTTTACAATTGCAATGGCTCCTTTATTTCTTCATGTTCAAAGGAATAAGATTTTTTAGATACGTACAGTAGGCACAAATTAGATATATATTTAGATCAAGAAGCAATTCAATGAATTACTATTAAAGGTTTACATCAAAATAGTGCTAGTTGATAAAAGTTACTTCCAGCTCATATTGGCCATGGGTTGAGAATGGGAATTGAACTCTATGAGATCGAATTTCCTATTGTTCCTTAGCAACTCAGTGGTAGAGTGGTCAGCTATTAACTGACTGGTCGTAGGTTCGAATCCTACTTGGGGAGATTTGGTTCATTCCGAATTCTTTAATTCGGAATGAAAGGTATTCGCATTGACCGTTAAGAGTAGGTAACCCATTCCCCCTATCTTTGTTCTTATTGTATTCTATCTCATCGTATCCTGTTCTATTCTATGATATTTGAGAATCGCAGTCAGTACCTCGGTGTAGGTTCAAGACACTCATTTGTTCCACAATCCAGGGCTATTTAAACTAACCAATTCAAAATTCTCAGACGTACTAGTACTAGCAATAGCAAGTGCATCTTTGATGCATTCATCAATCCTCCCGAGAGGTTACAATTGTTGCGAGCAAACATATTAATGACGAGGAACGCATTTTTGCTTTGCTACTAATATTTTACTTGCTCTACTATTCTGCACAAGCCTAGTTGAGGAAGAATTATGAGGTGTAAAAATATGCAGATTAAAATGAAAATAAAATATTAGGACATACTTTATTTATTTATAAATATTAACCATTTATGAAAATCTTTGTTTTCTTTTTTTAAGAAAACAGTAAGGTAAGCCCACTCCATTTTGACAAAATACCCACCCCTAATTTCCATAGCTTTGGGTTCGCTAGCTACATCGGCCCTTAATAAATAAAACAGAAAAAGAAATAGTGGGTTCCATTTTCTATGATTACTTTTAAAACGGTGAGATCCTTTCTATACACCAAAGCCCTTTCCTCAGCTTAATCAATATTTTTGTTAACTTATACAGTTCATACTCTTTGGCTCTACCCATGAAATATCAAGTAATAGGTCTTTCACAACGAAATCTAGCTATACAGTAATGATATTTAAGTATGAAGATTAGCTGGGTAGCTGACCCTCTTAGTCCATTTTTGCAAAAATAAAAGGGCATAATTATTCCGCTTTTTAATTGAACTATAGGATTTCCCCTGTTCAATGGATAAGCATTTACTACCAATGGTGAAATCTTTCTTATCTTAAATTGCAAATTGAGGTGATTGGGTTTGCACCAATCCAAACCATAAATTTGATACACAATAGAAGAATATATCTCTTTATATATTATTTATTATTCATTTTTTTATTTTAGTCTATGATCTAAACGAGTTGCACATACACCCTAGTGCAGTGTAATATCCCAAATATAGAATTTATCAGTATTTGAGTTATTATTATTGTTTCACTAATAAATGATGCAACCGTGTTGCATACATAGTTAGATTATATATATATATGCATTATAGAATGCAATCCATGTGTTGCATGTATAGTTAATAGATTATAATTATATGTTAAAGAATGCAACCCGTGTGTTGCATGCATAGGTAATATATTATTATTATTATTATAATATATTATGATAGGGAAACCCATGTAGCACGGGGTAGTTAATATGTAATATTATATATACTATTATTATTATATAGATAGTTAAGAGCCCGTGTTGCACGGGTTAGATTATTATTATATTATTATTTATTTATATATATATATAGATGTGGGTGTGTGTGTTGTGTCTGCAGAGTGTGGGTGAGGGGAGAGAGAACGTAAGTGGAATAAGAGTAGAGAGAGAATAATGAGGAAATAGTTACCGGCAATATTCAAACTCCTTAAAGGTCAAGTTGTTAGTATACTCCTTGCTACCAAGGTGAGTGGATTTAAGCTCATGACCATACTTTTGGTCATTATTAGTATATTTTCATATTATATAAATTATTTATGAAATTTTAGAATGTTTTATGTCAAGAGAATATGCTATTATGAATTATGTCAATTTTAGAAATATTATTGCTTTTACAAGTATCATGAAAATTAGTCATTTTAGAAAACTCATGGGATCATACTTGTTGTATGTATGATTTAGATTTATTTATCAATTAGAAAGTATTACAAATTTCAATTTTGTATGAACTTATTACTATTAGTGTTTAGCCAATAAATAGTGAGAAACAGATCAGTGAGTTAACGGCTGCATGATTAATCGTTAACCTTGGTACCAGGTGGTCCGCTAGAGGACTAGCTCACCCACAGTAAGGAACCTAGTGAGGTGTCCATTTATGGGAACTAGTTAAGTGCCCATCAGATTAGCCATTGGCTCAGATTAGCTATTCAGCTCAGATATTTATTCATGTTTCTCTACTGGTTATTGCCATGAATTCAGTTAATATATTATTGTAGTACAATCATATGTAATTATATATATAATATATTTCATATCAGCTGCATGTATAAGTTATGTATTTTGTTGATGTCCCATGTGGGTTGTGAGTGAAGGCTCACTCACTGAGTTTTGATGAACTCACCCCTCTCTTTTCCTTCTCCTACAGATATAGCTACAGGTTCAGTTGTACCACAGGATCCTCCGCAGTAGTGCTACAATTTCCTTGGTGAGCTTCGCTTTGGAGTGGAGCGGAGCTTATTGTCAATTATGTCAGTTTAGTAGTGCTCTAATAATTGTGTAGGCAGAATCCCGGACATGCATTATATTGTTTTGTTTATTTTAAGAATTTCTGTTATTTGTTTAAGTACGTTTGGCTATGGCTCAGATTACAAATTTTATGTTCAGAATTTATGTTTTGAGAACCTTTTCAGATTGATGAAATCTAGTTAAAATTGAAATATTTTGAATATATATATTCAATTTATTTATGCATATTAATTAGTCATGTGATAAGAGGCTTCCGTGGGGATCCAATTCCTCACGTGCCGATCACGTTCTGTAGAAGGGTCGTGACATGCAGGTTCCTTGACAGGTATAAGATTTGGTTTATTTTATGCTGCTTCTTATTTAAACCTATTAATTTCTTCATTATTTGTAATAGTTCTTTACTTAGGCGATTTGAATATCCCTATTCCGTACATATTAGTTACTGAGTTTTTTGAGACAAATAAAGCATATGGGGTTTTTGGAACTACAATTGGCATCTTTATTACATTAGCTAAAACTTATTTGTTCTTGTTCCTTTCTATCACAGCAAGATGGACTTTTCCTAGGCTAAGAATGGACCAATTATTAAATCTTGGATGGAAGTTTCTTTTACCTATTTCTCTCGGTAATCTATTATTAACAACTTCGTCTCAACTGTTTTCGCTGTAAAAGATTGATCCTCTATAATAATTTAATATCTACAATGTATTTATACAATTTATACATTAGAATTATAAAAAAAATTGGATTTTCAAGGTAAAATCTATTATAGAATAGAATTCTAGATTTGATGTTTTTATCGGATCCTTGTTTCATTAGAAAATCTTTATTTCATTAGAATTAGATAGAATTGAAAAGATATTTGAATCACTAAATGAATGTCCAATTCGAAATTAATAGAATGATTATTTATAGCCATTAGATTAGTTATAGCTATTGTAAATTAAGAAATATATTCTTAATCACTCTCTTCTTCATTCTTCAAGGACCAAGATCAAATAAACCTTTACTCTCGTTCTATTGGAGAAAGATCTATTTGTAACCTAAGTGGAGCTAGGAGGGTTTCTTAACGCCTTCTTTTTTTTTTCTCATCAGAGTTATTGCACAAAGATTTGTCATGGTAAGGAAGAAGGGGTAACAAACACACTTGGAGAGGACAGTATAGCAGATAGTTGTATTTTGCATTCAGGGAGGATGAATCGCTCCCGAAAAGGAATCTATTGATTCTCTCCCAATTTGTTGGACTATAGGTGTGATGATTTACTTCACAGGTGAGGTCTCTGGTTCAACCATTCAAGTCCAGGATGTCCCAGTTGTGCCAAGGAAAAGAATAAAAGACAGACTCCTTCATGCATGCTCTACTTGGCTCAGGGGGATATAGGTCAGTTGGTAGAGCTCCGCTCTTGCAATTAGGTTATTGCGATTACAGGTTGGATGTCTAATTGTCTAGGCAGTAATGATAGTTTCTTGTACCTGAATTAGTGGCTCACTTTTTATAAGTAATGGGAAAGAGGACTAAAAGATGCCACTGAAAGACTCTACTGAGACAAAGACAGGCTGTCAAGAATGTAGAAGAGGTATCATATATGTACATATATATAGTGTAGTACTCGTGTGCTGCACGGACCAAATAAATAAGTCAAATATAAATATGATAAACATATTGAATTAATTTAACACTATCTTATCATTATAAAAATATTTTAAAATAATTTTTTTTAAAAATAATCATTTGTTACTTTTTAATTTTCATACTTTATTATCATTTGTTGCTTTGAGTTATTAAACTAGTATTTTTTTTTTATCATAAGTAAATTGATGACATTCTAAAACTAATGCTATATTGTGTATCTTTTGAGTATTATATGATTAAAAATAGTTAATAATAATTTAAATTATTTATATTTTATTATCAATATGTTTGAAAAATATTTTACTTGATAATAATTATTGAATTTAACACTAGTTAAATTTTATTTGCTAAATTAATAAATTCAATAGAATAAAATCAATAACAATAGTTATTATTCCATACAAACTATGTAACCTTATATTACCCGTTCTTTATTCCTTCTCCTTACTCATGCTCAACACGCAAATTACTTAATATTTCTATTTGTAACATCCTAAATTTTAACCCCTTTGCACTTGAGTCATATTAAGGTTAAACTTTATTTATTATGTTTCAGTCTCATAAATTTTTCTAATAAGATAAGATATAAGGAAAACAATGCTATTTTTTTTTTAATAAAAATCAAAAGAGAAACCTTGCGCATAGATAAATCATATACAATATTTATTTCATGGAAGCTAATTAATACAGTCATAAACATATACAAATCATCCAAAGTCTGAATAATTTACACATCATAAATAAATAGATAAATACAAACAACATGTCATCTAAATAAGTTACCTGATCTAAATAAGTCACCTGATCTAGAATACAATCTTACCTATTCTAATAATCTAAAATACAATCCTATCTACTTTCCTTGCATGTCATCTAAATATATATGCATGCATCATGAGCTATTTAATTGGTAACATAACCTGTCTTAACTTTGATCTTCGGCATCAACTTCCGATCTTAATTCTTGATTACTTACTGTCATCTATGATCTTTGGCATCAACCTTTGATCTTAATTTAGAAACTCACAGTGGGCCTTTCTCCTGAAATCGTTGGCATCAACCTCGGAGTTTCAGTAAATGGTATTTAGCTCAAACAGACAGTCGTTGTTGTCCTGAGGTGAGGGGTAAAACTTTCTCTTTTCGAATTGCAGAAAAGTACATTTAACCTTTTAACTTTTCTTATTTAGTGCAACAAGTGTCATACGAAACCTTATGCATAACATGGGACATGTATTACACAAGACATAAGCAGACCAAATGTATAATCAACATGATTCAGTAGCCTTAGCACCACCACATTTCAAACGACATTATCAAGCATCAATAGGTATGGCAACACAGGAGCATACATCTAACATCCAGAGGCATTATAATATAGTATCTCGTGAAATATGCACAAGAGGTAAATCACACAACAAATAACATATTCAATATGTGTTCTCATAGTTAGCAAGTCTCATTATAAAAAACAAGTCTTCATAAATTAGAGTTTTCGATAATGTGTGGAGTGTCTTAAAGACTCGTATTACTGGGTCTTAAAACTCTTTATATTTATTTATTTATTTATTTTTATTTATAACATTACTAAACTTATTACTGGTTTGGGATTATAATTTAACCCTCGTTTTATTCCTTATAGCTTGACAAATTATTTAAACACTTTTTATTTTCCCTATCATGGAATTTCTAACTTTCAGATTTTGATAAATTTGGCAACTAAAATAGAAAATTCTATTGTGACTCCTACCCTTGGATTATGGTCTAATATTTTATGGATATGATCCTAATTCATCAAGCTTTCTAAAGAATCCAGTTTGAGCCTAAACCGATAACTACATAATTTTATAAAACTTTTGAATTAAGACTCTTTGGATGCATGCCCAACAGAGGTTGCAGCAATTTACAAAACTAACTGGGGAAAACCTAAGAAATATTTGTCTATGGAAATTTTTAAGATGACATCCCTATGTGTCAGCTTTCATTTAAAACTGGTTTCATTTGATTCCGACTTATATAACTCTAGTTTCAAACTTTTCTTTGCTCACTGCCCAGAATCCCAATAGCAGCGCCTAATGTGACTTTAACAAATTTTCCTAAATTTTATAAAAGGTCTATGGCAGTGGAACTAAAATGACCTTGCAGGTCTATGTCTTAGCTTTCTCAAGAATTTTGAATGGGCTCAAACGAAGGTCTAGAGACTAAAAAGCGGAATTTTATTGAAAACTGGTCAAATTCCTTACCAGTCCGTGATTAGTGACTTATGTGAGTTTTGAGGTTTTTGTTTGAATGGAGTGTTTTATGTTCTATAACCCATTCCAAACATAACAATAGAAATTTCAGATTATATCGAGCAAACTTTAAAAAAAGGCCTGTCTCATGAGCATTTTAAATCTCAAATCACGTCATAAACTTTCAATGAGGTTTAATGCAATATAATCAAATCCAAATTGATGCAAATTAATTGAACAAGTTGTTAAGGTTATTCAAAGGAACTAAAATAATAAAGCAACTTAATAATAGGCTACTCAAATTCTATTGAGATTATACATGAAGGTAGAAGGCGTGTATTTCAACTTCTCGTTACAATATTTTTAAAGCAAATGTTATAAATAATAAATAACATGATAAGTAGTTTAGTAAGTTAATGTAACGATGCCAAAACTAAAAACTATATAACAATGATACTAAAGCATATGAATAGGACGAGATTCAAATATTTGGGAGGAACAAACATTTGAATAAAATAATTATAGGAATAGTGTTTTACCACATTCCTGGCTCATGTTATATATATATATATATATATATATATATATATATATATATATATATACACTGAAGATCGAGCCACACTGAAAGTGCTACAAGTGAGATTAATAATGATAATTTTGTTCTTAGTTTGAACGCCATGATTACAGCGTAAATAAGCCACTTTTCAATAAAATAAATGAAAGGGAAAAGATATAGACGTCAATTTAGGATTAGCGAAGACAGTATTGAATAATTGAAAGGTTACTACATATCAAATGGAAAATCAAAAGTTGCACCATTAATATATTAACTACTCTCATCAAAACAATACACACAATTATTAGCATAATCATATTCAACCATTAATTCCAATTAAAAGTCATTCCTGGCTAAACCCCAAACAAATCGTAGGATTCCAAACAATAGTAAAATATAAAGTTTGGCACAAAAACCCCTAACTAATTGGAGATCAAAAGAGACCAGGGACTTCTATGGCTCAAAGAAGTGGATCTAAGCAAAAATCTCCTCCCTTTATCTATGTGTAACCCGCAACCTCCTTCTATGCACCTTTAGGATGATTTTTGTATCTACTAAGATAGTGGGGTTTGTGTGTAGAGAGTGTATAGATCAATTATTTGTAATCCTCACACTAAATGAGAAGGTATTTAGAAAAGAATTAATTGAGTAGTGTGAAGAAAAAGAAGAAAAATATGATAGAGAGAGGAGGAGAGTAGAAAGAGAGGCTGAAATTGCAGCTATCAAGATAAGGGAGTATACTAACTTTTCCTTATATAGTGGGTGTGGTTAGGGTTAGTATGTGTCTCTTCCCCCTCCCCCACCCCCTTTTTTTGTGAGAAGAAACTATTTTGACTACAAAAAAAATAACTTCCTGAATTTAATTCGAACCTAATATTCATTTTTTTCTTTATCTTTATTATTATTTCTATTCATACTATTTATTATTATTATAGTTATACGTGTTATATATATATAAGAAGATATATTTATTAAAAGTTTTGGATCTCTTATTTGTTTGTTGTTATAAAATAAAGATTTAGAGATATATTATATCTTTTAGTTAGTGTAGAGATTTGGTGAGAGATTATTAATTATTTAAAAATTGAAACTAAAATACTAATCTTTTAAAATTTTGCACATTTTTTCATAATTTAAATATTAGTTTATTGAGGATATTATTTTTCTTCTATAATCTTATTTTTAATTATAATTCTTAAAATTAATAAAGTTATTACATATTTAAAATTATCTTTTTGTCCTTCATCCAAATGGGTTGACTTTTCTATTGACTTTTTCTTATTGATTAAGCTTTTGTTCCTTTATTAATTAATATTTAATTAATTTATTAATTAATTTATTCTAATTATTTATTCTAATAAATCATAAATATATGGTAATTAATATAAGAGAAAATTAGGGATGTTACATTTAGATGGCATTAGAGCCGTGCCTCTCCTAGTACGGTGTGGTTCGAGGACGAACCAAGCAGAAGTTGGTGGATATGTAACGCCTAGGGACGAGAGTGATAAGTGATCGCCGGTGCAAAGAAGACACAGACAAGAAGCTGCTTCTCACAAGACCTTCTAAGCAGAGGGGTGCATGAATAAACTAATTACAAACTCGAATGAGAGAGATCCTAAGACTATATAGGTATGTGACTGTATAGTTTAGAATGACTTATATGAATTGATTTGTACAACTTATACTAACAAAATGTATCTTCTTTTCAGTAGCTCATCACTAAAAAACTCCATGGTTAAGTGTGTTTGACTTGAAACAATTTTGGGATGTGTGACCTATTGGGAAGTTTTCCCAAGAAGCGTGTGAGTGAGGACAAAGCATGCTGAAAAGATTCGTGTTGATTTGTGAGAACAGTCATTAATCCATAAAGCAGCATAGGCTGTTAAACTATTCATGATCTCCACTTTATACAAATCTAAAGAATTCAAGGGAAAAAAAAAAACACAACTACAAACATAGAATTGGTTTGCTATTTTTTTAAAAAGAAGGTAAAGAAAAATTTATTAAAAAACTAGTAAAAACTCAACATGACTTATCTTAATAGCAAGAAATGTTAGAGTGCAAAAAAAAAAAAAAAAGACATTGATGAGAATAAAATACAAATATAGAGAGAAAAAAATTCTTGATGTAGAATCAATTAGAATTTTAAATTATTGGCATATTAAAATCAATAAGAAAGAATACTTGATAGAGTTAAGTGTATCAAATTAAATAAAATTTACATAGTCAGAATTTATAATTAATTTAAATATATTTATTTAATTATTTTATTAAATTAAATAAGATACCGTTTTATTTAAAGATATCAATTCTTGGTAAAGGATACCATTTTGTAAAAATATTCAAAATATTCAAACTATCAATATTTAATGTTTAAGAATTTATATTTGAAGTATAATCAATTATAATTTTGAATTATTGCCATGTTATTAGAAAATTTATTATTAGAAAGAATACTTGACAAAATTAAGTGTTTCAAATCAAACATAGTTAAACATTTTAAATATATATGAGGTTGATATTTGCTGTAGAATCAATTAGAAAAAAATAAATGTTAAAATTAAGTACATTATAATTAATAAGCATAAATAACATATTTAAAATTGTAAAATATGATATTGAACTAAATTAAATATATCAATTTAATTATTTTTTGAGTGAAATAAGATATAAATTTAATATATAGAAACTAAACAATTATGACTCATAAGGCACTAGAATTGGTTTATTTGTGAGAGGTTTGGGTAATGTACATGAGGTTCTAGGTTCAAACCTCATAACGATCAATGTAATATTTCCAAAGTACCAAAAAACAATGATGACTCATTGACACATTTTGATAAAAACAAACTCCTTATCAAACTTATTTAGCTTATCAACATAAGTCCTACTTAGAATATATATTTTCTATGTGCATAAAAATTACAAAATATTAGTTAGTTTGAAGATTTAATTCAATGTTATCATAACATAGGGAAGAAAGAAAATGCTTGTTTTTATTAATTTTAATGATATTCAACTTTTGTATTCTTCCCGTCTCATTCAAGTTCTCTTTTAGTATTAGCACTTGTCAATATCACAATGATATCTACCATAGAATAATAATCAAAATAATTAGGAAGTTTGAAAAATATGTTAGAAAGTAAAAAACAACATGCAAAAATTATCTATAATATGATAAGATAAAATAAGAGAGCTGTTATTTGTACATAGCAAATCAACTCCCTAAATGGACCACTTGTTTACATCCACCGTTCAAGTCATATTACTTTTATTTAAAACATTTTTATTTCTTTATTTTCATAGCATCCAAGTGTGCGTCCATCTTACTGTGTCAAAATTGTGAGTCCAACCATGATTGTCCTAAAATAATGAGCAAATCATATTTGATTTTTCTTTAAAATTATTAGTGTAATAACATATATATATTTTAAAAATATAATGTAACTAAATTATTTTATAAAATATTATAATGCATTGATAGGATCTTCATATATATTTTAAATAATCATGTATTAAATTTTCATTGAACAATAATTTTTCATGTGCCTAAACTTTTCCTAGAATAGGTATCTAATTGTTGAACAAAACTTGGATTATCCCGATACAAAAAATTTCGATGATAGTATAGAAATTATAAAATAGAAATGTTTAAAATATTATTTTATAGTTAATATGATAATTATTATTGGAAATCAATAGAGATAAGCATTTAACAATTAGAAAAATTTTTTTTTTTATCAAATCATATATTTTGAATTTAATTTATATCTATATATTCTAAATAGATACTAAATGATATATTAATTTTTTAAACAATATATATATATATATATATATATATATATATATATATATATATATATATATATATATTGATTTACTAATTTTGTTTCTTTAAGTAGAATAATATATATTATCATACAAAAAAATATGTACAATATTGACTTGAATAAAGTCTAGATGATCCCCATACAAAAATGAATGACAGTTGTGAATGCGACATTTTGTCCGAACACAATTTTCATTTTATTTTGTTTCATTATTTTGTTTTCTTATTTGTTTTTTTTGTCAGCTGCCCAATTCTTTTCTCTTTTTCTAGTTTAGTGCACCTCCAGTGTTGGATCCCAATTTGGGTCCCCATTTTGGCCCATCAATTACCAT
This sequence comes from Dalbergia cultrata, assembly GCA_031216105.1. Lineage (NCBI taxonomy): Eukaryota > Viridiplantae > Streptophyta > Magnoliopsida > Fabales > Fabaceae > Dalbergia > Dalbergia cultrata. Next base: position 33,551,398 of record CM062352.1, read on the forward strand.
ATCTGTAATACATCATAAAAGTGATAAAGGAATTGGGTCTGGGATCCTATGAAAGGTCTCAACTTTAATCCCTAATATTTTTAATATAAATAAAATAATTATTTTTACAAATTTTAAAAAGGTCAATGGTCCCTGGCACCGGGCCGTTGCATCCCATTCCCTCCACTGTGCGTCCCTGAAGGGGACTGTCCCGTCACAGCAATCGATGGGGCAAAGGACTGCGTTGGAGATGGTCATAGGCCCCTAGCCCACCCCTTCCTGTTTTATTTGTTTGTCTTTTGTTTTTGGCCCACGAGAACATTGCAAGGCCAGCCCATTCCTTTCCTTTGGCTCATGAAGGCATTCAGAGTATTTAATTTTTAAGGAAAATCAGAACCGAGATTGGGATAATCGTGCAATCAGATCAGATAAAAAAACAATGCCAATCAAATCAACCACAATCCTTAATCTGCATAAAAAAAGGAAGAAATCAATCAAGCATTAAGGGTGATGGAAATGCAAAAGCATGAATATAACGGGGTCAGACCAACAGTGCAAGGCGGGATTTTATTCGCAAAAAAGAACACTGAGAGATGTTACTAAGACACAAAGGGAACTCGGCCACAAAAGGGAGGAGAAGAGGGAACATTAACAGAGGGAGCAGGAACAGTGTAGTCACTTTTCACTGGTATTTTCTTTTTATTTTTTCTACCTTCCTGTCATCTACTCATCATCAACATCATTCGGCCATAAAAGAAAGGAGCTAAAAGAGGGCAAAGAAAAATAGAAACAGGATGAGAGACGCCTGCTCAACCACCACCTGTGAGCCACCGCCACGAAGCCTAAAGGGTCACGACCTCAGCGCTGGTTGATGCCGCCGCCGTCGCTGGCCCCTACCTCGGTTGCACCTCCTCCTCAATTGGTCAGCCACCACGCTAGCCTTCCCCGTGGCCCCCCTGTGCGTTAGATCTGTGGCCACTCCCAACAGAACCTCCGCCGTGCCAGCCTTTCCCTGCTGTTGCCCATCGCCGCAGCCATGGATCCACCCGCAGCCTCCCCTTCTCTTACCGCCGTCGGCTACAATGGCAGCTCCTCCACTCTGATTTTTGTGTTTGTGATTCACATTCCCTTTTTTTTTTTTGGTCTGAATTCACATTCCCTTTGAATGTTTATAGGTTTTGCGTGTTAGCTTAAGGATTTGTTATTTAGTTAGGTTTTGTTTGCTTTTGTTCGTTTTAGTTCTTATTTCTTTTTGGGTTGTGGGTTTGCTGTTTGGTTTTTCATTTAGGGTTGGTTTTAGGGTGCTGGCTTGCTACATGGGCTGATTGTGTGTTTAGGATAATATTTATTTGGGCTAGGTTTTGTCTTGGGGGTCAAAGTCTGAGTCTTCTTTTTGTCTTTTTGTTTCGTTTTGGTTTGCTTTTTTATCGGTCCATGTTTTAGGGGTGTTGGGCTTTTATTGTTTTTTTTTTCTTTTCTTTTACACTTTGATGTCTTGCATAAAAAATCCTTCTTTTATTTTGTTTAGATTTTAGGACTATTTTTTTAAAAATAAAATATAAAAAATACATTTTCTTTATCCACACAACAATCAATGATCATAATTAAGAGGTGGATGCCTCTTTTATATACTATTTGAATTGTAAAAATTTATTAAGTAGCCTAGTGCCAACTTGAATTCTGTGCACAGGCGAATTTCCTTTTTCTAAATAATTGGTTGATAATTTTTCTTTCATAATTAAAATTAATCAACAAATTTTTTACAAGAACGATGTAGGTTTGAATTCTCATTGCACTAGAGGATACGTTGGCATAACTAACAACTATCGAGCCAAAATCTTTTTTCATAAAATTTGTTTTTCTTTTAATTTGTTTTTATTTTTATTTTTTTTTGGTAAATAAATAATTGTTATAATTTTTGGGAAAAAATATTATTAAAGTTATAAATTAACTTGCACAGCAAGCTCTAGGGTAACCGTATTTATACGGATGTATTACAGGTACATTGAGATTAATTTTCCACTCTTTTCTAATCATAATTAAACTACTGAACCTAAAATTTCTTTTTAAAAAAGAGCAGTTTGCAAATTAAAATGGTTTTTTAAAAAATTGGTTGTCATTCTTGTCGCGGTGCCTTCCGAGAACGTTGTGACATTGTATAAAATATCAAAGAGAAATATTTAAAACATTATTTAATAGTGAATATGATAATTATTACAAATTTATATATTAATTTTTGAATTAGATATTATTTTTTGAATCAAATTATATTTATTAAAATCAAAATTTAGATTTCAAATATAAAATAGGACATAACCAAGCATATATATAGAAATTATTCTACTAAAAGAAATAGAGACAATAAATCAATATGTGTGTGTGTGTGTGTGTGTGAAACATATCATATAAGAAAAGTAGTTTATTGTGAAAGTGAGAGGAGTGAATCTTGACTGTTAGATCTTACATAAATGGTCAAGATTAAAATATAAAGTCATGTGACTTTTTTAAATGAGCACGTGAGCATTAATTTCCATTAATCAACTTTTAATCCTAACCATCTATGTTAGTTATGCAACCTGGATTTACTTATCTCACTATCATAATAAATCATCCATATCATGTGATACGCCTCCCTATATATATATATATATATATATATATGCATATGCACTATTGACTTGAATAAAATCTAGATGATAACAAAGAAAGTATATAGAAAAAACTGTTAAAATATCATCAAATGGTTAACATAGTAATCATTGGAAATTAAGGGAGAGAAATATTTAAGAATTAAAGTAAAAAGTAATTACATATTAATTTTATGAGTCATATATTCTAAATTTTATTAATATGCATGTATTCTAAATTATATTATTATCTATCATATGATTTGCTCGAAGTTACTCAAAGAGTGACTACATCGAAATTTTATATATATTTTTTAAAATTTGGTTAAGTGATGGACCGGTTGGCACTAGACTGACCTACATCCTCATGTTGACCAGCATCGAGCATAGCTAGCCCACAGGCGTCGACCCAACACGTGAGGGTGAAAGACATGACATTTCCCATTAATGCCTCGTGGCTCACTCCTCATTAATGCCTGACCAAAATATATACCCCCCTTCAGAAGGAGTAGGGGGACTCATTCTCTAGCCAAATTGTAATACCCAATGTATACATGTCAGTAGACAAGTTCTATGTGGCCTTAAGGTCTTTTGGGACCCATATATGTTGCCGAGTCCGGGATTTTGCTAAGTTTGGAGCCTACACCTCCTTGGAGGGCTATATGATAGAGCCACATTCTTTGGATCAGAAATCCCTGTAATTGCTCTCCAAGGGAAAATAAATTGAAGAGTGATTTTTAATGAATTTTAGGAAACCTCTAGATGTTTCGTTTTTAGCCCATAAGTTTAGAAAATTGTAAGAATTCCCGAATTTGAACTAGAACTCAAAAATTGGATTTTGATTGGTTGGGATTTTGATTTTTTTGATATTTTATTTGAATCCAAATGGAGGTATTTTCTTATTTATATTTATGTTTTAAAGTTAATGAAGGGTAAAATAAGTGAGTATGGAGAGACTCATATGCTAGAATGACAAAAAATTTGCAAAAATTGGAAAACTATCACCACTATAGTGTTCTAGGATAGCTATAATGGTTACATTGTGCGAACTCAAGAGTTTGGGTGATCTGATGACTGCTATAGTGGTCGTAAGTGGCACAGTCAGGTGCGCGAGGATGCTTATGACCGCTATATAGCAATCCCCTAATGTTGAAACAGTGCAAAACGCCATTGTTTCGCGTAAATGAACCCCCACCTCTTTTTAAACACCCCAAACTCGGGATTTTTATCCCATTTATGAAAACCCCTCTTCTCTAAACCCTTCCCACTCTCTTCCACTTAATCCAACCCCAATCCTTCTCCCTCCAAGAGATCAAGAGTAAGATTTTATGGGTTTTTATCATCCCCTTCCTCTCCATTCCATGCTCTTAGGTTTGGATTGTTATTGCTCTCCATTATGATCAAGTGGGGGTGCTCCCTAGAGTTTATGGTTGCTCTATGGCAGTTGTTGGTGCCATTCCAAGCTCTCAAGGTTAAGTTGGTGGTCTCCACACACTCATGGCCTTATCTTTAGTCATTAGAAGTATGTTTTATGCATGATGATTATTAAATATGGTATTAGAGATGAAAATGTGAATATATATGATTTTGCAAAGCTATGATTTTGAATATATAGCATGAAAATAAAATTTAGAAAACCATGGGACCATGATTGATGGATTGTATGTTATGGAAATGTTTTACGTTCAACTCTAAGGGAATTATTGCAAAAATATATGATTTAATAAGTTATTATTTTGTCAAACATGTTTTAAGAGTTTATGATATGTTTATGATTCAAGACTTGAGATTTCAAAATATGATTTTAGAGTATTCAGTTTAAGTATATATTGGAAAAATGTGAACAAAAGTGTAATTGAGCTTTTGAATAAATATGTTATTTGATTTTAGAGTTACATGATTTAGAACCCCCAGTGTTTTGAACTATGATATTAGAGTAATCAAGTATGTGGAAAAATATGTTTGTAAAGATATGGATTTAGAATTTCAGTTTTATGGTACTAAGAGAAATGGAATTCAATATGATTCTTAGCAACTACCAGATACATATTCTGTGGGTTTGAAATCTGAATGCCTACAAGTGGTGAACCCTTGGGCTCGATTTTCACAGCCACAATTTTGCTAAAGTCAGATTGTTAGAGTTATATGAGTCAAGAACTCCCTGTGTACTAAGAATTTAGGGGCTGTTATTTGCCAGTGACTGAGCACCTACCTTTCATATTTAAAATGATTTTATTAAAAGAGCTAGAATATGATTATGACTTGATTTAGAGATTTTATAAATTTCCCCAGTAATTCTAAGAGTAAGGTAATTATGTATCATGGATTTTATGCCTAGAGAAAAACACAGAGCAAAGTTTTAGAGAAAATGACATATTTTATGAATTAGAGACTAGACGGTAGTTATAGAGAAACAAACAATGAGTTAATGGTTGGACCCCGATCCTTAACCTTGGTACCAAGTTGTCATAAGAGGACAATCTCACAAAGCAGAGAATGAAACCTAGTTAGGTGTCCGATTCAGATCCTTGAGGGATCCTAGAGATTAGAAAATTTTCTATGCCATTGTTGACATGCATAGCTAGAGAATATATTGTTATGCAATGCATAACTAGAGATCCATGTTTATCTATTAGAGTACTATTTACATTTTCAGATAGTATTGATACTTTTCAGAAAATATTTGATTTAAGAGCTATTATGTATATATATGTGCAAAATGATTTCTCATTAGAGTAAGAATTTAGAGATGTTTTCTATGAATTTATAAATACAAAGATATTTTTTCTATATAGTTACGGATATGAATATCAAATGGTTTGTGATTGTTGTATGTATATTGTATTATATTCATTGGTTGTCCCATGTGGGTGATAAGTGAGAGCTCACTCACTGAGTCTGTTGACTTACCTCTCTCATTTCCTCTCATAGTTGCAGGTACGGGTTTAGCTTCAGCCCAGTTGGTGTAATACCCTAGGCTAAAATACAAAAAACCTCTGGTGAGTACTGCAACGCTATGAGCGCTACGCTCGTCAGAAAGTAAGTTGGTGCAAGGAGTGAATTTTCATGCTTTTTGGTGAGCGATGCGACGCTCTTAGCGCTGCAACGCCTAACAGAATAGTAAGTCAGTGCGAGATACGCTCTCTAGTGAGCGCTACAGCGCTCGACAAACCACTTAAAAACCCTATTTTGGGGTCCAGAACCTTCATTCTCTCAAAACACACCCCTCCCCCCTAGGAGACCCAAAAACTCTCATCTCCTACCCATCTCTCACCCATTTTCATCAATCTAACATCAATCTTTCACTTCCAAGGCTTTAAGGTAAGAGATCTTGATGTTTCCTCTCATTTTCTTCCATTTCCTCTTTGTTCTTAAGGTTAGTTTTGCTATTCCTCCATACTAATCAAGAGGTGAAGTTCCTCCTTGGTGTTAGAGTTAGATCTGAGTTATTTAGTGCTTTCTAGAAGTTAATCTAGAGTATTATGGCTCCTATGTCAGATATTAATGTTGTTCCTGCTCCAAGGGGCTCTGTCAGTGTAGATTCTTCACTATTTACCCTTCAAGGTGAGTGGATTCACACTTGTTATCTCTATATTGTGCATTAGAGTTATTTTCATAAAACTATGACTTAAAGTATGGTTTTCACCAATTGTTGTATAAGGATTCAAGATTTATACTGGTTTATGAAGTTGTGGTTTTCTGAATAGCACGAACTATATTTTAGAAAACTCAAGGGACCATGGTTGATAATGTAACACCCTAAATCTTAACCTAAGACTACTAGTATGTACTTAGGTTAATCTTTAGAATATTACCTCTTAGTCTCATCTTTTACTTAGAAAATACTTAGCTGAAATATGGGTAAAATTTTTCTTTTTAGATTTGAAATCAAAGTGAGAGCCACGCACGGATCTTTAAAAGGAAGCATAACGAAACATATAGGCAAAGCATAAAGAAACATATCATATCATGGAAACATCCACTGAAACATAGATATATATATATATATATAATGTGCCTACCCAAAGGGCAGGACTATTCGATACATCGGGAAACGGAATACAACTGAAATGCAAATACAAGGAAATCATAAAAGGTAATACAAGAAAAACAACACCTATACCCATGTGCACCTAGAGTAGACAACCTCATATACAAAAGAAGGTTTGTCCTCAACTATGTGGCATGTGTGCACTAACTGCTACCCATCCAATGCTCCTACTCCTGCTGGTCCGAGTACTGAGGGGTGGAATTGATCCACTGGCGGATCTCGGCGGGAGTGGTCGTGCGGCTCATCGGAGCGTGTCCACCACGGCGAGGGCGCATAGATGGCCGACGAGCCAACCTCGGCTGAACTACTATCTCCTTACCCCCGGCTCTCATCGGTGGGGGAACGGGACTGGAGCTCCAACTGTACATGTGTGATGGCGGATCCTCGGATGGATCCGTCTCCAAATACTGAGTCCGGGGCACGTACTCTGGGTAGTCGCGTACGGCTGATCCCTCAGGCTGCATGCGGAGGATCTGCTCATCACGTGGTCTAGCTCGCTCAAAAATCCCGTTATGGCAGTAAGGAGCAGTCGGGGTGAAGCGGTAGCTTGGGATGGGGTGCGCGAAGGGTCGTCCCATGAACATGAAGACTCTAACAGTACAGCGACCTTCAAAATAGTATGACCCGAGTGCCGGGTCATGGTGCACTCCCATACCGGGGTGTCTATGAAGAGTACGAAGGTCGCCATCTGAAGATGTGAGGGAAGAAAAGAGAGAGGGAATGAGAATCTTCTAAAGAATTCTCAGTAGGGTAATCCCTACCTAGGTGACATCATCACATCCTTAGGAACCTTGGGTTTTATTTCTAAAAAGATGTGCATGCATATAAACTCCTTTTAAGTAAGTTTTCTAAAGTATTATTTATCCAAGACCCGTCATATTTTATAATGCGTCTTACGACTAAGCATGGAATAGACTAATGATATGAATGCATCATAAAGGTAAGCCAATCAATAGAATAACTAAGAAACATTATAACATTGGCATAAGGTAATAGACATAGCATATGTGACATTTTAACTTTAACTTTCATCTCATGGGGCCACCCTAAAACATCTCTAGGTTATGAGCTCATACCTTAACAAGTCGTCACTAGTTCTTATTTATCCTACGATAAGCGTAACATAATCCCGACTTAAAGTACGGGCTAGGGGGCAATTAAGGATCATCTCTCTTAGGATCATTTTCTCTTTGAAACGCTCTACTAGCAACTAGTGCATCATAGTATTGTCCGCTTTGGCAAGCTCTATGTCAATACCTTCACGGATTTGTTTTCTTGGGGGTGCTCGGCTAAACCGGTGTCACCCAAGAAAGCGTCTCAATGTTGTGTCACATTTAAGTTCTCATAAAGTGTTAATTCACAGGTACATCATTATTCATCATATAAATCTTTCTCATACTATGCATCTCATCATATAATCATATATAAAACTATGACCTATTTTAACATAAAACTTTTTCATAGCATATGCATCATCACATAAAGATATCTTATTCATACAAACTTACAAGCTTATTATGTTATAAACCCATAGTATTTTATGCTTTGACTCTTTTGAGTCTCAAACTTGTAAACTAAATATTCTAGTATTATCCTTAACCTCTTACACACCTATAGGTTCACAACTAATAAGTTTTACTAATTTTTTATGCTCAAGGACCTATCCAATGCAGATTTGGACAGCTTTATAGTTGGGTGATTACGGGGTTCTAGAAATTACGGTTTAGACCCTTAAAGTCCTTAACTCGCATTCTAAGTTATCGATCATCAAAACCTAGTCTCTTGGGAACCTATGAGGTTATAACTAAGTATTTCTCACCTCACACTATGGTCAAGAACATCTCTAAACCTCAAGGGTGCAGAATTTGAAATCCTAACTTTACAGGTACCTAGAAGTCACAACAATGACCCTTTCTAAGTTCGGTTTGCTCCTAAGGCTTCCAGATTAAGTCCTAAACCAATTATGAGTCATTCCTACACATTCAAACTAATTAAAAACCATGATTATTAAATCTAAACCTTGCTGGACAAAATCCAGAAAATTACATATTTAAAGGATCTAGAATTCTCAAATTAATTCTTTTCTAGTTCCTAACTTATCCTATCTTTGACATATGAGTCTTAACATTAATTTTACTCAAACATAGGCACATTGTCATCATCAACACAGCACATACAGTGGCAGCAAAGAGCAAGGAAGAACCGAAAATATACTTCTCCATAAAAGGCATAAAACATAATTTCTAAACCACAAAAAATACTAGTTTCTCTTGGAACTCTTTTTAAACTTTCAAAACTCATTTATAAACAATTTTAACATCTAAAATCATAAGAATATTTAAGAGGGCAGTGACCAATTTATCTTTATCTCAAGAGGTCCTAAATTCATAAAACTTAGTTCTATGCATTCCTTAAACTCATATAGGCTTGGAAAAATTATAAAATATAGTCTCAAATACTTAGAAACTTCAAGACCTCTTGGGGCCGAAATATGAACCAAAGAAAATACATATTGTTAGACCTTTGTTGAGACAACAATGGGCAAGTCTTTGAGCTCTAGGTTCATTTAGGTGATGACATAAAAATAAACAAGCTTATGCACTTATTTTAGGTTCCATTAGAAAGTAAAGTGATAGCACAAAGTAAATATGAATGCAACTCATTATTATCTTGGTATTAAGTGAGAACTTGAAATATAAACATGATAATGCATAGCTTGAAATATAAACATGATAATGCAAGTTCATTCATTATCTTGGTATTTAGTGATAGCAAGGAAGCAAACATGATATGCAAAGCATAAAGTTAACATGATGCAAGGTTTATTTTATGATTAACTAGAGCTCATTCAAGACTTTAACAAGATAACAACCCAATACAATATCTCAAAGTTCAAAACACCAAAACCGAAAGTCTTACAAAAGAAAAAGAAAGTGAAACTAAGTCAAGTTCTTTATTAAATACCCAAAACCCCTATCTAGAGAAGAATCTCTAGAACGTGCCGGCCAACTTTAAGGTTGACAAGGGTAGGCTTGGGCTTTTAGAAATCCTTAGATTAATTTTCTTAAGTTGAAAAACCATGTGAGCTAGATATCATATAGATGAAGTCATAAGGAAAGGAAAACTCAAGCTTTAGAGGTTTCTTTGAGATGAACACAATGTCATCATCTAGAAACTCTCATCATCAAGCTATCATGCTCATAACAAGGCCTAGAGGCCGAAATGAAAAGAAAACGAAAAACAAAGGAAAGTTCAAAAAGAATCCAAGAGGAAACTAGAGAAAAACACTTTCTTGAGCAAAACAAAGTTTGAAAACAAATCCCTACCTAGTGATGAAGGTAAAAGCTTGGACTTGAAGATGGAAATGAGATGAGCAACACCTCCTAGGATGGTGGTGATGATTCGGCCAAAGAGGAAGGAAAAGAAGAGAAATGTGTTTTGGGTGAAGTTGTGTTTGAGGTGTGGTGTTTGAGAGGTTTGATGATGGTTCAAGGCTTTGGGGTGGTGTTAAGAGATGATGATGAGATGAAGAGATGAAGAAGATGAAGATGAAAAGAAAGGAAGAACACTTTTGAAACTTTGAGAGAAAAGAAAAACTTAGCAAGATAACTCTAAAACTCTAAACTTAGCAAATGCTTCAAGGTGCAACAAGGCTATCACAAGCATCCTATTTATAGAAAAACAAAACCATGGGGCTCACCAAGGGGAGGAGTGGCTGTGTGGTATTGGAGGGAAAGGGGAGAGGAAAATATCTCTTACACATGGTCATTCAAGCATGGTTTGAAGTATGAAAGCTATGCTACAAAGTATGGCTTGATGTGAGTTAATTTCCTATCACATTTCTATGAAATTAGGCTTCTAGAAACAATGCATGGCTGGAACTTTTCCAGCCACAAATAAATGGAGAAAATGGGCTATTTTAATTAGTTATTTACTTGGAAAATCAAGCTTGATTGAAAGTTATGACAAGGTATAGTGTATGTGACTTGAGGTATGGTCTTGGAGTGTTAAAAAATTGAACATGTGATGCATAATGGGGAGGGGCAGCTTCGGCTAGACCTGGCAGCTGAGTGGGGAGGATGATTTGATCATGTAATTGGGTGTTAATGGTAGGTTTAAATGTGTATTAGCTTAGGTACAAGGTTAGGAACAATTAAGCTTAAGTTTAGGTAACCAAGAATGTGTTTTAAGGATTTTATGACAAGATTAGGAGTGCTCATACATCATTAAAGAATTTTAAACTCATTTATGAATAAACAATGTGTAACACAATTCCATGATTTAAGGAATTGGAGAGAGGAAACACTATTCAAGATTCCATGACTAGGAGTCTTCAAATTAAAATATGATTTTAAGTTGTAATTAAGAACTTTTAGGTTCTAATCAACTTTAATAAATTATTTTGACTCAAGATTATTTAAGGAAATTAATTAACCTTTGATTAGAGCCTAATATTGCTTAGGTTTGCTTAATCATGCTATTAAGCGTAAAAACACGAAAATAGGGGCAAAATCGTAATTTTGCACTAATTTCGCCCGGGACATCCGGGACCAAAACTAAAGTCACAGTCTACATAAAAACGCCATTTAAAATCATCTGGAGAAGTTTCAGGTTCATCCGGTACTTGCAAATGGGTAAAACACCGCAGGGGTGTTTTGGTCATTTTGACCCGAAAACTCGAAAAACGAGATTTTCGATCCCGAGAAGGTACACAAGTTATCTAATCCCCTTCCAACATTGAGTTTGCCCTTCGAGTACTGCCGAACCGGCTTTCCTCGAATTCCGGGCTGAAAATGACCTCAGGGGCATTTTGGTCATTTTCACTCTAACAGAAAAATTGGTCATTTTCTCCGTTATTGACATCCCCAGATTCATATCCCTAAACTGCTCTATTAACCCAACTTCGTTAACCATCATATAAGATAAACGTAATGACTTTCGACTTAAGGCATCGGCGAGTACATTAGCCTTGCCGGGGTGGTAACTTAAGCCAAAATCGTAGTCCTTGAGGAATTCCATCCATCTTCTTTGCCTCATATTCAACTCCTTTTGATCAAAGAGATGCTTGAGACTCTTATGATCAGAGAAAACTTCAAACTTTACACCATACAGATGGTGTCTCCACATCTTTAGAGCGAACACGATGGCTGCTAGTTCTAGGTCATGGGTGGGGTAGGTTACCTCGTGAGGCTTGAGTTGTCTGGATGCATAGGCTACCACTTGCCTGTTTTGCATCAACACACAACCTAAACCCTTGCCAGAAGCATCGCAATATACCTCGAAGGGTACATTGGGGTCAGGTAAAACTAAAACCGGAGTTGAGGTGAGCTTTTCCTTAAGCTCTAGGAAACTCTTTTCACATTCGGGGTCCACTCAAACGGGGCATTCTTCCTAGTGAGCTTGGTTAAGGGTAGGGCTAACTGGGAAAATCCTTTGATAAACCTACGGTAATATCCAGCTAAACCCAAAAAGCTTCTAATCTCAGTTACAGAGGTTGGTCTATCCCAATTCATTACGGCTTCTATCTTACTCGGGTCGACCGCTATGCCACCTTTTGACACAACATGTCCTAAGAACTTCACCTCTTCCAACCAAAATTCACACTTAGACAACTTAGCATATAACTTCTTCTCCTTTAGTACCTCTAAAACCAGCCTTAAATGATGCTCATGCTCCTCGTGGGTCTTTGAATAGATGAGAATATCATCTATGAACACAACCACGAACTGAGCTAAATAGGGTCGAAAGATCCTATTCATGTAATCCATAAAAACTGCGGGAGCGTTTGTCAGACCAAACGACATCACATTGAACTCAAAGTGTCCGTACCGAGTTCGAAAGGCGGTTTTAGGAATATCCGAATCTCTAACCCTAATCTTATGGTAACCGGACCTCAAATCAATCTTAGAAAATACTACGGCTCCCTTCAATTGGTCCATAAGATCGTCAATCCTAGGTAATGGGTACTTATTCTTTATGGTTACTTGGTTTAACTGCCTATAGTCTATACACATCCTCATACTTCTGTCTTTCTTTTTCACAAATAAGATCGGAGCGCCCCAAGGTGAAGCACTCAGCCTTATAAAACTCTTCTCCAACAGCTCCTCGAATTGGGTTTTTAGCTCTGCTAGCTCCAAAGGTGACATCCTATACGGGGCTATAGAGATTGGTCCTGTTCCAGGAACCAACTCTATGGAGAATTCAACTTCTCTTTCGGGAGGGAACTTGGGTATTTCATCCGGAAATACCTCGGGATAGTCTCTCACCACAGGTATCTCACCTAGGTTTTGCTCAAAGTCTACATCGCAGGCGGCTAGGAGAACATATCCCTTAGCTTTCTCCCCACTACAGAAGACCTCTACGAAATTTAGGTACAGCCTAATGGGTTGAGTGATGTTTTCGGGAGGAGAAGGGAAAACTACGGTTTGGGTTCCACAATCTAACATCACATGGTTGGCGTGAAGCCAATTCATGCCTAAGATAATGCCTATGTCTTTCAAGGGTAAACAAATTAAATCTATGATAAAAGACCTATTTTCTACAACAAGATGACAGTTTCAACAACAACGGCAAGTATTAACAGGGCGATTTGTAGGAGTAGAGACAATAAGATCAAAGGGGAATTTAGAGACTCTTAGATTTAAGGACTCGACACTAGCAAGTGAAATAAAAGAATGAGTAGCTCCAGAGTCATATAGTACAGTTAAGGGTTTACCGTTTACTTTGCACATACCTTCAATGAGATCTTTGGACTTCTTGGCGTCTTCCGCATTAAGGGTAAAGACTCTTTCTCGGTATTGTGGTTGGGGGTTCTGGTTCGATGTCCCTTGTCCGGCGCAGTCCTTTGCATAGTGGCCAGGCTTGCCACACTTGAAGCACACATTCTGACCGGCTAAGCATGGGCGATTCCCGTGGTTCTTCTGCATTAGGGATAGACATCAGCAGATGTTGCTCCGGGGTAAGCAGCAGGGTTTTGTGGTGCCTTGTTCTTGGCCCCACTTGGTCCTCCATTGTGGTTCCGGGGTCCACCCGGTCCACGGGGTTGATTGTTATTGAAGTTCCTCGGGCCTTGATGTTGAAACGGCGGCCTTTGGTGTTGCTTGGATTGTTGGTGTGCAGGAGCTCTCGATGGTTATTGTTGTTGTGGTCGGAACTGGTTGGTCTGGTAGGGGTTGTAGTGATTCCTTGAAGGGTACTGGGGTTTGAATCTCGGGGCTTGATGTCCAAGTCCCTTAGCTCGCTCCGCCCTTCTGGCTTGCATCTTCCGTTGCCCTTCTTCAAGAATCCGGCACTTGTTGACCAGAGTTGGGAAGTCTCTAATCTCCATGTGGGCCACGGCCTAGTTCATCTCCACCTTCAGACCGGCCTCATACTTAACGCATTTCCAAACCTCATCGGGGTTCCCTTGAAATACCCGAGAGAACTTGATCAGCTCCTTGAACTTCGCGGTGTACTGGGCAACAGTAGACCCTCCCTGGGTCAACTGCATGAACTCAATGTCTTTTGCATTCCTCACGGACTCCGGGAAATACTTCTCATAGAAGTAAGTCTTGAACAGCTCCCAGTCAATGGGAGTTCCAGAAGCCTCTAGCAGACACTTCGTGCCGTTCCACCAAAACTCGGCATCGGACTTTAGCATGAAAGCAGCAAATGTGACCTTCTGCTCCTCTGAGCAGGTAACAACAGAGTAGATCTTCTCCATGTCTTTGATCCACTCATCAGCCTTGTCGAGGTCCATTACCCCTCGGAATACCGGCGGGTTCGCCTTGCGGAACTAGCCAAAGCGGGCCTGTTCCACCGTCTCAGCAGCAGGGGGAGGAGGGGGAACAGGAGCAGCATTCGCTTGTTGATCCATCCGGTCGAACTTTCGTTCCATGGCTTGCGCCATGCGACGGACAGCAGCAGCAGTTGCATTGTCTTGGTCAGCATCGGGCGTAGTCCTAGGCTGTCGTCGCAGTGCCATTGGTCCCTAAACACATGAAACAATGAACATCAAGTTGATCAGGCTGAATATCCATGCAAAATGAGCTAGTTACCATGGCAATTGCAAGCAACAGAAGTCATGCATCTCTAGTCCTACAGCTTATCTCTATCAAGCACTACACATGACATAACTATTGCATCATGCTTATAAAGCATAGTCAGTCCAATCCTCAGGTTCCATGAGAATCGAATTGCTCTGATACCATAATGTAACACCCTAAATCTTAACCTAAGACTACTAGTATGTACTTAGGTTAATCTTTAGAATATTACCTCTTGGTCTCATCTTTTACTTAGAAAATACTTAGCGGAAATATGGGTAAAATTTTTCTTTTTAGATTTGAAATCAAAGTGAGAGCCACGTACGGATCTTTAAAAGGAAGCATAACGAAACATATAGGCAAAGCATAAAGAAACACATCATATCATGGAAACATCCACTGAAACATATATATATATATATATATATATATATATATATATATATATATATATATATATATATAATGTGCCTACCCAAAGGGCAGGACTATTTGATACATCGGGAAACGGAATACAACTGAAATGCAAATACAAGGAAATCATAAAAGGTAATACAAGAAAAACAACACCCATACCCATGTGCACCTAGAATAGACAACCTCATATACAAAAGAAGCTTTGTCCTCAACTATGTGGCGTGTGTGCAATAACTGCTACCCATCCAATGCTCCTACTCCTGCTAGTCCGAGTACTGAGGGGTGGAATCGATCCACTGGCGGATCTCGGCGGGAGTGGCCGTGCAGATCATCGGAGCGTGTCCACCACGGCGAGGGCGCATAGATGGCCAACGAGCCAACCTCGGCTGAACTACTGTCTCCTCACTCCCGGCTCTCATTGGTGGGTGGAGCGGGACTGGAGCTCCAACTGTACATGTGTGATGGCGGATCCTCGGATGGATCCGTCTCTAAATATTGAGTCCGGGGCACGTGCTCCCGGTAGTCGAGTACGGCTGATCCCTCAGGCTGCATGCGGAGGATCTGCTCGTCACGTGGTCTAGCTCGCTCAAAAATCCCATTATAGCGGTAAGGAGCAGTCGGGGTGAAGCGGTAGCTCGGGGACGAGTCTTGTGAAGGGTCGTCCCATGAACATGAAGACTCTAACAAGACAAATGACCCTCAAAATGGTATGACTCGAGTGCCGGGTCATGGTGCAGCTCCCATACCGGGGTGTCTATGAAGAGTACGAAGGTCGCCATCTGAAGATGTTACAGAAGAAAAGAGAGAGGGAATGAGAATCTTCTAAAGAATTCTCAGTAGGGTAATCCCTACCTAGGTGACATCATCACATCCTCAGGAACCTTGGGTTTTATTTCTAAAAAGATGTGCATGCATATAAACTCCTTTTAAGTTAGTTTTCTAAAGTATTATTTATCTAAGGCCTGTCATATTTTATAATGCGTCTTACGACTAAGCATGGAATAGACTAATGATATGAATGCATCATAAAGGTAAGCCAATCAATAGAATAACTAAGAAACATTATAACATTGGCATAAGGTAATAGGCATAGCATATGTGACATTTTAACTTTAACTTTCATCTCATGGGGCCACCCTAAAACATCTCTAGGTTATGAGCTCATACCTTAACTAGTCGTCACTAGTTCTTACTTATCCTACGATAAGCGTAACTTAATCCCGACTTAAAGTATGGGCTAGGGGGCAATTAAGGATCACCTCTCTTAGGGTTATTTCCTCTTTGAAACGCTCTACTAGCAACTAGTGCATCGTAGTATTGTCCGCTTTGGCAAGCTCTATGTCAATACCCTCACGGATTTGTTTTCTTGGGGGTGCTCGGCTAAACCGGTGTCACCCAAGAAAGCGTCTCAGTGTAGTGTCACATTTAAGTTCTCATAAAGTGTTAATTCACAGGTACATCATTATTCATCATATAAATCTTTCTCATAGTATGCATCTCATCATACAATCATATATAAAACTATGACCTATTTTCACATAAAACTTTTTCATAGCATATGCATCATCACATAAATATATCTTATTCATACAAACTTACAAGCTTATTATGTTATAAACCCATAGTATTTTATGCTTTGGCTCTTTTGAGTCTCAAACTTGTAAACTAATTGTTCTAGTATTATCCTTAACCTCTTACACACCTATAGGTTCACAACAAATATGTTTTACTAATTTTTTATGCTCAAGGACCTATCCAATGCAGATTTGGACAGCTTTATAGTTAGGTGATTACGGGTTCTAGAAATTACGGTTTAGACCCTTAAATTCCTTAACTCGCATTCTAAGTTATCGATCATCAAAACCTAGTCTCTTGGGAACCTATGAGGTTATAACTAAGTATTTCTCACCTCACACTATGGTCGAGAACATCTCTAAACCTCAAGGGTGCAGAATTTGAAATCCTAACTTTACAGGTACCTAGAAGTCACAACAATGACCCTTTCTAAGTTCGGTTTGCTCCTAAGGCTTCAAGATTAAGTCCTAAACCAATTGTGAATCATTCCTACACATTCAAACTAATTAAAAACCATGATTATTAAATCTAAACCTTGCTGGACAGAATCCAGAAAATTACATATTAAAGGATCTAGAATTCTCAAATTAATTGTTTTCTAGTTCCTAACTTATCCTATCTTTGACATATGAGTCTTAACATTAATTTTACTCAAACATAGGCACATTATCATCATCAACACAGCACATACAGTGGCAGCAAAGAGCAAGGAAGAACCGAAAATATACTTCTCCATAAAAGGCATAAAACATAATTTCTAAACCACATAAAATACTAGTTTCTCTTGGAACTCTTTTTAAACTTTCAAAACTCATTTATAAACAATTTTAACATCTAAAATCATAAGAATATTTAAGAGGGCAGTGGCCAATTTATCTTTATCTCAAGAGGTCCTAAATTCATAAAACTTAGTTCTATGCATTCCTTAAACTCATATAGGCTTGGAAAAATTATAAAACATAGTCTCAAATACTTAGAAACTTCAAGACCTCTTGGGGCCAAAATATGAACCAAAGAAAATACATATTGTTAGAACTTTGTTGAGACAACAATGGGCAAGTCTTTGAGCTCTAGGTTCATTTAGGTGATGACATAAAAATAAATATGCTTATGCACTTATTTTAGGTTCCATTAGAAAGTAAAGTGATAGCACAAAGTAAATATGAATGCAACTCATTATTATCTTGGTATTAAGTGAAAACTTGAAATATAAACATGATAATGCATAGCTTGAAATATAAACATGATAATGCAAGTTCATTCATTATCTTGGTATTTAGTGATAGCAAGGAAGTAAATATGATATGCACAGCATAAAGTTAACATGATGCAAGGTTTATTTTATGATTAACTAGAGCTCATTCAAGACTTTAACAAGATAACAACCCAATACAATATCTCAAAGTTCAAAACACCAAAACCGAAAGTCTTACAAAAGAAAAAGAAAGTGAAACTAAGTCAAGTTCTTTATTAAATACCCAAAACCCCTATCTAGAGAAGAATCTCTAGAACGTGCCGGCCAACTTTAAGGTTGACAAGGGTAGGCTTGGGCTTTTAGAAATCCTTAGATTAATTTTCTTAAGTTGAAAAACCATGTGAGCTAGATATCATATAGATGAAGTCATAAGGAAAGGAAAACTCAAGCTTTAGAGGTTTCTTTGAGATGAACACAATGTCATCATCTAGAAACTCTCATCATCAAGCTATCATGCTCATAACAAGGCCTAGAGGCCGAAATGAAAAGAAAACGAAAAACAAAGGAAAGTTCAAAAAGAATCCAAGACGAAACTAGAGAAAAACACTTTCTTGAGCAAAACAAAGTTTGAAAACAAATCCTTACCTAGTGATGAAGGTAAAAGCTTGGACTTGAAGATGGAAATGAGATGAGCAACACCTCCTAGGATGGTGGTGATGATTCGGCCAAAGAGGAAGGAAAAGAAGGGAAATGTGTTTTGGGTGAAGTTGTGTTTGAGGTGTGGTGTTTGAGAGGTTTGATGATGGTTCAAGGCTTTGGGGTGGTGTTAAGAGATGATGATGAGATGAAGAGATGAAGAAGATGAAGATGAAAAGAAAGGAAGAATACTTTTGAAACTTTGAGAGAAAAGAAAAACTTAGCAAGACAACTCTAAAACTCTAAACTTAGCAAATGCTTCAAGGTGCAACAAGGCTATCACAAGCATCCTATTTATAGAAAAACAAAACCATGGGGCTCACCAAGGGGAGGAGTGGCCGTGTGGTATTGGAGGAAAAAGGGAGAGGAAAATATCTCTTACACATGGTCATTCAAGCATGGTTTGAAGTATGGAAGCTATGCTACAAAGTATGGCTTGATGTGAGTTAATTTCCTATCAAATTTTTATGAAATTAGGCTTCTAGAAACAATGCATGGCTGGAACTTTTCCAGCCACAAATAAATGGAGAAAATGGGCTATTTTAATTAGTTATTTACTTGGAAAATCAAGCTTGATTGAAAGTTATGACAAGGTATAGTGTATGTGACTTGAGGTATGGCCTTGGAGTGTTGAAAAATTGAACATGTGATGCATAATGGGGAGGGGCAGCTTCGGCCAGACCTGGCAGCTGAGTGGGGAGGATGATTTGATCATGTAATTAGGTGTTAATGGTAGGTTTAAATGTGTATTAGCTTAGGTACAAGGTTAGGAACAATTAAGCTTAAGTTTAGGTAACTAAGAATGTGTTTTAAGGATTTTATGACAAGATTAGGAGTGCTCATACATCATTAAAGAATTTTAAACTCATTTATGAATAAACAATGTGTAACACAATTCCATGATTTAAGGAATTGGAGAGAGGAAACACTATTCAAGATTCCATGACTAGGAGTCTTCAAATTAAAATATGATTTTAAGTTATAATTAAGCACTTTTAGGTTCTAATCAACTTTAATAAATTATTTTGACTCAAGATTAATTAAGGAAATTAATTAAAATTCGATTAGAGCCTAATATTGCTTAGGTTTGCTTAATCACGCGATTAAGCGTAAAAACACGAAACTAGGGGCAAAACCGTAATTTTGCACTAATTTTTCCCGGGACCAAAACTAAAGTCACAGTCTACATAAAAACGCCTTTTAAAATCATCTGGAGAAGTTTTGGGTTCATCCGGCACTTGCAAATGGGTAAAACAATCGTAGGGCTGCTTGGTCATTTTGACCAAAACTTCGAAAAACGAGATTTTCGATCCCGGGAAGGTACACAAGTTATCTAATCCCCTTCCAACATTGAGTTTGCCCTTCGAGTACTGCCGAACCGGCTTTTCTCGAATTCCGGACTGAAAATGACCTCAGGGGCATTTTGGTCATTTTCACTCTAACAGAAAAATCGGGGCGTTACAGATAATATGATTCTATTTTAGAGTTGGTTTCAATTGTAATTATCAGGGTTTATGATCATTAAAAAATTTGTTTGATGTTGAATATGGATTATGCAAATGATTGTTAGAGAATTATGAGCTTTTGGGGAATGTTATTATGATTTCAGAATTTACAAATTTATGAAAGAATGATATTGAGAATTGATTTAGAAACCCAGATAAAAAGGGAAATTAGAGTGTGATTCTTCATATGACTAAGGACAGTTGGCGGATATATATTCTGTGGGATTGAAATCACAGTGTCTCCAAAGGGTGATCCCTTGGACACGATTTCATAGTCGTAGTTATGCTAAGGTCAGTCTGTTAGAGCTATGAGGAGTTAGAGCTCTCAGAATAATTAAAGATGATATGATTTCTAGAACTATTATTTTATATGATTGAGTTTTGAACCCCAGAATAGAAGACTTTATGAAATGTTGTGAAAAGATTAGTTTTAGAATCAGGAACTACTGAGAGAAACAGAGTTGTGAGTTAACGACAGCTATTCCGTTAACCTTGGTATACCAAGGCCTACCAGGGGAAAGCTTATCATTATCTAGATCAGTCTGCCAGTGACACGGTTCACCAGGGACCGTTAAGATCTCAGTTATGAGTTCATGTTCGCCAGGGACTGAGTGCCATTTTACAGTTCATGAATAGTCTGTTCTCTTTTGTAGTGCCTCGAGAAATATCAGGATTTTTATGTTTCCAATAAATTTATGATTTTATAACTATTATATTATGAGCTTATAATTTATCAAGTATGCCCTTATTATGTGAAATGAATATAAATGTTTTATAATAGTGCATTATGTATTCTTTCTCTCATCCCATGAAAGGGGGTTTCAAGTAAGGATTCACTCATTGAGTTTGCACAAAACTCACCTTCTCTTTTCTCCCATTCCACAGACTATAGCTGCGGCAGATTTTTCCAGTTATTATCCTCTACCAGCAATAGAGTTCATATGGTGAGCTTCACTTGGGTGAAGTGTTTATAGTTTTGTCTAGAGTGCTCCAGTACGAATGCCAGGCAGGATCCGGATAATAGAGTATGTTTATATTTTTTTTTGCATATTATAACATTATTTGAAGACGTATTGAACAGTTCAGCATTTATGAATGTTTCGAATCAAAGTAGTTTATACAAAAATGTTTTGTTTTATGATTCATAAACAATAGAGTTTGAATTATGAAATTTCAGTATAGGCTAGAATGAATTAGTAAACAGCTAATTTGTATGTAGAAAAATGAAAATGTGTTTTGAATAATTTTATAATTAACTATGCATATAGAGAAATTCAGGTCATGAGGCTTACATGGGAATAGGATTTCTCACGTGCCTAAATCAAGTCGTGACAAAGTAGTATCAGAGCCTAGGTTTTCCTTGCATGGTACTGGAGCAAGTGCCCACAAATGACATGACGTTTATGTGAATGGAACCATGGCCATTTGCACTAACGTGATGTTATTTGAGGCCTATAGAAAGAGTTAGTCATGTCCAGGTTCAGATAAAGTCTTTGTTATTCCTTGGAATCCCTGACTTAATTCTATGTTTCTTCTCCTTGTAAGTGAGTTGTGCCACCTGTGAATCATTTTCATTACTAGCTCTCATTGTAGTTGTATTACACCACTTAATATCAGTTACGTTTGACACATTGAGTGGGCCATGCTGAACTTGTCAGAAATAGTGAATGAGCACCACTAAACCATAGTATATCAATAGATAGCATAATTAAGAATGATTAGTCTGTGTAACATCCTAATTTTTAACCCAATACTCCTAAATGTATTTAGGTTAACCATTAGTTTATTACTTCTTAGTTTCATTCTTTTTAAATCTTTCTTTAAAATACTTAGAGGAAAATACGGGTAAAATTCTTTTTTGAAACATAAAAGCAAAGTGAGAGCTACGTATAACTTAAGCAAGCGTTAATGATAAAGCATAACACAAATATAAAAGAAAGTGCAAACATGAACATCAAGTAACTTCACAACAGTAACTTCATGAATATCATAATATGCCCACCTAAAGGTGGGGCTTAGTTTAGTACAACAGAAGGAAAATACAGAAAGAAAGCAAACACAACTGAAATAGAAAAGTACAAGGGAAGCATAAGAAATGGCACCCATACCCTAGTGCACCTAAAATGGATAATCTCATAACGAAAGAAGGTTTGTCCTAATCTTTGTGTGTGTATGCACTAGTCCTCCCCAAGGACCTCTCCTGCTGCGACCCGGGATAAAAAGGGATGAAACCAATCCATTGACAAAGCTCGGCCGGAGCGGGCACTCGCTGCTGCTGAACATGTGCTCCGCGACGGGGTCGCATCTCGGCTCTCCTAGCCAGCCTCGGCTGCGTCACAGTCTCCTCGCTCCCCTCTCTCACGAACCGGGTAGTGGGGGCGAAACTCTCGCTGTACATATGGGTCGGTGGATCCTTCGAGGGATCGTCCTCCAAATGCTGAGAACGGGGCATGTAATTCGGGTAGTCGCGGACGGCTAAACCTATCGTGTATGTCCGGAGAATCCTCTCGTTGTGCATCTGGGCACGCTAGAAAACCATGTCGTCGCCATAGGGAGACGTCGGAAAGAAGCGGTAGCTATGTACAAGGTGCGTAAAGGGGTGTCCCATAAACATGCAGACTCTCAACGTGTAGTGCCCCTCAAAATGATATGACCGGTGCTTTGGGTCATAGTGGACCTCCCACGTGGGGGTATCGATGAACAGGACGAACGTCGCCATCGTGATATGAAGATGTGACGGGAAAGAAAGAGAGGAAGAAAAAGGGAGTGAGAATCTTACTAAAGAATCTCAGTAGAGTATCTCCTATCTAAGATGACATCGTCAACATCCTCAGGAACCTTGGGTTTGTTATAAAAAGGTGAGCATGCATATAAAGTTCATTATTAAGTTCATAATCATAGATATCCAATGTTCGTTCCTTTTAGAATGAATCTTAATGTTATGAATGCAACATATCAAAGCATGAATGCATGATAATACATTATACAAGCAACTCATTAAAACATAACATCAATAAACATATATGTAGCATAAAGTGACATATAAACTTTCAAGTGAAACTTGTCTCTTTTCTCATCTTTGTGACTTAAGAACTTCATATTCTAGCATCATGGGGCAACCCTAAAACATCATCTAGGTTATGAGCTCATACCTTAATTAGTCGTCACTAGCCCTTACTTATCCTATGATAAGTGTAAACATAAAATCCCGACTTCTAGAGTATGGGTTAGGGGGCTTAAAGATCACCTATCATAACCTTTAATTCGGGAAGTCCATAGGAATATTTCCTTCTTTGAAATGCTCTACTTGCATCTAGTGCACAGCGAATTATCTGTTTTGGCCGGCTGCATCTACTATACCCTCACGGGTTTGCCTCATCCCCACCAGAGTGGGAGAAATGCATCTCAGTGCTACATCACATTAAAACTTATTTCCTAGGGGTGCTCGGCCGAACCGGTGTCACCCATAACTTATCTCATATGGTTTTCAAAAACATTCTCAAGTTCTTAATTTGACAGAAATTTGGCAGCATAACAGCTGTAAACCGAATTTCTTTCAAATTTCGCTTTATGCCACAATAACACATAATGCATGTACATTTCTCATTCAAATTCTATAATCATGATAAACTTAAAATCATATAAAAATAGTCATCATAGCACATACATCATCACAACATACTTGAATCAATCAACTTATTGTATCAAAGAACCTATGGTGTCTTGTACTTTGACCTTAGGGTTTTAAACCTGAAATCTAAGTTCTCTAGTATCCGATTCTAACCTCTTATGTCTATAGGTTCATAAATAATTATTCTCACTAACTATAATGATCATAAACTATTCTAAATATCAATAGTGCATAATCCAATTTTTTTACAATTACGAGTACTTAGGAGTCACAACTTTGACCCTTTCTATGTTCAGTTTTCTCCTAAAGTACCAAGATCAATTCCTAAACCAATTATGAGGGATTCCTACATATTTACACTAATTTTAAACCATTATTACTAATATTAACCATGCTGAAATAGAATCCATAAAGTCTCATTTCTAAGGGTTCTAGAAGTCTCATTTTAATCCTTTTCTAGTTACTAACTTATCTTAGCTTTCTCAAATTACTTCTAACATCAAACATACATGGATATACTCATTCTAACATAATAAAATCATCATCATACAGTGAGCAAAATAAACAAGGTAGAACCGAAATCATTATCATCATATCATGCATAGAACTTCATTTCTAACACACATAAATTACTAGTTTCTCTTGAAACCTTTTTAGAACTTCTAAAACTCATTTGAAAACAATTTATTTCATTAAAATCATCATAAAATAAACAAGGGAAGTAGCTATATTAGTCTACTCATATTTGAGATTTAAAATGTAAAATCATGTCATAACATTCCTTCAACTCACTTATGCTTAAGAAAATTCCTTAAAACTAAGCTTTTGGCACTTGTAAGTAGATGAAACCCATACTAGGTCCATCCTTATCACATGGCCGAAATCATATAAAACATTTTCATTTCCAAACTTTACTTGAGATAACAAGGGACAAGTCTTTGAACTCTAATGTCTTTAAGTGATACCAAGAATATAAAAATGCTATGCACTTCATTTTATCTTCATTAGGAAAGTAAAGGGAAGGCTTAAAATAAATATGAGATGCAACTTATTTTTATCTTTAAGATCAAGTGATGACTTGAAAAGTAAACATGGAATGCAAAGCTTGAAATTAAACATGATAATGCAAGTTCATTTCTTTATTCTTGAGAGCTTAGTGATGACATAGAAAAGTAAATATGCTATGCAAGGCATAAATTTAAACATGAATGCTAGTCCATTTTTATATATCATTAGAGCTCATACAAGACTTTAAAGAACCAACATCTCAATGCCAAACATAATCTCACCAAGATAAAGTAAGATCTAGAGTTCTAAGTACCAAGGCTTCAAAGAAACCTCATGGTTCTTTAAACATCATCATCAAGCTCAAGGAAATGAATTCAAAACAAAACTTCAAAGGAAAAGGAAAGGCCAAAAGCTAAAAGGAAGGAAAATACACCATACTCTTTATTATGTACCCAAAACTCTCACGTGCCAGCCAACGTTAAGGTTGACAAGGGTAAGCTTTGGGCTTTTTGAAATCCTTGTAATTATTTTCTTAAGATGAAATCATTAGTGAACTAAGTAACATAAATAGAACTTGAAGAAAGAAAAACTCAAGCTTTAGTGGTCTCATTGAGATAAACACAAGGTCATTATCTAGAGACACTTATCATCAAGCTATCATGAGGAGTAAACAAGGCCTTGAAGACCGAAATTAAAAAGGAAAAACCAAGAGAAATCGAAAATGGAAAACAATGAAAACTCACAAAATCAACATTTTTGCTTCAAGAACAAAGCATATTTGAGAAAAAGATGATGTTAGAACAACTCCCTACCAAGTATTGAAGGTCTTGAGATGAGAGTGAGAAGAAAAACTTCCTCCAAGGGTGAAAGGAGATTTTAGCCAAGAAAGGAAGAAAAGGAAAGGATGGGTTTTTCTGTGAATTTGTGTTTGAGGGTGAAAGCTTAGGTGTTTTGATGATGATTCAAGGTGGTGGTGTGATGGTTTGAGGTTATGAGATGGTGATTCAAAGAGGAAGATGAAGAAGATGAAGATGAAGGAAGCTCTTGGAACTTTGAGAGAAAAAGAAAGAACTTGCAAGAAAGCTTTGAGTTTGAACTTAGCAAATGAACAAAAGTGATCCAAGTTCATCCAAGAAAGCTATTTATAGAAAATCAAAACAATGGAGGATGAATGGAGAGGGAGGTAGCCGTGTGGTTCCTCATGGAACATGAGGTGAGATGTTTTGATTTTTGAGGCATGGTGAAGCATGGTTAGAGGTATGGTGAGCATGGTGCAAGGTATGGCTTCAAGCATGAGCATTTGTGTGCAAGAATTCAAACATGTGATGGAAAATGGGGAGGGAGATGGCGCCGGTTTGTCATGCCATGTGGGGGGAAGGATTTGTTCTTCTAATTGTGTGTTAATGATGTGTTTAGGTGTAGCTTAGGTTAGGTTTAAGATTAGGAATTGCTAAGTAAGTGTTTAGGCAACTAAAAAGGTAATTAAGGATTTCAAGACATGATTAGGGAGTGCTTATACATTATTAGAGTGATTTAAACTCATTTTTATGCATAAACAAATGTAAACATAATTCCTTAATTTAAGGAATTGGAGAGAGAAAACACTATTCAAGATTCCATGACTAGAAATCTTGAATTTAAAAAGAGATTTAGGTTTAATCTAAAACATTTTAGGTTCTAATTAACTTTAATAAATTATTTTGACTCTAGATTAATTATGGAAATTAATTAATCTTTGATTAGAGCCTAATATTACTTAGGTTTGCTTAATCACGCGATTAAGCTTAAAAACAAAATGCTTAGGGGCAAAATCATAATTTGGTACAAAAACTACTCGAGACCACTGGGGCTTAAACTGATGTTACGAAATACATAAAAACATTATTTAAAACCACCTGGAGAAGTTCCGGGCTCAATTGGCACTTGTACCCGCGTAAAAACACTATAGGGGTATTTTCGTCATTTTGACCCAAAATTCAGAAAACGAGATTTTTGTTCCCAAAACCATTCAAAAGCCATCTAATCCCCTTTAAACATTGAGTTGGCCATTCGAGGGTTGCCGGGTCGGCTATCCTCGAATTCGGGATGGAAAATGACCTAAGGGGCATTTTGGTCATTTTCGCTCAGCCAGAAAAATCGGGGCGTTACAGTCCAGATAGAGATCAACTGTGGGTACCATGAGCCAGGGTCACCTTTTCTAGTACCCTCCCCAATGTGTCCCACTATCACTTAACGAAAGAGTCAAGCATCAGCCAGACATAGTAGAAAGGCTTAGTACCGACCAGTTGGTCAAGCCCAGTTGTTAGACAAGTAGAAAGTGCCATGGAAGTTAGAGCCTATGGGGCACATTTACATGCTACCAATGTATTAGTAAGGGGCGATAGAGGAATGATTGCTTGTTATAAAAAAAAGTTACAAGTTACAGAGCAGAGAAACCCATATCTTAGAGGGAGAGAGCCTGTATGAGAGTGACCAAAAGTTAATGGGTAGAATTCTGATGAAAGCATGAAATAGGTATATAGGCATATAGTAGCCAGATGATTTAATGCTAGTGTGTTAAATTATCTAAAGAACTCTTTACTTTCATAAGCATTTTGTATATTGTGTTCTAGACATGTATCGTTGCATGACTTATAATGGAACTTGTACATGTGCATGGTATGAATATGGTATACATGTCTCGTGTGTAAATGACATAATACATATGGATAGGCTAGCTCGGGGCATCCATGGTGAGTTATTACATATGTAGATTGCATTAAAATGATTTAGTCGCCTCTTGTTTTAAATTCCTTTGATTATGTGTATGAATAAGTTAGGGAAATATGATGGTTAGAAAATAATTGAATTGTAAGATATGAGCATAGTGTGCATGTGAACTAGATTAACAACATGACATAATTACTAAGTTAGTTTTGGGCTATTGTGCATATTAATTGTCTCTAATTTCAATGATTGTTGCTGGTTGTTTTCCTTTTGATTATATGCGTGAAAATGTTGGAGATATAAATGTTCTATTGCTAGAGGGTAGGGTTAGAGTAGTTAAGTTATTAGAGATCCAATCAGTGTAAGGACAATCGATTTCATTGTAATGATTAAGGATTTTAAACAGAGGAAATGATATGACTACATAGTGTTTTGCCAAATATCTTCAGTGTAGGATAAAAGAACCCTCCCATGTAAAGTGTCATTAAATGAAATGGGTATACAATTGGTTATTGGTAAGTTTCATGGACTAGGAAATTTAAATGAATAGTGTACATATATTAAATAGAAAATAGGGTTTGGAAATTGAATTCCTTAGGTTCGTCAAGAGTTTATAGTAATTTTATTGATTGGAGATAATGAAAATGTATAGGTAGTGTGCCATTGTTTGTTAAGTATACGGTACCAAATATGTGTGTAGTTTCATCCATGCACATATTGGCTAATTAGGGCCTTTGGAATAAAGAACATATAAGGTTTTCTTAACTTGTGTATGAATATATATATATATATATATATATATATCTTGAATGAGGTTAAGTGAAAATATGCTAGATTTAATATGAAATTGTTAATATGATGGTAACATAATCCATGGACGTAACAAGCTAATGTAATTTATATTTCTACCTCAGGTCTAGATGTTAGCATGATATGTAAATATGGCTTGATGTTTTGAGACATATGTTTATGTTTGAAAATGTATGAGTTTCTATGTATCTTAAATGATAAATACAAAATGTCGTACCTTCAAAAGTTTCATGTCCATAGTAAATGGCTAGAATTGAGGTTAAACATTTTCATAAGTTGTGGTTTGGGGATGCAATATGAGTTAGGGTACTATATGTATGTATGATGCTCCAATTGAGTTTGGTTATGTGCAGGCATACTTAAAAGCAATTTAGAAAGCCATGTCTTAGATCATAATTGCAAATATTCTATATATAATGGAGCAAAGAAAGGCATAGATGTTATCACAATAGAGTGTTTTATAAATTTCAGAATAAGTTATATTACTTGTGGTTGGTTATATGATAGTTAAGAATTAGGCACATGGGTGCCATGCTTGTCCTTGTATTTTCTACATGAATAGACAGAGTAGTCTCATGTCCATGCATGACACAAACATAGTGAGTGAGAAGGATAACGTATGGGCTAGGAATCCTCATTGTGTTATCTAATATAAGAACTAAAAAAAGAAGAACCAGGGCAAGGACGATAGTAATGTTTAGCCCCATTTTTGAAAACTCATGCATCCACACACTAGGCAGCAGAGCATAGATATCCATCTATGTCTTATTCTGGGAAAGAGTTACCCTTAGAGGCAGAGCTACTTGGGTAGTACAAGAGGCATCCTTAATTAGAGTATCCTGTCATAGTGTATCAAGCATCATGTTAGAATATATCAGAGTATCATGCCAGAGAATACCAGGCAATTAGATATATCCTTAAAACCCGCCACAAGTTTAGTTCAGATTTGGGGACCAAATCTTTTAAAGGGGGGAGTATGTAATACCCTAGTCTAAAAAAAAAAAAACTCTCTGGTGAGTGCGCAGCGCTCATCAGAAAGTAAGTAGGCGTAAGGAGTGAATTTCATGCTCTCTGGTGAGTGCTGCAGTGCTCTTAGCACTGCATTGCATTGCTCAACAGAACAGTAAGCTGGTGCGAGATACGCTCTCTGGTGAGCGCTACAACGCTCTTGAGCACTGTAGCACTCGACAGACCACTTAAAATCCCCATTTCGGGGTCCAGAACCATCACTCTCTGAAAACACACCTCTCCCAGCTAGGAGACCCGAAAACTCTCATCTCCTACCTCTCTCTCACCCATCTTCGTCAATCTTACATCAATTTTTCACTTCCAAGGCTTTAAGGTAAGAGATCTTGATGTTTCCTCTCATTTTCTTCCATTTCCTCTTTGTTCTTAAGGTTGGTTTTGCTATTCCTCCATATTATCCAAGAGGTGAAGTTCCTCCTTGGTGTTAGAGTTAGATCTGAGTTATTTAGAGCTTTCTAGAAGTTAATCTAGAGTATTATGGCTCCTATGTCAGATATTAATGTTGTTCCTGCTCTAAGGAGCTCTATCAGTGTAGATTCTTCACTGTTCACCCCTCCAGGTGAGTGGGTTCACATCTGTTATCTCTATGTTGTGCATTAGAGTTATTTTCATAAAACTATGACTTAAAGTATAGTTTTCATTGATTGTTGCATAAGGATTCGAGATTTATATTGATTTATGAAGTTGTGGTTTTCTAAATAGCATGAACTATATTTTAGAAAACTCATTGGACCATTGTTGATAATATGATTCTATTTTAGAGTTGGTTTCAATTGTAATTATCAAGGATTTATGATCATTAAAACTTTTGTTTGATGTTGAATATGGATTATGCAAATGATTGTTAGAGAATTATGAGCTTTTGAGGAATGTTATTATGATTTCAGAATTTACAAGTTTATGAAAGAATGATATTGAGAATTGATTTAGAAACCCAGATAAAAAGGGAAATTAGAGTGTGAATCTTCATATGACTCAAGACAGTTGGCAGATACATATTCTGTGGGCATGAAATCATAGTGTCTCCAAAGGGCCAAGTCTTGATACATCTTGGTTGTACCGGGTGGATGGTAAAATGGCTTTTATGGGCCTCCTCCAAAATCTCCTTTAGGAGGTCACCACTCACCGGCACACAGATCCAGCCTTCAAACCTCCACATCCTATCTGCTCCTTGGGTGAAACCCTTTAACTTTCCATCTCTTATTGCCTCCAAGATCTCCTTAAATTCCTCATCTCCTTTTTAGGCCCGAGTGATTCTCTCTTTAAAATCACTCGTCACACTAAGCTGACACATCCTTACACTTTCAGTGGTCAAAGCCATTCCTAGATTCATGTCCCTAAACTTCTCAATCAGTTCTGTCTCCTTAACCATCATCCGAGATAAGTCCAATGACTTCTGACTCAAAGCGTCGGCCACCACATTGGCCTTGCTAGGGTGATATTTCAACCTAAAGTCGTAGTCCTTCAAGAACTCCATCCAGTTTCTTTGTCTCATGTTCAACTCCTTTTGATCAAAGAGATACTTGAGACTCTTGTGATAAGAGAACACCTTGAATTTTACCCCATATAAATGGTGCCTCCACACCTTTAAAGCAAACACTAGTGCTGTCAACTCTAGCTCATGGGTAGGGTAGTTTGCTTCATGAGGCTCAAGTTGTCTAGATGTGTAGGCTACCACCTGCCTATTCTACATCAACACACCCTAAACCTTTCTCTGAAGCGTCGCAATACACCTCATAAGGCACATTGGAATCGGGAAAAACTAGTACTGGTGTGGTGGTCAACTTCACTTTCAACTCTTAGAAACTCCTCTCACAGTCCGGGGTCCAATCAAAAGGGGCATTCTTCCTAGTTAGCTTGGTCAAAGGTAAGGAGATCTGGGAAAATCCTCGAATGAACCTATGGTAATAGCTAACTAAACCTAAAAAGCACCATATTTCTGTTACGGTGGTTGGTCTCTCCCAACTCATCACTGCTTCAATCTTACTAGGGTTTATAGCGATACCTCCTTTCGACACTACGTGTCCTAAAAACTTAACTTCTTCCAGCCAGAATTCACACTTAGACAACTTAGCGTACAACTTCTTCTCTTTCAGAATCTCCAAAATCGTCCTTACATGTCGCTCATGCTCCTTGTGAGTCTTCGAATAGATGAGTATATCATCTATGAAAACAACCACGAATTGGTCTAAATAGGGTCTGAAGATCCTATTCATGTAATCCATGAACACAGCAGGAGCATTGGTTAAACGAAACAACATAACTGTGAACTCAAAGTGGCCATACCGAGACCTAAAAGCAGTCTTAGGTATTTTCTCCTCCTTAACCCTGATTTGGTGATATCCTGATCTTAAATCAATCTTGGAGAATACCACCGCTCCTCTCAATTGGTCCATTAAATCATCAATTCTAGGTAAAGGATACTTACTCTTCACTATCACTCGGTTTAGTTGCCTATAATCTATCCAAAGCCTCATACTCCCATCTTTCTTCTTGACAAACAAAACTAGGGCTCCCCATGGTGATGCACTTGGCCTCACAAACTTCTTCTCCAACAGCTCCTCTAACTGAGTTTTCAACTCAGCTCTAGAGGCGACATCCTATAGGGTGCTATGGATATCGGCCCAACTCCTAGAACCAACTCGATAAAGAACTCAACCTCCCTTTCTAGAGGGAATTCGGGATCTCATCAGGAAACACTTCAGGGTAGTCTCCCACTATGGGTATATCACTGATGTTCTGCTCAAGGTCTACATCGCTAGTGGCTAGGAGAACATATCCCTTGCTCTCTTCCCCATGACAGTTAACCTCTACTTTGTTTAAATAAAGTTTGAAGGAAGATGACAGATTTTGTGTAACAATCTAACATTACACGGTTGGCATAAAGCCAATCCATGCCAAGAATCACATCTAGATTTTTCATGGGCAAACAAACCAAGTGTAAAATAAAAGTTTTACCCTCAGCAAAAAGATGACAGTTGTAACGCCCCGATTTTTCTGTTAGAATGAGAATGACCAAAATGCCCCTGAGGTCATTTTCAGCCCGGAATTCGAGGAAAGCCGGTTCGGTAGTACTCGAAAGGTAAACTCAATGTTGGAAGGGGATTAGATGACTTGTATACCTTCCCGGGATTGAAAATCTCATTTTTCGAGTTTTCGGGTCAAAATGACCAAAACGCCCCTACAGTGTTTTACCCGTTTGCAAGTGCCGAATGAACCTGAAACTTTTCCAGATGATTTTAAAAGGCATTTTTATGTAGACTGTGACTTTAGTTTTGGTCCCGGAGGTCCCGGGCGAAGTTAGTGCAAAATTACGGTTTTACCCCTAGTTTCGTGTTTTTATGCTTAATTGCGTGATTAAGAAAACCTAAGCAATATGAGGCTTTAATCGAAGGTTAATTAATTTCCTTAATTAATCTAGGGTCAAAATAATTTATTAAAGTTGATTAGAACCTAAAAGTGCTTAATTACAACTTAAAATCATATTTTAATTTCAAGATTCCTAGTCATGAAATCTTGAATAGTGTTTCCTCTCTCCAATTCCTTAAATAATGGAATTGTGTTACACATTGTTTATTCATAAATGGGTTTAAAATTCTCTAATGATGTATGAGCACTCCTAACCTTGTCATAAAATCCTAATTACTCATTCTTAGTTACCTAAACTTAAGCTTAATTACTCCTAACCTTGTACCTAAGCTAACCTACACTTAAACCCACCATTAACACCCAATTACATGATCAAATCATCCTCCCCACTCTGCTGCCAGGTCTGGCTGAAGCCTCACCCCCTCCATATGCATCACATGTTCAATTTTCTAACACTCCAAAGCCATACCTCAAGTCACATACACCATACCTTGTCATATTTTCCATCACACTTGATTTTCCAATGAAATAACCAAGCAAAATAAATTATTTCCTCCATTTATTTGTGGTTGAAAATGTTCCAGCCATGTTGAGTTTCTAGAAGGGTGATTTATTGCAAAATTAAAATAAAAGCTCACTCAAAAACCCATGCTTTGTGTCATGAACTCCATACCTCAAACCATGCTTGAATGACACCATGTAAGAGATATTTTTCTCTTCCCCTCTCCCTCCAAAAGCTACGGCCAGCCCCTCCCCTCACTCCTCCATGGTTTTGTTTTTCTATAAATAGGATGCTTGTGATAGCCTTGTTGCACCTTGAAGCATTTGCTAAGTTTAGAGTTTTAGAATTGTCTTGCTAAGTTTTTCTTTTCTCCCAAAGTTCCAAGAGTTCTTTCTCTTCATCTTCATCTTTCTCATCCTTCCCTCACATAATCACCTCATAGTCTCAATCTACCACCTCATAACCTTAAATCATTCTCTAAGCTCTCAAATACTCAACCTCAAACACAATTTCACCCAAAACACATTTCCTTTCTTTTCCTTCCTCTTTGGCCGAATCATCACCACCATCCTAGGAGGTGTTTCTCATCTCATTTCCATCTTCAAGTCCAAGCTTTTACCTTCATCACTAGGTAGGGATTTGTTTTCAAACTTTGTTTTGCTCAAGAAAGTGTTTTTCTCTAGTTTCCTCTTGGATTCTTTTTGAACTTTCCTTTGTTTTTCCTTTTCTTTTCATTTCAGCCTCTAGGCCTTGTTATGAGCATGATAGCTTGATGATGAGAGTTTCTAGATGATGACATTGTGTTCATCTCAAAGAAACCTCCAAATCTTGAGTTTTCCTTTCCTTATGACTTCATCTATACGATATCTAGCTCACATGGTTTTTCAACTTAAGAAAATTAATCTAAGGATTTCTAAAAGCCCAAGCCTACCCTTGTCAACCTTAAAGTTGGCCTCTAGAGATTTTTCTCTAGATAGGGGTTTTGGGTATTTAATAAAGAACTTGACTTAGTTTCACTTTCTTTTTCTTTTGTAAGACTTTCGGTTTTGGTATTTTGATATTTGAGATAGTGTATTGGGTTGTTATTTTGTTAAAGTCTTGAATGAGCTCTAGCTAACCATAAAATGAACCTTGCATCATGTTTACTTTTATGCTATGCACATCATGTCTACTTTCCTTGCTATCACTAAGTATCAAGATAATAAGTGAACCTTGCATTATCATGTTTATATTTCAAGCTATGCATTATCATGTTTATATTTCAAATTCTCACTTAATACCAAGATAATAATGAGTTGCATTCATATTTACTTTGTGCTATCACTTTACTTTCTAATAGAACCTAAAATAAGTGCATGAGCATGTTTATTTTATGTCATCACCTAAATGAACCTAGAGCTCAAAGACTTGCCCATTGTTGTCTCAACAAAAGTCTAAAAATATGTATTTTCTTTGGTTCATGTTTCGGCCCCAAGGGGTCTTGAAGTTTCTAAGTATTTGAGACTATGTTTTATAATTTTTCCAAGCTTATATGAGTTTAAGGAATGCATAGAACTAAGTTTTATGAATTTAGGACCTCTTGAGACAAAGATAAATTGGTCACTGCCCTCTTAAACACTCTTATGATTTTAGACGTTAAAAATGTTTATAAATGAGTTTTGAAAGTTTTAAAAAGGTTCCAAGAGAAACTAGTATTTTATGTGCCTTAGAAATTGTGTTCTATGCCTTTTATGGAGAAGTATATTTTTGGTTCTTCCTTGCTCTTTACTGCCACTGTATGTGCTGCTTTGATGATGATAATGTGCCTATTTTGGAGAAAAAAATAATGTTAAGACTCATATGTGAAAGATAGGATAAGTTAGGAACTAGAAAAGAATTAATTTGAGAGTTCTAGATCCTTTAATTATGTAAATTTTCAGGATTCTGTCCAGCAAGGTTTATATTTAATAATCATGGTTTTTAATTAGTATGAATGTGTAGGAATGACTCATAATTGGTTTAGGACTTAATCTTGAAGCCTTAGGAGCAAACCGAACTTAGAAAGGGTCATTGTTGTGACTTCTAGGTACCCGTAAAGTTAGGATTTCAAATTCTGCATCCTTGAGGTTTAGAGATGTTCTTGACCATAGTGTGAGGTGAGAAATACTTAGTTATAACCTCATAGGTTCCCAAGAGACTAGGTTTTGATGATCGATAACTTAGAATGTGAGTTAAGGACTTTAAGGGTCTAAACCGTAATTTCTAGAACCCCGTAATCACACAAATATAAAGCTATCCAAATCTGCATAGTGCTGTTTGGATAGGTCCTTGAGCATAAAAATTAGTAAAACTTATTAGTTGTGAACCTATAGGTGTGTAAGAGGTTAAGGATAATACTAGAACAATTAGTTTACAAGTTTAAGACTCAAAAGAACCAAAGCATAAAACACTATGGGTCTATAACATAATAAGCTTGTGAGTTTGTATGAATAATTGTCTAAGGTGTGATTATGTGATGATGTATATGCTATGAAGAAGTTTTATGTATATGCTATGAAGAAGTTTTATGTACACGCTATGAAGAAGTTTCATGTGATGACGTATATGCTATGAAAAAGTTTTATGTGAAAATAGGTTATAGTTTTATATATGATTATATGATGAGATGGATACTATGGGAAAGATTTATATGATGAATAACGATGTATCTATGAATTAACACTTTATGAGAACTTAAATGTGACACAACATTGAGACGCTTTCTTGGGTGACACCGGTTTAGCCGAGCACCCCCAAGAAAACAAATCCGTGAGGGTATTGACATAGAGCTTGCCAAAGCGGACAATACTATGATGCACTAGTTGCTAGTAGAGCATTTCAAAGAGGAAATGACCCTAAGAGGTGATCCTTAATTGCCCCCTAGCCCGTACTTTAAGTCGGGATTATGTTACGCTTATCATAGGATAAGTAAGAGCTAGTGACGACTAGTTAAGGTATGAGCTCATAACCTAGAGATGTTTTAGGGTGGCCCCATGAGATGAAAGTTAAAGTTTAAAATGTCACATGTGCTATACCTATCCCCTTATGCCAATGTTATAATGTTTCTTAGTTATTCTATTGATTGTCTTACCTTTATGATGCATTCATGTCATTAGTATATTCCATGCTTAGTCATAAGACGCATTATAAAATATGACGGGCCTTGGATAAATAATACTTTAGAAAACTAACTTAAAAGGAGTTTATATGCATGCACACCTTTTTAGAAATAAAACCCAAGGTTCCTGAGGATGTGATGATGTCACCTAGGTAGGGATTACCCTGCTGAGAATTCTTTTAGAAGATTCTCATTCCCTCTCTCTTTTCTTCCTTCATATCTTTAGATGGCGACATTCGTACTCTTCATCGACACCCCGGTATGGGAGCTGCACCATGACCCGGCACTCGGGTCATACCATTTTGAGGGTCGCTGCACTGTTAGAGTCTTCATGTTGATGGGACGACCCTTCGCACACCCAGTACGGAGTTACTGATTCACCCTGACTGCCCCCTACCATCACAACAATATTTTTGAGCGAGCTAGATCACGGGACGAGCAGATCCTCTGCATGCAGCCTGAGACATCAGCGGTCCGCGACTACCCGGAATACGTGCCTCGCACCCAGTACTCGGAGACGGACCCATCCGAGGACCCTCCATCACACATGTACAGTTGGAGCTCCAGTCCCGCTCCCCCACCGATGAGAGCCGGGAGTGAGGAGACGGTGGTCCAGCCGAGGTTGGCACGTAGGCCATCCATGCGCCCTCACCGCGGTGGACATGCCCCGATGATGCGCTCGACCACTCCCGCCGAGATTCGTCAGTGGATCGACTCGACCCCACAGTACTCGGACCAGCAGGAGTAGACATAGGAGGGGTAGCAATTAGTGCACACACGCCACATAGTTGAGGGCAAACCTTCTTTTGTGTATGAGGTTGCCTACTCTAGGTGCACTCGAGCATGGGTGTTGTTTTATGATTTCCCTGTATTTGTTTTCCTTGTATTTGTTCTTCAGTTGTATTCTGTTTCCCGATGTATCGAATAGTCCTGCCCTTTGGGTAGGCACATTATATATATCTATGTTTCAGTGGATGTTTCCATGATATGATGTGTTTCTTTACGCTTTGCTTATATGTCTCGTTATGCTTCCTTTTTAAGATTCGTGCGTGGCTCTCACTTTGGTTTTAATTCCAAAAAGAAAAATTTTACCCATATTTCCGCTAAGTATTTCAAGTATGAGACCAAGAGGTAATATTCTAGAGATTAACCTAATTACATACTAGTAGTATTAGGTTAAGATTTAGGGTGTTACAACAGTCCAAACAACATTTGAAAGTCTTAACAGGTTTACCAGTGAATGTGGAAACAGTTAGGTCAACAGGAAGTTCTGTCACATGCAATTGCAAGGACCTAACACTATCATGTGGTATGAAAGAAGAAGTTGTGCCGGAATCATATAGTACAAGTAAGGTCCTACCGTTCATTTCACACGTACCTTCTACCGTTTATTTTAGAATGAATCTTGATATTATGAATGCAGCATAGCATAATATGGATGTATGACAAACATTATGCAAATATCACTTGAACATGTCATAAAGAAACATACTCATACAATTTAGCATCAAGAGATATGTAACTTTCATGTAAATTCATCCTCTTTTCCTTTACTTAAGTGACATTACTTTCATCATTCATTATCTCATAATGGGGCCACTCTAATAACTCTTCTCTTTTGAGAATTTCTAGGTTATGAGCTCATACCTAACTAGTCGTCACTAGTTTCCAGCTTATCCTAAGATAAATATAAATATATCCCAACTCCCAAAGTGTGAGTTAGG
Organism: Dalbergia cultrata; assembly: GCA_031216105.1. NCBI lineage: Eukaryota > Viridiplantae > Streptophyta > Magnoliopsida > Fabales > Fabaceae > Dalbergia > Dalbergia cultrata. The sequence goes on from CM062352.1 coordinate 33,589,379, forward strand.
GGCTTAAGGATCACCTATCATAACCTTTAATTTAAGGAGTATATAGGGTTATTTCCTTTGGTGAATCACCTCTCATAACCTTTAATTCGGGAAGTCTAGAGGGTCATTTCCACATAGCTTATGTCACTTTAAGTCTTTTAGCGGATCACCCCTCATAACCTTTAATTTGGGTAGTCTAGGGGATCATTTCCTCATCTCATAACATGTAATAACAAATGCATTTCAAATAACTTCTCAGGTCCACAAATTTGACGAAAATTCGGTAACATCACGACTGTACACCAAATTTCTCCAAATTTGCTTTATGCCACGTAAACACATAACTCATACACTTCATCATCAACTCATGAACATGATAAGCTATTAAGGCTATATAACACTTCCACATAGCACATACACCAGCACATAAAAATCTCAAATCCTTTGTAAAATAAACATGCTCCTAACTAGTGTGCCGGAATCAGGGACCGGGCTCAGCTAATGCATATGCTATGCTCACAGCAACTCATAATTAAACATACCCTCAGTTGAAATCACAACTTTCATTACCTCCTCTATCTTACAGTATCTTATGCTTTTAATCCCTACGGGTCTTAAACTGACAATCCAATTAACCTAGCACTCTGTATGAGTCTTTTATGCACCTAAGAGGTCTCAACTAATAATTCTCACTAATTTTGAGCTTATGATCTATACCAAACAGCATTAGGCAGTTTGGGCAGAATTACTATAATTCGATTACAGGGTTCTAGAAGTCACGTCTTTCACCATTTTTAAGTTTCAGCTTTTCCTAAGGTACTAAAACTAATTGTTACCACCTTTAGGAATTAATCTTACACTCCTATGCACTTCTAAAACAATTTTACCTCTAATTTAATCATCCTACAGTAGCCATGATTTTGACTTCTAAGGGTTCTAAAACTCACATTCTTAGTCCTTTCTAGTTACTAGTTCTTCCTAACACTCATAAAATAATTTTTGCTTCACTCAAACATAATTTTTACACATTCTAACACATCAAAACAGCATCATGCAGTAGTCAACATAGCAAGGTAGTAACCGAAATATTTGATTCAAAACAACACATAAAATCACATCCTTAATGCATATAAGTTGCTAGTTTCCCTTGGAATCATTTTAGGACTTCAAAACTCCTTTAGAAACCAATTTATTTCATTAAAATCATAAAAATGTAATGCTAAGGCAGTAGCTATTCTAAATCCTTTTTAAATGAATTTTAAATCATAAAATCATACTCATAGTATTCTTTGAGCTTTCCTATGCTTAAGAAAATCTTAAGACATAACTTATTGGCCCTTGTGATTAAATGAAACTTATGCTAAGTCCATAATCATCACATGGCCGAATTTTGTGTCCATGAAATATTTCCATTTTCCAAACTTTGCTTGAGATAAAAAGGGCAAGTTTTTGAGCTCTAGAATCTTTAGGTGATGGCAAAAACATAAACATGCTATGCAATTCATTTTATTCTTCATTATAAAAGTAAAGTGAGAGCTTTAAAGTAAATATCAAGTGTAAGTTCATTTTTATCTTTAGAGTTTAGGTGATGACTTGAAATATAAACATGAAATGCAAAGCTTGAAATTTAAATATGAGAATGCAAGTTCATTTCTTTATTCTTGAGATTTTAGTGATGACATTGGAAAATAAACATGATATGCAAAGCATAAACTTAAATATGGATGCAAGTTTATTTTTATCTTTACTAGAGCTCATTCAAGACTTTAAAGGAACACAACCTCAATCCCAAGCTTATCTTAGCAAGACAAAGTGAGCTTTACAGTTCTTTGTACCGAAATGGATCATCATCAAGCTCAACGAAATGGATCAAGAGAACAAATCAAGTAATAACATTTCTTTGAGAACCAAAGTCAAAATAAGGAAAAAAGAAAGGAAAAATTGAAATCAAAACAAAGGAAAAGGAAAGGAAAACCAAAATCAAAACAAGGAAAAAGGAAAAGAAAATCGAAATGTTTTTAGGCTCAAGGGCTAAATTTTAAGCTTTGGAGGTTGCACAAGTGATAACCATATGATCATCATCTTGAACCCTCATCATCAAGTTGAAAGTTTCTTTAGAAAAACAAGGCGCTAAGGCTAAGGATGAAAAGGGAGGAAGGAGTTTAAACCAAGAGAAACTAGAACTTTTCCATAACAAAACATCAAGAAAAAGATAAAGCTTTTAAAAATAAAACCCCTACCAAGTGGTGTTTCTTTGTTGGGAAGAAAAAGAGCTTGTTCTTTGCAAGGAAATGAGAAGAAAAACTCTTCTCTAAGGGGGGTATGTAGGTTCGTCCAAGGAGGGAAGAAAAGGAAGGAAATGTTTTTATGTGAGCTTTGTGTGTAATGATGAAAGCTTATGTGTTTAGATAAGGATCTATGGTGGTTGTGTGGTGGTTTGAGGTTGCAAAAGGGTGGTTCTTTGAGGAAAAGAAGAAGATGAAGAAGATGAGAGAAAAGAGAACTCTTGAGTTCTTTGAGGAAAAGAAAGAAAGCTTGGATGAACTTCTCAAGACAACAACTAGAAAATGAGCAAATGGAAGCACGTTCTCTTAGGATGGGTATTATAGAAAATTGAAACATGAAGAGGTAAAATGGATAGGAAAGGCCACAGACATGCAACCATGGGGGAGAGAAAATATCTCCTCCAAATTGTCATTCAAATGTAAGGTTGAAGGTATGGGTAGGTATGGTTCAAAGCATGACTCAAAGCATGGTCCAAAGCATGGTCCAAAGCATGGTTCTTTGTGTGTAAAATAAATCAACATGTGATGAATGTGGGGGAGAATGGCGCCGGTTCTATGCAGCGATGGTGGAGGAATTTGTTTCATTTAATTGTAGTTTAGAGGTGTGTTTAGGTGTATCTTTGATTAGGCTTTTGATTAGGAGTTTGTAAGTGTTTAGGTAAGGTAATGGATAATTAAAGGTATCAAGACATGATTAGGGAGTGGTCTTGCTTCACTAGTTAAATCAAAACTCATTTTACGATAATCAATCACAAACATAATTCCTTAAATTAAGGAATTGGAGAGAGAAAACACTATTCAAGATTCCATGACATGGAATCTTGACTTCAAGAAAAAGTTTTAAGTTTATCTAAGCAATCTTAGGTTCTAATTAACCTTAATAAATTATTTTGATTCTAGATTAATTATCAAAATTAATTAATCTTTATTTAGAGCCTAATATTGCTTAGGTTTCCTTAAACACGTCATTAGGCCTGTAATACACTATTTCGGGGGCAAAATGGTAATTTTGCTCAAACACTGCCCGGGACCACCCAGACTTAAACAATTATCATCAAACACATATAATTTGCATTCCGGACTCCCAGAAAAGATTCCAGGCTGAAACGGAACTTATACCCACATAAAACGCAATAGGGGTATTTTAGTCATTTTGAGCCAAAAGTTCATAAAATGATATTTTCATCTCTGTTATCAATCACAACACTTTTAATCCCCTTCAAACATTGAGTTGACCCTTCGAGGACGGCCAAGTCGATCATCCCCAAATTCTAGGTAAAAATGACCTCAGGGACATTTTGGTCATTTTTGCTCAAATAGAAAAATCGAGGTGTTACAGAAAGTAAGCCCTTCAGAAAGTGATCTAAAGAGTCATAAGTCACCATTTCTAAAGAATGATAAAAAGGGCGGGATAATCCCTATTCTTTTGAGTTTCTCTCTCCCACGATTGGTTCACTTTTAGTTATGTCATGTCCCATCTCGTAAATAACCTCCCACTCTATACGCGTCACATCTTATTATCTTCTTCTACCATACACTTCATCAACCGTTTCATATTCTCTCACTCTTAAACCTTCTCTAAAACTGTTCATTATCTTCTCAAAACTTTATTCTTCTACCTAAATTGCTCCCTATCTCACACTAACGTTTTCCATTCCTTACCTCTTAACCTCTTTCAATATTCAATCTTTCTTCTTCTATCTCACTTACATAACCCTCTAATGGCTGAAGGTAGGAAACATGACCAATTTGTTGATGAAGGAGCTTCTTTTCACATGTATAATGCTCCACGAATGCAAGATCACTATGAAAATACTTTGCAACAAGAAAAATGGTCCTTGGGGAAACTTTGCGAAAAGATCTTCATGAAGAAATATCCATTCTTGATGAGGTCTTTTCGTTTCAAAACTAGGATGAATATATGGAGATTAATGAGCGAGTCTTTCTAAGACTAGTTATTGCCTTCTGCTTCTATCTGGAAAGAAAAGTCACCCCCATCCATAAAGACAATGATTAGAGATTGTGCTATCAAGATTACTACTATAGGACTCTCCAAGATCATCAAGGCACCAAATGATGGAATAATCTGTAGCTCCTCACTTAACTGGGCTCACTCCCTAGGAATCAATGAATGAGATATTTCAAGGTATCTAACTGATTTTATTCTTCACAAGCCAAATGAAATCACTACTTCCATGCTAAGTGCTAGTGCCAAGAAAATATATACAGTGCTACAATTTTCCATTCTACACCGCATAGGAAGCACATATGCATTAGTTGCCATGGACTGCATGCTCCTGTATTGTCTAATAGTAAAGAGAAAGGAAAACTTACCAAAACTCATACTGGACTACATGATAAGCATAACCACAAAAGAAAAATATAGAATTGTCAGTGTTTCGTATGGGATGCTATTGAAAAGGCTCCTCCAGCATAGGGGCTTTCTGCTTATTACTGAAAAGTATGAATTCCTTAAAAGAACTACATTGACACCCTCCTCTTTTCGAACCTGAAAGAAAATGTCCACCATCCAAATTTATAAGCCAATATGGCAAAGTCCCCGGGCAAGGGTAAATCAAGCTAGAAAAGTTTCCTAAAAGGTTGGTTCTCAACTGGGGAAAGCTAAAGGCAAGAGGAAGATAATACCCCTGGAGAGTGAGACTAAGAACTCGGAGGAAGAGGAATTAAATTAGCTTTTTCGCACCAATGAAAGAAAGATAAAAAGGAAACAGAAGTCTGCACTATAAGAAACTCATATGGTGGCCAAAACAGTGAAATTCATCAATAGAAAAGATATTTGGCTCAAATGCAAAAAGATGCCTATACATGAATCTAGAATCTCCATACTAGAGAAGGATATCACAAAATATAAAGAGACTAGCTATCGAGTTATTCTTACCTACACTAAAGATAAAGAGGAAGATATGGAAAAAGAAGAACTTACAGGAGCATCCTCATTTGCAGAAAAGAAAGCTTGCTTAAAAGTAAAAGGGCTAGGCTAAGTGGGATGATCAGACCAGAGCTGACTACTGAGATACCATCAATAGAGCCTATCATTGAAGAGCTAGATGAAGAGAACCATGGACCAAAAACTGCTATCATCCTAATGGTTCCTCAACCTCCTCCTTCCATTTACATTACTCAAATAGAAGAAAAAGTGGATAGAGCATCAAAAGTTGGTGCTCTTCTTGCTAAAGAAGTTGCTACTTTTGCCTTGGCTAAAGTGCTTGAAACTGTTGCTGCTTCTATCTCTGAGCCTACTTCTGCTCCCGATACTGACATGTTATCCACTTCACCTTCTACTGCTGCACATGCTGAAAATGAGGCTGAATTGCCAAAGTCTGGGGACAATGTACCCTTTGATGTAATGCCCCGATTTTCTGTCTGAGTGAAAATGACCAAAATGCCCCTGAGGTCATTTTCTGTCCGAAATTCAAGGATAGCCGACTCGGCAGTCCTCGAAGGGCCAAGTCAGTGTTTGAAGGGGATTAGATGGCTTCTATTTGGTTTCGGAGACGAAAATCTCATTTTCTGAGGTTTTGGGTCAAAATGACCAAAATACCCTTGTAGCGTTTTTACGTGGGTATAAGTGTCGTTTGAGCCCGGAATCTCTCCTGAGAATTCGAAATGCTAATTACAAGTGTTTAATGATATTTTTATGTGTTTGGGGATATCTGTTTAAGTCCCGGTGATCCTGAGCAGTGTGCAAAATTACGATTTTGCCCCTAGCATAGTGTTTTTAAGCTTAATTATGTAATTAAGCAAACCTAAGTAATATTAGGCTCTAATCAAATATTAATTAATTTCCATAATTAATCTAAAGTCAAAATAATTTATTAAAATTGATTAGAACCTAAAATTGCTTAAGGAAACTCAAAATCCTTTTCTAGTCTTAATTCTTTAAGAAAGGAATCTAGAATTTGTGTTTTCTCTTACCTATTCCTCTAAATCAATGAAGCATGTTGGCATTGGATTCTAAGTTAATGAGGATTGACTTCATTAATCTAGTAAGACCACCTCCTAATCTAGTCTTACATGGCCCTAATTATCTATTTAATTACTCAAACACTTAGTCACAAATCATTAATCTTGAGCCTAATTAAATATACACCTAAACACACCCCTAAACCACAATTAAATGAGACAAATCTCTCCCCCATGACATGATAAGCAACCAGCCACCACTCCCCCATATTCTTCACATGTTGAAATTCCAACTCTCCAAGGCCATGCTTTAGGCCATGCTTTAGGCCATGCCTTAACCCATACCTTTGGCCATACTCACCTATGCTTTCCACCATGCCTTGAATGACCTTTGAAGAAGATATGTTTTTCTCTCCCTCAAAGCTGAGAATGGCGCTGCCTTTCCCCCCAAATTTCACCTCCATATTTCAATTTTTAACCCATAATATATATAGCAAAGTGTAAAGAAATCCCACACTTTTACCACTTGCTTTTTTGTTTGGGTTTGTGACAAAAAAAAAAAAAAGCTCTCTAGCTTTCTCTCAAACTCAAGTTCTCCTCCACCATTTAGAAACTCCTCCCACCACCACAAACCACCTTGAAATGCCACACCACCACCTCAAGCCACATCCCTAACACTCAACCTTTCCACCTCTAAGCTCAAACTCTCAAGAAAAACTCCTCCTTCGCTTTTCCTATCTCTTGGCCGAAATCACCAAGGCACAAAGAGGAGGTTTTTGTCTTCTCATTCCAACAAAAGAACCAAGCTTTCATCTTCACTCTTGGTAGGGGTTCTTGCTTTCAAGAGTTTTCCTTTTGTTTTGATGTTTAAGATGAAAAAGTGTTAATTTCTCTTGGTTTTCCTTTTCGGTTTTGCTTTATTATTTCCTTTTCATTTTCGGCCTTCGAGGCCTTGCTACTCCTCATGATAGCTTGATGATGAGTGTCTCTAGATGATGACTTTGTGTTCATCTCAATGAGACCTCTAAAGCTTGAGTTTTCTTTCTTTAAGTTTTATGAAAAATGTAATTTAGTCATGAGATTTGATTCTTTAAAAAGGAAAAACTTAAGCTTGATGATGACGTTTCAAGATAATGGTCTTGAGAGTTCTCATTTAAGAAACCTCTAAAGCTTGAAACTTGTTCTTGATCTTGAGATATTTTAGTTTTCTTTTCCTTGATGGTTTCGGTTTCCTTTTCTTTCTTTTCAAAAAGTATGTTAAAAATATAAAGTAGTTCTTTTTACGTTGTTTCAAGGAGTGTTGTAATTTATTTTGAGTTCTTTATTCATTTTCTTTAAGCTTGATGATGATGTTCAAGAGCCATGTAGTTTCCTTGAAACCTTGGTTCAAGAACTCTAAAGCTTACTTTGTTTGTTGGAGATAAATGTTGGGTTGAGACTATGTTTCTCTAAAAGTCTTGCATGAGCTCTAAATTGAGATAAAAGGAACTTGCATCCATATTTATCTTTATGTCATCACTAAACTCTCAAGATAAAAGAATGAACTTGCATCTTCATGTTTATGTTTATGTTCTCACTAAATCTCTAAGATAATAATGGACTTGCATAGCATATTTAATTTATGCTCTCACCTCCTAATAAAGAGTAAAATAAAGTGCATTGCATATTTATGTTTATGTCATCACTTAAGAAATTTGGAGCTCAAAGACTTGCTCATTATTATCTCAAACAAAGTTTGGAAATATATGTTTTTACTCACTTGATTTCGGCCTTGTGATGATAATGAATCTTAGAGTAAGATTCATCTAGTCATAAGTGCTAAAACCCTTGTTTCATAATTTTCCTAAGTTTAGATGATCCCAATAAATGTTTGAGCAAGGTTTTATGATTTAAATCTCTCTTGAGTTCATTTTGAAATAGCCACTTCCCTTATGTGTTTTATGATTATTCTAATGAAATAAATTGGTTTCAAAGGAGTTTTTGAAGTCCTAAAAAGGTTCCAAGAGAAACTAGCAATTTATGTGTTTTAGAAATAAAGTTCTATGCATTATATGATGACTTTGAATTTGGTTCTGCCTTGTTTGGTTGCCCACTATATGGTGATGTTTTAATTATTTTGAAATGTATATCTTCATGTATATTTGATGTTGGAATTAATTTGAGAAAGCTAAGACAAGTTAGAAACTAGAAAAGAATTAAAAAGCAAGTTCTAGATCCCTTAGAAATAAGAGTTTTCTGGATTCTGTCCAGCAAGGATAATATTAGTAAATAATGGTTTATAATTATTTTAAATGTGTAGGAAGTACTCATAATTGGTTTAGGAATTGATCTTGGTACTATAGGAGAAAACCGAACTTAGAAAGGGTCAAAGACGCGACTCCTAGGTACCCGTAATTAGTAAATTATCCTGCATTCTTGAGGTTAGAATTAGTTATTATTATAGAATTGAGTGAGGATTACTTAGTTATGAATCTATAGGTACCCGAGAGGTTAAGTTGTGGTGATAAAGAACTTAGATTTCAAGTTTAAAGGCCCTAAGGGTCAAGCATAAGACATTGATGAATCCTTGATGGAATGAGTTTGTTATTTCAAGTATGTTTGTGTTGATACATGTTCTATGATGAGTATGATTGTGTGATCTTAAGTTTATCATGATGATAAGTTGAATGAGAAAGTACATGTATCATAAGTTTTGTGGCATAAAGCAATTTGAAGGAAATTCAGTATACAGCTGCTACTCTGCCGAATTTCTGTCAAATTGAGAGCTTGAGAATGTTTTTGAAAACCATGAGAGATAAGTCTTGGGTGACACCGGTTCGGCCGAGCACCTCCAGGAAACGAGTTTTAAATGTGGCAAAGCACACCGAGACGCATTTCTCTTACTTCGATAAGGAAATAACAAAACCGTGAGGGTATGGTAGATGCAGCCTGCCAAAGCGGACAAATTTACTATGCACTTGGTGTCGTAGATGCGTTTCAAAGAAGGAAAAAACCTTGACCTATGCTCCGGGAGCTGGGATGTATTCAGGTGATCCTTGACCCGCACTCTGGGAGTCGGGATTTATTTATACTTATCTAGGATAAGTCAAATGATATGTTACCCCTTCTTTTACCCCATATGAAATCTAGTGACAACTAGTTAGGTTTGAGCTCATTCCTAGGTGATATGGTGAGAGGGAATTTGGTGGCTATGATAAATATTGCCGAGGCAGGGTGTGTTTGGTTGGATTTTGGTGGCTATGATAAGAAGGTGGTCTTTAAGAAAAAGAATTTAAGAGTTCAAGTATGAGAAAAAGTTATATGAAAGTTCTGTGCTCTTTATGCCACTTATATGTTTACTTGATGTTATGTTTTATTGAATTGCTTGCATAATGTATTGTCATCCATTCATCCAATATCTGTTGCATTCATGTCATTAAGACTTATACTAAAAGACACCCACTTCGGATAAATAGACTTTAGAAGTTTAAAACCAAACCTTATGCATAAACACCTTTTCATAATTAAAACCGAGGTGGCTGGGGACGATGACGATGACATATATGTTAGAGTCGGAAATCCCTACTGAGAATCTTGAATGAGTTTCTCATCCCTCTCTCTCTCTTTTCTTCCGTGTCGTCTCTAGACAAAGATAATGATGTGGTTCATGACTTCTACTAAGACATGGGCATAGGGCATATGCTACAAGTTGGATTAGTGGGGTGCAACTGAAGCGCGTAAATGTCTCTTTAGATTTACATATGTGTATTTTTTTTTTTTTTTGATGTGGCTATGGAACTATGATAATAGTAATTGATGTACTTATGAAGATATGACTATGTTGTGTTAATATGTGTAACACTTGTATTTTGTGGTTATTAATGATATGCTTTCCTTCTCTCTCATGTTATGTTTGCATCAATCGTTAGATTTTATTTTAGCACGCGGCTCATGTTTTGTTTTTAAGTCTTAAAAAGAAAAATTTATTCGTATTTTCCACTAAGTATTTTGAAAAGAATGAAACTAAAAAGTAATAACTAATGATTAACCAAAATACGTTCTAGGAGTATTGGGTTAAGAATTATGATGTTACATTTGACATTCATGAACCCTCTCCATGAACTGTTCCTTCAATATTGGCACCTATCAATTTACCTCCTCCATCCTCAACCGAGTCTCGAACAAGCTTTCAGCTTAATCAGATAATCTTGTGGCAAATGAGAGATATTGCCTCCAGACAGGACCAGTTTGACGCTATACTCATAAAGCATCATGCCCAACTAAGACATCATGAAGATCTTCAACTTCAGATTCTTCATACCTCTCAGGAGATTCTTCAAAAGCTAATGCACCGAGGCTGAACATGGTATTTCTGGTTTCCTTGAACACCTCCTTTTTGTTGATGACAAAAAGAGGAGAAGAAAAGACATGAAGAAAATCTAGTGCCATGAAACTCAGGGGGAGTCATGCTATGGAATTCAAGGGGAGAGCCTATGCTGAAGGGGAGCTCAGAGATTTTTGTTTCTCAACATGCATTTTTTTGTTTTAAACTATCTTTCTTCTATTTTTATCCAAAACTGTCATTCGTCTTGCTTTGACAATTTTTTTATCCTGAACTATCAAATTCATTATATCTGTTAAAAAAAATTGTGTTTATGCTTGCTGATAACTCTAACATATATTTCTTTAGCTTTGACTCATATATGTTTTAAGCCTTGACACATATCGATGCCTACTTATTATGCTTAGCTAATCATATATCATGCTGGTAGATGTTTGCTTAGTATCTCTCAAGCATTTTGTAATATCTCGAAATTGGATGCCTTTAGGAAGGATATGTCTAAACTTAGGAAGGGTTGGATAAAGCTTAAAAGATATTTAAATGCTTTAAAAATAGAAAAAGAAAAAAAGATTATATATAAAATAAATAAATCAAAAGAATGAATAAATATAAATCTCTATTTTAAATTTATGGGAAACAGCAAACCATGTAATATCTAAATTTTAAAAGAAAAATATCAATCCCAAAAGGAGAAAATAAAATATAAAATTTATCATAATGTTGTGCATCAATCTTTTTCTATGTCAATGTCCAATTTTTATTTGAATTTGATATATAATCTTTTTATGTAATATGATATTCGGTTGTGTTATGGTATTTGATTTTTAAACTTTGAAAATATTATCTTATCAAATCTATTAGATTCAATATTGTTTATAATTATTGTTGATATATATATATATTTGTATCAGTATTATATATTATATATTTTGTTGGAATTACAAAAGATGAAATATACTATATTTCCCTTTGCACATATGTTCTTCTATAAAAATTTGACTATTAGTGTATATATATGGAATATTTCATAGATATCACTTTCATAGTAATGATACTTATTTGAAGATATTCAATATTATTCATATTTAACATGTATTATGAATATTATTTGTTACATGTTACATAGAATTGTTAGCTATTATTTAAGAAGTTATTAATGATTAAATTAAGTGTGAAATTTATTGATTTGTGAATTGTTGTTGTTGTTATTATTATTATTATTCCAAAAGCATAGCATTTTGTCTAAGTAGTTAAAAATCCTATGATTTCAAATCCGAGCATAGTACCACTGGTGGTGTTGGTTCATTTATAAATATATATAATGAATTTTGGTAATGACTGTATGCATAGCCAAAAAGAAAAAAAAAATTATGTTCCCTTAGCCAAGCCAGGGACGCAGTTAGGCGCACTAGCGCAGAGCGGGCGCTAAATGGTACCGTATAGGGTTATATTTTTATACTCCTAGTATATAATTGGCACATCATAGTACTTTTAAACAATCTTTTCAGAACCCTAGCCTCCTAAGAACTTTTCCTTAGAGAGAAAGACGCAATTTCTCTCAATCCTTTTCAATTAATGTCTTCCAGTAAGTGCTCTCACTCATATTCTTATATAGGTTATGTGTTTGGCCAATCTTTAGGCTATTGTGGTATATTTTTCTCTTCTCATTCAATTCCCAATCATTCCTAACTCTTGTCTATAATTCCATGGCAGTTGAGAGTGTCATTCCAATGGTCAGGCACTCGCACTAGTGAACGGTGAGCGGGTTTAAGCTCATGACCATATTTTTTTGTCATTATTAGTATTTTCTCATCATCATATAAATTGTTTAGGAAATTCTAGAATGACTTATGCAAAATACATGCTTTCACAGATTATGCCAATTTTTAGAAAAATTATTGTTTTTCACAATTATCATGAAAATCTTATTTTAGAAAACTCATGGGATCTTATTTGATATCTTGCATGTTATCGAATAACTTTTTCTCAATTTATGAAATTATGAGACCTAGTTTAATGTTTACAACAAAAATAATGATTACCATATTTTTTAGACTATGGATTTCTTATTAATATTTTTGAACATCTGATATGATTTGTTGAAAGTGTTGAATAAAGTAAGATTCATAACAATTGTCAGATACATACTTTGTTGGCTTTTGAAATCACTGTGTCTATAAGCTAGTGATCCCTTGGGCATGATTTTAGAACCTCAGTTATGCCAAAGTCAGATTGTTAGAAGATAACAATTGTTAGATACATACTCTATTAGCTTTTGAAATCACTATGTCTATAAGCTGGTGATCCCTTGGGCATGATTTTAGAACCTCAGTTATGCTAAAGTTAGATTATTAGAATTATATGAATTCAGAGCTCTCAAATTTATTCAGTTTAATTGCAAGTTATTATTTTTTAATAATTAGTGAGAAACATATTAGCGAGTTAATGGCTACAAGATTGATCGTTAACCTTGATACCAAGTGGTCCGCTAGAAGACTAGCTCACCCATTGTGAGGAACCTAGTAAGGTGTCCATTTATGGGACCTAGTTAGGTGCCCATCAGATTAGCCATTGGCTCATATTCAGCTATTCAGCTTAGATATTTGTGTACATAATAATTCCTCTTTCTCTATTTGCTATTGTCATGATTTCAGATAAATTGTTTTTCAGTTAACTTATATGTATCTAAATATATAAAGTATTTTATAGCAACTGCATGTATATATTATGTATTTTGTTATTGTCCTATGTGGGTTGTGAGTGGAGACTCACTCACTGAGTTTTGATGAGCTCACCCGTTCTTTTCCTTCCCTTTACAATTATAGTTACAGATCAGTTATCTTCCAGGCCCAGACAGTAACTTTGCAGTTGTTTTACTAGTAAGCCTCACTTTGTAGTGAAGTTTAAATTAGGATTATGTTAGAATAGAGTACTCCAATAGTGTGCAAGTAGGGTCTTCGGGCATCATTTAGTATACATGATTATTTTAAAATTATGTTATTTTATCATAATGATATTTTATGTAATTTCTTCAAGGAACACAATTTAAGATTATCTATTTTAGTTATAGGTTTTGAACGATTTAGAATAGTTAAATATTTTATATATTTTATTAGTAAAGTTTTCAAAAAGTTTTAAGGAATTTATTTATTTAATTATTTTTATGATTTATTATGAGTATTAATTTAGTGATTTACTATGCATGATTTCATGAAATTAATTCTAGAAGGCTTCCATAAGGGACAATATCCCTTATGTACTGGTCACGATTTTTGGGTCATGACAAAAAGTACTCCGACAAAGCCTTAGCATCCCCTTCTTTTCCAATTGCCCACCTTTCTCACATCTTGTTCATTGAATGGTAAATTTTCATATCCTCCACATTCATGCACAAGAGTTTGGAATGACTTGGTGATCCTCACAACTGAACAATCATCTAATTCCACAGCTCTCTTGACGTGAAGACTTAAACTCTTATTCATGATAAACAATCTTGACTTGGAAGGGCTAAGATAATGGTAATCTTAGCCTTACACTTTGCTTGTACCGTTAGGAGCATCTGCATTGTTGAAGGGATCTTGGGTGCATGGCTTCCCTCTTATGAGCATACGAGGATCAAGTAATTGAGTTCTTCATCTAATCCTTTCCTTGAATTTCTAACTTTAAATGCAAAATTTTTTTTAGTTGAGTAGGACTTGTAGAATGATTTCACATCTTCTTTTGAATTAAAAATCATCCTAACAGCAGACACCGACAAGTCACAATCACCATCATGCTCATTAACCTGAACCTCAATATCAAAATCTGTGTTTACAGTGGTTACATCCTCCATGCTTTCATATAGATTGCAGAACAAAACCTATAACAAAATTTAAAAAAATTATATTAAAGCTGTGCCACAACACCTACATATGAAATATTTACCACTAGGTTTACATGACTTGTAAACTTGTAATTAAAACTTGCAAACATAATGGAAAAAACTTACAGACCAAGGCCAAAAAACTTGTAAACTAATCGTTTACAATGTTCACATAATTAAGAATCAAATTCCAAGTATTTCTACCCACTTCAAAACTTTAAGGAGCCATTTTATGCAAGAAACTTGGTTTACAAAGCTTATTACACTTGGTTTGTAAGTCTTAAGCAATGGTTTATAAGTTCTTTTGCACTTAGTTTACAGGTTTTAAGCAATACTCAATTTTACTAATCATTTGCACTAAAATTAGATTCCAAGTATTTCCAAACCCAGATTCATATCCCGAAACTACTCTATTAACCTAACTTCATTAACCATCATACTCGACAGACGTAACGAGTTTCGGCTCAAGGTGTCGGCGACTACATTAGCCTTACCGGGGTGGTAACTTAAGCCAAAATCGTAGTCCTTGAGGAATTCCATCCATCTTCTTTGCCTCATATTCAACTCCTTTTGATCAAAGAGATGCTTGAGACTCTTATGATCGAAGAAAACTTCAAACCTTACACCATACAAATGGTGTCTCCACATCTTTAGAGCGAACACGATGGCTGCTAGTTCTAGGTCATGGGCGGGGTAGGTTACTTTGTGAGGCTTGAGTTATCTGGATGCATAGGCTACTACTTGCCTGTTTTGCATCAACACACAACCTAAACCTTTACCAGAAGCGTTGCAATATACCTCGAAAGGTACATTGGGGTCAGGTAAAACCAAAATCGGGGTTGAGGTGAGCTTTGCCTTAAGTTCTAGGAAACTCTTTTCATATTCGGGGCTCCACTCGAACGGGGCATTCTTCCTAGTGACCTTGGTTAAGGGTAGGGCTAACTAGGAAAATCCTTTGATAAACCTACGGTAATATCCAGTTAAACCCAAAAAGCTTCTAATCTCAGTTACAGAGGTTGGTCTATCCTAATTCATCACAGCTTCTATCTTACTTGGGTCGACAGCTATGCCACCTTTTGACACAACATGTCCTAAAAACTTTACCTCCTCTAACCAAAATTCACACTTAGAAAGCTTCGCATACAACTTCTTCTCCTTTAGTACCTCTAAAACCAGCCTCAAATGACGCTCATGCTCCTCGTGGGTCTTCGAATAGATGAGAATATCATCTATGAACACAACCACGAATTGATCTAAATAGGGTCTAAAGATCCTATTCATGTAATCCATAAAAACTACGGGAGCATTCGTCAACCCGAACGACATCACATTGAACTCAAAGTGTCTATACCGAGTTCGAAAGGCGGTTTTAGGAATGTCCGAATCTCTAACCCTAATCTGATGGTAACCGGACCTTAAATCAATCTTAGAAAACACTACTGCTCCTTTCAACTGGTCCATAAGATCATCAATCCTAGGCAATGGGTACTTATTCTTTATGGTTACTTGATTCAACTGCCTATAATCTATACACATCCTCATACTTCTGTCCTTCTTTTTCACAAATAAGACCGGAGCGCCCCAAGGTGAAGCACTCGGCCTTATAAAACTTTTCTTCAACAGCTCCTCCAACTGGGTTTTTAGCTCTGCTAGCTCCAAAGGTGACATCCTATACAGGGCTATAGAGATTGATCCTGTTCCAAGAACCAACTCTATGGAGAATTCTACTTCTCTCTCAGGAGGGAACTCGGGTATTTCGTCCGGAAATACCTTGGGATAGTCTCTCACCACAGGTATCTCACCTAGGTTCTGCTCAAAGTCTACATCGCAGGCGGCTAGGAGAACATATCCCTTAGCTTTCTCTCCACTACAGAAGACCTCTACGAAATTTAGGTACAGCCTAATGGGTTGAGTGACGTGTTCGAGAGGAGAAGGGAAAACTACGGTTTGGGTTTCACAATCTAACAACACACGGTTGACGTGAAGCCAATTCATGCCTAAGATAATGCCTATGTCTTTCAAGGGTAAACAAATTAAATCTATGATAAAAGACTTATTTTCTACAACAAGATGACAGTTTAAACAACAACGGCAAGTATTAACAGGGCGATTTGTAGGAGTAGAAACAATAAGATCAAAGGGTAGTTTAGAGACTCTTAGATTTAAGGATTCGACACTAGCAAGTGAAATAAAAGAATGAGTAGCACCAGAGTCATATAGTACAGTCAAGGGTTTACCATTTACTTTGCACATACCTTCAATGAGATCATTGGACTTCTTGGCGTCTTCCGCATTAAGAGTAAAGACTCTTCCTCGGTGTTGTGGTCGGGGGTTCTGGTTCGGTGTCCCTTGGCTGGTGAAGTCCTTTGCATAGTGGCCAGGCTTGCCACACTTGAAGCACACATTCTGACCGGCTAAGCAGGGGTGACTCCCGTGATTCTTCCCGCATTGGGGACAGACATCAGCAGATGCTGCTCCGGGGTAAGCAGCAGAGGTTTGTAGTGCCTTGTTCTTGGCCCCACTTGGTCCTCTATTGTGATTCCGGGGTCCACCCGGTCCACGGGGTTGATTGTTGTTGAAGTTCCTCGGGCCTTGATGTTGAAATGGCGGCCTTTGGTGTTGCTTGGATTGTTGGTGTACAGGAGCTCTTGGTGGTTGTTGTTGTTATGGTCGGAACTGGTTGGTCTGGTAGGGATTGTAGTGATTCCTTGATGGATACTACGGTTTGAACCTCGGGGCTTGAGGTCCAAGTCCCTTAGCTTGTTCCGCCCTTGTGGCTTGCATCATTTTCTGTCCTTCCTCAAGGATCCG
This sequence comes from Dalbergia cultrata, assembly GCA_031216105.1. Classification (NCBI taxonomy): domain Eukaryota; kingdom Viridiplantae; phylum Streptophyta; class Magnoliopsida; order Fabales; family Fabaceae; genus Dalbergia; species Dalbergia cultrata. The sequence continues at coordinate 33,606,561 of CM062352.1, forward strand.
GCACTTGTTGACCAAAGTTAGGAAGTCTCTGATCTCCATGTGGGCCACGGCGTAGTTCATCTCCGCCTTCAAACCGGCCTCATACTTGACGCATTTCCAAACCTCATCGGGGTTTCCTTGAAACACTCGAGAGAACTTGATCAGCTCTTCAAACTTTGCGGTGTCTTTGAGCAGCAGTAGACCCTCCCTGGGTCAACTGCATGAACTCGATGTCCTTTGCATTCCTCACGGACTCCGGGAAGTACTTCTCGTAGAAGTAAGTCTTGAACAGCTCCCAGTCAATGGGAGTTCCAGAAGCCTCTAGCAGACGCTTCGTGCCGTTCCACCAGAATTCGGCATCCGACTTCATCATGAAAGCAGCAAAGGTGACCTTCTGCTCCTTCTAGCAGGCAACCACAGAATAGATCTTCTCCATGTCCTTAATCCACTCATTAGCTTTGTCGGGGTCTATTACCCCTCGGAATACCGGCGGGTTCACCTTGCGGAACTCGCCAAAGCGGGCTTGTTCCACCGTCTCAGCAGCAGGGGGAGGAGGGGGAACAGGAACAACATTCACTTGTTGATCCATCCGGTCAAACATTCGTTCCATGGCTTGCGCCATGCGATGGACAGCAGCAGCAGTTGCATTGTCTTGGTCAGCATCGGGCGTAGTCCTAGGCCGTCGTCGCGGTGCCATTGGTCCCTAAACACATGAAACAATGAACATCAAGTTGATCAGGCTCAATATCCATGCAAAATGAGCTAGTTACCATGGCACTTGCAAGCAACAGAAGTCATGCATTTCTAGTCCTACAGCTTATCTCTATCAAGCACTATAAATGACATAACTATCGCATCATGCTTATAAAACATAATCAGTCCAATCCTCAGGCTCCATGAGAATCGAACTGCTCTGATACCATAATGTAACACCCTAAATCTTAACCTAATACTACTAGTATGTAATTAGGTTAAACTTTAGAATATTACCTCTTGGTCTCATTCTTTACTTGAAAATACTTAGCGGAAATATGGGTAAAATTTTTCTTTTTGGAATTAAAACCAAAGTGAAAGCCATGCATGATTCTTCGAACGGAAATTCATACAAGTCATATGAGCAAATCATAATAAAATGCATAAATAACAAATCATAGTAAAACACGTAAATAACATGGACACATCAACTGATTATATATAGATAGTGTGCCTACCAAAAGGCAGGACTATTCGGTACAAAGGAAAATGAAATACAACTGAAATGAAAATACAAGGAAATCATAAAAGCAAGTACAAGGAAACCATGAAAGCAACACCCATACCCATGCGCACCTAGAGTAGACAATCTCATATACAAAAGAAGGTTTGTCCTCAACTATGTGGTGTGTGTGCACTAGCTACTACCCATCCTATGCACCTACTCCTGCTGGTCCGAGTACTGAGGGGTGGAATCGATCCACTGACGGATCTCGGCGGGAGTGGTTGTGCGGATCATCGGAGCGTGTCCACCGCGGCGAGGGCGCATGGATGGCCGACGAGCCAACCTCGGCTGAACCACTGTCTCCTCACTCCCGGCTCTCATCGGTGGGGGAGCGGGGCTGGAGCTCCAACTGTACATGTGCGAGGGCGGGTCCTCTTATGGATCCATCTCCGAGTACTGAGTCCGGGGCAAGTACTCCGGGTAGTCGTGTACGGCTGACGCCTCGGGCTGCATGTGGAGGATCTGCTCGTGGCGTGTTCGGCTCGCTCAAAAATTGTGTTATGATGATAGGGAGCAGTCGGGGTGAAGCGGTAGCTCCGTACTGGGTGCGCGAAGGGTCGTCCCATAAACATAAATACTCTGACAGTGCAGCGACCCTCAAAATGATATGACCCGAGTGCTGGGTCATGGTGCAGCTCCCACGTTGGGGTGTCGATGAAGAGTATGAAAGTCGCCATCTGAAGATGTGACGGAAGAAAAGAGAGAGGGAATGAGAATCTTCTAAAAGAATTCTCAGTAGGGCAATCCCTAACTAAGTGACATCATCACATCCTCAGGAACCTTGGGTTTTATTTCTAAAAAGTGTGCATGCATGTAAACTTCTTTTAATTTTCTAAAGTATTAATTATCCAAGATCCGTTATATTTTACAATGCGTCTTATGACTAAGCATGGAACATACTAATGACATGAATGCATCATAAAGGTAAGCCAATCAATAGAATAACTAAGAAACATTATAACATTGGCATAAGGTGATAAGTATAGCACATGTGACATTTTAAACTTTAACTTTCATCTCATGGGGCCACCCTAAAACATCTCTAGGTTATGAGCCCTTAACTAGTCATCACTAGCTCTTACTTATCCTATGATAAGTGTAACATAATCCCGACTTAAAGTACGGGCTAGGGGGCAATTTAAGGATCACCTCTTAGGGTCATTTCCTCTTTGAAACGCTCTACTAGCAACTAGTGCATCGTAGTATTGTCCGCTTTGGCAAGCTCTATGTCAATACCCTCACGGATTTGTTTTCTTGGGGGTGCTCTGCTAAACCGATATCACCCAAGAAGGCGTCTCAGTGTTGTGTCACATTTAAGTTCTCATGATTTTCAAAAAGACCTTTTTCTAAGTTCCTCAAATTTGATGGAAATTCGGCAGCATGATGACTGTAGACCGAATTTCCTCAAATTTGCTTATGCCATGAAAACATATAGGACATACACAAACATTTCTTATGGGGTATAGCATATCATCATGTAAAACTTCGTTATAGCACATATCAACTTATCATAGACAAAACTCATGCATCATATATCATAAATTAAACATCATAAAAGCTCAAGATGTTTTAATGTCTTATGCCTTGACCCTTAAGGTCCTTAGCTCACGTTCTAAGTTATTAATCATCAAACCTAATCTCTTGGGTACCTATGAGGTTATAACTAAGTATTTCTCACCTCACACTATGATCAAGAACATCTCTAAACCTCAAGGATGCAGAATTTATAATTCTAACTTTACGGGTCCCTAGGAGTCACAACAGTGACCCTTTCTAAGTCCGGTTTGTTCCTAAGGCTTCAAGATCAAGTCCTAAACCATTTATGAGTCATTCCTACACATTTAAACTAATTTAAATCCATGATTAGCATTACTAAACCTTGCTGGACAGAATCCAGAAAATTCAAATATTAAAGGATCTAGAACTCTCAAATTAATTCTTTTCTAGTCTCTAACTTACCTTATCTTCCACATAAGAGTTTTAACATTATTTTTACTCAAAAATAAGCATATTATCATCATTAAAATAGCACATACAGTGGCAAATAAGTAGCAAGGCAGAACCGAAACATACACTCTCCATAAAGGCATAAAACACAATTTCTAGAGCACATAAAATACTAGTTTCTCTTGGAACCTTTTTAAAACTTTCAAAACTCATTTATAAACAATTTTAACATCTAAAATCATAAGAATATTTAAGAGGGCAGTGACCAATTCATCTTTGTCTCAAGAGGTCCTAAATTCTTAAAACTTAGTTCTATGCATTTCTTGAACTCATAAAAGCTTGGAAAAATTATAAAACATGGTCTTCAATACTTAGAAACATCAAGACCCCTTAGGGCCGAAATACGAACCAAAAGAAATAAATATTTTTAGACCTTTGTTTGAGACAACAATGGGCAGGTCTTTGAGCTCTAGGATCATTTAAGTGATTGACATAAAAGTAAACATGCTCATGCACTCATTTTAGGTTCCATTAGAAAGTAAAGTGATAGCATAAAATAAATATGAGGTGCAACATATTATTATCTTTGATATTTAGTGAGGACTTGAAATATAAACATGATAATGCATAGCTTGAAATATAAACATGATAATGCAAGTTCATTCATTATCTTGGTATTTAGTGATAGCAAGGAAGTAAACATGATATGCAAAGCATAAAGTAAACATGATGCAAGGTTCATTTTATGGTTAACTAGAACTCATTCAAGACTTTAACAAGATAACAACCCAATACAATATCTCAAAGATCAAAATACCAAAACCGAAAGTCTTTACAAAGAAAAAGAAAGTGATACTAAGTCAAATTCTTTATTAAATACCCAAAACCCCTATCTAGAGAAAAATCTCTAGAACGTGCCGGCCAACTTTAAGGTTGACAAGGGTAGGCTTAGGCTTTTAGAAATCCTTAGATTAATTTTCTTAAGTTGAAAAACCATGTGACCTAGATATCATATAGATGAAGTCATAAGGAAAGGAAAACTCAAGCTTTAGAGGTTTCTTTGAGATGAACACAAGGTCATCATCTAGAAACTCTCATCATCAAGCTATCATGTTTGAGAAGAAAAGGCCAAGAGGCCAAAATGGAAAAAGAGAAGGAATATAAAGGAAAGCTAAAAAAGAAACCAAGAGAAAACTAGAGGAAACACATCTTTTGAGTAAAACAAAGTTTGAAAAGAAACTCCCTACCTAGAGTGAAGACACAAAGCTTGAACTTTTGAAAAGAAAAACAAGATGATGAGCTCCTCCTTGGGGCTTGATGGTTTCAGCCAAGAGGAAGCAAGAAGGTTGGAGTTGTGTTTCAAGTGAGGTTGTGTTTGAGGTGTGATGTTTGAGAGGTTTGATGATAGTTCAAGGCTATGGGGTGGTGTTTCAAGGTTGAGAGATGATGAAGAGATGAAGAGATGATGAAGATGAAGATGAAAAGAAAGGAAGAACTCTCTTGAAACTTGAGAGAAAAAGAAAGAACTAGCAAGACAACTCTAAAATTCTAAACTTAGCAAATGCTTCAAAGTGCAACTAAGCTATCACAAGCATCCTATTTATAGAAAAACAAAACAATGAGGCTCACCAAGGGAGGCCTTTGGCCGTAGCATTGAGGGGAAAAGGGAGAGGAAAATATCTCTTTGATTGTGTCATAGAAGCATGGTTTGAAGTATGGAAGCTATGCTACAAAGTATGGCTTGATGTGAGTTAATTTCCAATCAATTTTTGATGAAATTAGGCTTCTAGAAACAATGCATGGCTGGAACTTTTCCAGCCACAAATAAATGGAGAAAATGGGCTATTTTAATTAGTTATTTGCTTGGAAAATCAAGCTTGATTGAAAGTTATGACAAGGTATAGTGTATGTGACTTGAGGTATGGCCTTGGAGTGTTGAAAAATTGAACATGTGATGCATATGGAGGGAGGAGTGCTTCGGCCAGACCTGGCAGCATAGGGGGGAGAGAGGTTTTGATCATCTAATTGTGTGTTAATGATAGGTTTGAGTGTGTATTAGCTTAGGTACAAGGTTGGGAATAATTAAGCTTAAGTTTAGGTAACTAAGAATGTGATTTAAGGATTTTATGACAAGATTAGGAGTGCTCATACATCATTAAAAAATTTTAAACTCATTTATGAATAAACAATGTGTAACACAATTCCATGATTTAAGAAATTGGAGAGAGGAAACACTATTTAAGATTCCATGACTAGAAATCTTGAAATTAAAATATGATTTTAAGTTGTAATTAAGCACTTTTAGGTTCTAATCAACTTTAATAAATTATTTTGACTCAAGATTAATTAAGGAAATTAATTAACCTTCGATTAGAGCCTAATATTGCTTAGGTTTGCTTAATCACGAGATTAAGCGTAAAACACGAAACTATGGGCAAAATCGTAATTTTGCACTAATTTCGCCCGGGACCTCCGGGACTAAAACTAAAGTCACAGTCTACATAAAAACGCCTTTTAAAATCATCTGGAGAAGTTTCGGGTTCATCTGGCACTTGCAAACGGGTAAAACATCGCAGGGGTGTTTTGGTCATTTTGACCCGAAAACTCGAAAAATGAGATTTTCGATCCCGGGAAGGTACACAAGTCATCTAATCCCCTTCCAACATTGAGTTTGCCATTCGAGTACTGCCGAACCGGCTTTCCTCGAATTCCGGGCCGGAAATGACCTCAAGGGCATTTTGGTCATTTTCACTCTAACAGAAAATCGGGGCGTTATAATTTGCACTTGGTTTACAAGACTTGTAAACTTGTGCTTAAAACTTGCAAACCTTGTACAAAAAACTTGTAAACCAATGGCAAAACCCTACCCCTATTACATTGTATTTTAGATCTTGTCTACATTATTTAGACTCAAAATCCATCTATTTACGACCATTTCAGAACTTTGAGGAAACACTTTGTGCAAGAAACTTGGTTTACAAGCTTTCAACTTTGTGTAAGAAACACTATGTAAGTTTTAAGCAAGGGTTTACAAAGTTTAATTCACTTGGTTTACAAAAATTTTACACTTAGTTTTGTAAGTTTTACGTAATGCTCAGTTTTATAAATTATTTGCACTTCATTTACAAGACCTATAAACATATCCTTAAAACTTGTAAATATAGTGCAAAACACTTGTTAATCATTTCTAAAAACTTGTAAACCAATTACTACAAGCTTGTAAAACATTTTTTTAGCATTACTTTATGAGTTTTAGAGCCCTTCTACTGGTATATTAAATAATAAATCATTCATTCTCTATTCAACAATCATGTTCAGCTCAAATCATGAAAATAAGTAAGGAACTCATGAACAGAAACAATGCACACACATCAAAAGAAAGGCAATAAGCAAAAATGAGGAACACAAGATTGTGGCACAAAAATTTAAACAGATATATGTTTATTGTTGTTAATCTTCTTCTATGGGAGATAGATCTACAATCATCCTTAAGAGTTGTTGCCTTGCTATGAGATGATCATATTTCAGCAGTTCTTGATGGTAGACGTGGCGGTGGTGGTGATAGGGGGAAGATGTGCTCATTCTGTTGTAAACCACAAAGGAGACTTATGTGGGAGCTAAGAGAGAGAGAGAGAGTGGGAGTAGGGAAAGAGAAAGATATATATATATATATATTCCTTTTAGTGACCTTTAGTATTGATACCACTATTTTGTCTTCCTTTTAGTGACCTTTAGTATTGATACCACTATTTTGTCTTTTTCTTCATTTTTTCATTTTATATATATATATATATATATATATATATATATATATATATATATTCCTTTTAGTGACCTTTAGTATTGATACCACTATTTTGTCTTTTTCTTCGTTTTTTCATTTTATGGAATCGTAGATGGACACTACTTTGGTGTTCACATAACATTATTTATTGTTATTTGTCTCTTTTTTTTTTATCTTTTATTTCATACAGATTGGGTCACATGACATTTTATAAATTAGAATCGAATGCTAACCATGTAATTTAATCTAATAATTGAAAATGCCTTTCTCATTTCTTATATAAAACATTCATTCTCATGTGATACATCCCTTATATATATATACTTTATTAATTTATTCAAATTTCTAAGCATAATGCTCCGGTGCATCACACTGATAAAAAGCTAGTTTTCACAGTAAATAAAGGAAAGGAACCTCTTAATTCTAATACAATAGTCTTGCATAGATTTGTGGAAACTAAAGTAATTATTATTAATTAAGAGAAATTAGGAACTTTTATTTAAAACAAAAAGAAATTGGCATGAAAATATAAAATTGCATGAAGCATAAAAGGTTCAACTTTATTTGTCTGTTGAACATCCTTAGCAAAATCTAGGTCCAATAGTTACAATAAAGCAAACACTGAACAGTTTTGATAAACCAAATTAATCTGCAAAGTTGGGCTAATTTAGGTTGCAAATAACCCTACCTAGGATTTGGACCCATATCCAATTCAATCTGCAAAGAACCCACATTAAATAAATTGCTAGACATGTTCATGTTGTTCTCGGTCCTTTCAAGGGCTGTTTCTAGAGATAAACAATCCTTAAGCTCTGAGACTATATGGCTTATGTCAGGCCTTTGTATTGCAACTTGAGGAACACAAGACATGGCTATCTCTAAAAATTTCCATGCTAAAGCAGTACTGTATCGCCGTTGTAATCTTGGATCAACAATTGCTTGGATATCTCCTCTTTCAAGTTTAAGCCTAACCCAAGGAAGTATGTAAGTGAGATTGTTGGGAGTTCCTCTTATTGCTGGCTGACCAGTAATCATTTCTAGCAGAATTATCCCAAAACTATAAACATCACTCTTTCTATTGAAATTCCCAGAGCTGTGAAATCTGTAAAGATATAGGAAGTCAGAGACAATTTTAAATGGTGTTCAGTCACGCACTCATAGTACTAATTTTGTATAATATTGATGAATGGGAAAATAGGTAAAAAGTAGCATATGTTGTCTTGTAATGTGATGTAATATTGCTATGATTATTATGATTGAAATTGTATATGACCGCAAGTATAGCTTTATGACACCATGGTTTGAATTGTTGAGAAATCTTGAAGCTTAGTGCAGACTCCGTTGACTGATATTTTCTTTAGGTTCAACTTCCAAACTTTCACATTTAGTATGCTACTAAATTTATCAAAACTTTGTATTTCACTTTCTCAATGGACAAAAAAAAGGACTTAATAATTCAAACACCACGTTTGATCTCTTGTAAAACTAACTTTAAATCAGAACCATCTTGCTCACGATTAAATCAACATTATAATCAATTGGTATTAGAATTTTGTATACTTACTCAGGATCAAGGTAACCTGGTGTGCCAGCTGGACACGTAGAGACATAGGAGTCCATGTCATTAGCAAAAGCTCTAGACAGTCCGAAGTCTGAAATCTTGGCACGCATGCTTTCATCAAGTAAGATGTTGGTAGTTTTCAAATCTCTGTGGATTATAGGTGGCTTACATCCATTATGCAGATAGTCTAATCCTGTTTTTATTCAATAATCAACCTAATACTTGTTAATTGTTGCCAGCTATTGCTGTGGATAACAAAGGAGATAATTAATGTAGAATGGACAACCACAAAGTTAGTGTTGTTTGTATACCATTTGCTGCATCCAAGGCAATTTGAAGTCTCTCATTCAATTCCAAAACATTTGGGTTTTTGTCTGCAATAAAAGTTCATAGCTATAAGTATAATTTGATCAGTTATTTTAAGAAAGATCATGCAATTGTGCTACCTATGTTTCCTATATCAAGAAAACAATAACAACAACAATTAAGCGATATCCTAGTTAGTAAGTGGACTTAACTATATGGATAAATAATACTATAGTGTTATGCCATTAATCATGTTTGCATTTAACTCATTAAAGGTTAGATCTTTTTAAATAGTCTCACTTGTAGTTTTTTTGTTATTATTATTTTTTCTTTTTCTCTTTATCAACCATTATGTATTCAATTACCTTCTCTCTGATCTACCCTCCTTACTAGAACTTCTATAGGTCTTCTCCATGCATGTCCCACATGTCCGATCCACCTATGGAAGATTCTAATCACTTTTTCACAGTAGGTGATACACCAACTTTCTTTCTAATACAATCCTAACTTTATCCTGTCCAATGTGTCCACTCATTTAATGCATCATCCTCATCATTTAGAAGAGTGCTTGACAAGATGTGTTGATTGGGTGTGTTGTTTTGAAAATAATATTACACAAAAGAAGTGAAAGGATCCAAGGAACTAGTCTCCAATTTGGAGATGGGTGAGAAACAAAACTAACTTTTGAAATATGCAATTTTGTTTGGCATGAGAACAAAGTGAAAAGCTCTCAGTAAGTCATGAGTGGTGAGTTTTCATATGAGTGGTGAACTTTTAAAAATATAACGAACCTGACAATTGTTGTTGGAGGTTCCCCTTAGAAAGGTATTCATAAATAAGTGCTTTAGTTTCACCTTCGTCACAATACCCTATAAGGGAAACTAAGTTTCTGTGATGGACAATCATCAATAATTGTGCCTGCATTTCAAATTTTGGGGAAAATGTGTTTAATATCTTGACTAGATTGTTGTTATTGTATGAGTGCATGGAAAATGTTAATGAAGTATTTACTAAAAAAGTTATAATGATTGTTGCATCTAACCTCTGACTGAAACTCCTTACACCCTTGCATTGATGACGAAGAAAGAATTTTTACTGCAACATCTCTGCCATCTGGTAGAGTACCTAGGTAAACATTACCAAATCCACCTTTTCCAATCACTGTTTTGAAATCATCAGTGATACTACAAACGTCCAAGTAAGTAAATGCTTGATTTTTTGATTTCAGCTTATCATCTTTCTTGAAACTTGGAGACATTATCGTACCTAAAAGTGGATAACGAAAATTGCATATCACATAATAGTTCAAAAATATGGATAGCAAAGCTTTGAGAACAATGAATTATACTAGAAAGAAGTCCTTGAGAAAAGGTCATTGAATCCTTGAACGATGTTATCACCGTCAATGTCGCCTGTAAAGAATTTAAATTCATACATGATTTTGAAGTCTATTACTATTGCTCTTCTACATTTACAAAAACCATGTAACCGATATTGTGGTCACTTGTCTAGTGGCTTTTGCTGATTTACTATCGTTATTGTTTCAAATTTAGGTGAAACTCATTTTTTGAGTGAGCTGCGTTTATCCATTGTGGGAGTTCTATTTTGTTTTATCTACAGTGTTTTTTGTTATTGTCTAGTGATTTTTTTTATTCTTGTAATACATTATGTTATGCTCTCCCTTTGCTTGTATTGGGGTCGAGCTATTAAGGTCAGCAAGTATCATTTAAAAATAAAATTTCCTAAAATAAATTATGTCAAGGAATAAGAGTAGTAATTTATACCAAATGCATGTCATGGAAATGGACTACAAATTCATAAAGAATGAAATTTGCAAAATTTTGGTTGCAATAATTACTACCAAAGATTCAAAAAGAAAGGGACAACAACAAATTTGAACTTAATGCCCTGTAAACCAGCCAAATACAAATAATTACACGATTGTACCTCTTCTTTTTTGTCCGAGTCTCCGTAGCACCATGGTTATGACCACTATTATGGTAACTGCTATGGATGCTACTATAGATGCCACCAGCGGAACAATAGGCTTCTTTTTGTTGATTTTGCATAATCCTGACTGGCAGAGATTGGGATTTCCATCCAAACTTGCATATATGAATGATTATTTATCACTTACCATACAACTAATGATTGGCAAGGAAGTTTGAGTCGATGTAAAATTGTAACTATGTAACCGTGAATAGTATTACTACGTTTAGGCTTTAGTATCAAACCTCAACTGCAAAGGGTTATTTAATTTTGCCTTTAAACTCTCGGGAATGGAACCGGTGAGCTTATTCCTTGACAAATTACTGAAAAGATATTAAGACATGTTAGATATAGTTCAAGTATAGTAGATATGTGAAGCTTCTTGCAACAATGCTAAATTGTCACAACTTACAGGATCTTCAATTTTGATAGTTGTGCAAAAAATTGTGGCACCTCTCCCGTCAATTCATTGTTTGAAAGATCCCTATAACAAAACAGTTATTGTTATCGCAACCTTCATCCTAATGTAACTTGAGTAGACATAGTGGCCATGCAAGTGCCTAAAGAGTGATCAGTTATTGAAAAAGATGATATATGTAAAAACAAGCACGAAAAACTTACAAGGTCTCTAAATCTGTGAGGTTGGAGAATGAATCATCTATTCGGCCTGACAAGTTGCTTGAGCTCAAATTCCTGCATGAACATAGGTAGGAGTGAAAGTTCTGCCACTTTACACAAAAAAAAAAAAAAAAAAACAAAGGGAAAAAAGGATATGAGTGCAAATCACATGCACATGCATGTGATTACATGCAATAGAAAATAATATTTCTCATACCTTATCTTCATCACACTATTTTCATAATGAACTAATAAAAACACACATTCCAATATTTTCTCCTCCATTTTTGCGTGAAAATAACAAAGTCTATACACATAGCTACAGGTAATTTAGTTCAAACAACCTTTGTTGACAACCCTGGATATATTTTGAGGAGATTTGTACTCACAATGAAATAATTCTTGGATTGTCTCCATAGCTGCAATTCAGGCGTTCCCATTTAAAATTAGTTGGTCCACAGGGGTCTCCTTGCCAACTGAATAGGTGGATCTTATAAGCATCTTTGATTTTCCGGATAGCATCAACTGTTGTTAATTTCCAGTAGTAAACAAATTAGTGTTGAGACTATGAAATTAAACACAATTTCTGAAGCAAGGCACATAATGAGCGAGCATGCGTAAAACAAATTACGGGAGAAGTAAAAAAGGAATTAGTATCAGATTTATTTGAAATCTATTTATTTTATAAATATGATATCGATTTCGAATATTGGGTTAATCCGAATTAAGCTAAATATGATTTTCATCAATTGTTATAAAGAAATATATGAAGATGAGATGTTTTTCTTTAAATGTTAAAAATCTTCATCAGTGATATCACTACATATATAAGACTTAGTCTTTGCGCAATAATATTTGACAGTGTTTCTGTATTGTAAGTTCCTCAATTGATGATAAAAACAGAGTTATTCATAAAAAAACAAAGATTAATTAGTTATTCCAGCAAGTTATTTTCTACTAGTTGAATCTCAGAAACGCAATTACTAACAAGCTGCATTAACTAATAAAATAAATTGTTTTTGAATAACTAATAAAGAAATGTACCATCATCTTGCTCAGTGGCTGAATTTTGCCGAGGTACTACTCTGTAAATCTCATAAGCATTAAGCATGGCAGGTAAGTCAGAATCAGAGGTGGCTGTGAGCGAAATATTAAAATCGCCCTCCCATTCTTTTACTTCCAGATGTATGGTACGAGGCTCCCAATAAGGAAGAGTGACGGGCTGTGAGACAGCGTTTACACTGCCAATAGTAATATCCATTATCCTTTGCTGAGTATTATTTGCCCTCCCTTCAAAGTCAAAAAAATGAAGGTACACGTAATATGTAAAGGTTGATTTGAAGTAATGAGGGAGATCCAGCGAATCAGATAAGCTCAGTGCCTTCACTGCTGAGCTCAAAACTTCTGTAGGCAGTTTATAAGGATCACCCAGTTTTTCCAAATCAATAGCTGCCCCTGTATTTATTGGCCATGAATTACTGATATCTCTATTATACCAAGACCTCCCATATACGTCATCCATGTACCTAATAGGATTAGTTCCAACAAACAATAATGATTAGCTTTTATATAATCACAAGATCATGTGATAACAAAATCAAAGCGTACCGTGTTTGAAAACACATTACATCAAAGCACATTGGGTGAAGTGTGCTGGCCTTTTTTAGGTTTAAAATTATCGACCCTTGGTCTAGCTTCAAAATTACTGATAACCACCTCTAGTTGAAATTTTTGCAAACAATATACTTTGGTATTTTATTTTGGATTTAATTTGTATATAATATAAAATTTTTTACACTATCATCCAACCAAATCTTTCTTTTTACATAACTTTCGATATAGCGATAAAAAGAATTAATCATATATGTTGATATGGCAAAATGTGATTAAATAATATTATAAAAAAAAAGTTATACATACATTAACTCTGCATAAAAATTAAGCTCTTTATATTTAAACATAAGTATCACCCCGATATAGCCACATGTTTATGTCATTCTGTTGTACATCTACAAGTAACAATGAGATAGTCAATATTCGAAAGTAGAAGAAATTTCATCCGGAGATACTAACCATATATCATTATTACACAAATGTAAAATTTTATTCCATCCCTTTGACTCCACCTTTTCATAAAATAAAAAAAACATATTAAGATGGTCAATTGCATTTTATCCTTAAATTTTAGGTCAAGTAAAGTTTATAAGCTTTTAAAAAGTATATTGAGACGTATATTGAGCTTTTAAAACATATATTTTAAGTGCACATAAAAATTTATAAAAAATATTATCAAGTTACACATATTAGAAATCTTAAGAGATTAAATATACATAAATCATACTTTCACCAATTGCCAAAATAATATTGAGTGGTGTTTTGCATTGTTTAGAAATTTTAGGATATCGCAATGTATATTTTGAAAAGTTAGGGTATAATCTATATATTACTTAAAATTCAGGGGGTTAAAATTCATTTTACTCTTAAAAAAATAATAAATGAATCTTGAATAATAATAATAAAAAGTTGCGTAAGCAGATTATGTTATCCCTATTGAAAAACAAAAGTAAGTAATGACACAATTAATTATACTAAAGGTGGTATTAAAAAAAGAATTTAATGCTTCATTGATATAATAAATGGATATATATTTTGAACCAAGAAAGCCAGACAAATTTGCAAACGGAGGGAAAGGAAAGGAGTAAAATTACTGCATTTATATCCAATATTGACTTTTTGTACAGTTGCATAAGATGCTATTAAGCTATTCCTAGTTTACTCAGCGTAGATAGATTATGCATACGAAAATATATAGTGCAGCAAAGAATTATTCAAACCCCAATTAATACGATTTGTATTTTATCACCAATGCTGCATATAAGGAAAAGAAAGGTTTACAGCGATGTTAAATAGATCGAAATTAAAATCTACAAATCAACAAAAGTCTTACATGTTCCAAATTCCAATAGAAAAAAGAAAAAGATATAACTGTGGGGTAAAATGGCCAAAAATCTCAATGAAGTAAAAAAAAAAATTTGAGACTAAATTGATCATTAATTACTTTCTTTCAAATGGTTAATTTCGCAATTTGTAATTGTTAGATTCAACAAGTGAAAACAAGCCAAAAACATATTATGCAAAAAGCCTATTTAATTTATTTGCTAATTCAAATTCTCAAACATTGTATTTTAACTGCTAACTTTAGTAAATGAAAGCAGAGAAATATGTGGTTATGTCACCTGATGAAGACGGCATCACTTTTAAACATGCCAAGATTAGATCGTGTCCTCAGAACTAGTGGCAGACGAGTGGATGGGTTTTGATAAATAGAATTGTCCAATGGCCACAGTTCCAATAATGAAATGAAAGGTACGCCTTGGTTGATGTTTACAAGACACACATCAATTGTGCTTGTTGTGGTAAACTGAATAACCTCTTCTCGGATAACGCCGCTATAAGCACTTGGAGTTGTTGTCATGATGTAATTGACGCCAAGATACAAATTGAAAGTTGGCACTTCATTTTTCTGGTCATAGTTTCCATATGCAAAGTAAGCCCTGATGAAATAATTTTTGTTCTTTCCTTGTTTGGGTTTCAAGGTGTAGCAATTCCTCTTTCCACCTGGGAAGCTTCTTAGTGAGTTCAGTTGCTTTCTAATCTGAGGCACATCGTCAAATGTATATTCTGCGGATACCTTGTAAATTTTGCCAAATTGGACGAACGTTGCATCATCTGCTTGATACTGCATGTTGGTCGTCGTGTCAGTGTAGGTCTCGTTTACACCACAATCAATGCTTAGCACACCTAGAAGATTACACTTATAACATTATATAACATATAATAATATGAAAAATGTTCAATTTTTTATTGACCTCAAGTATTATTCTTAGCTTAAATAAACTTGTTCCATTCTAAAGAAATATAGCTTATATATTTTCTACTCCTTACAGTTACCAAACAAAAATGATGTTAATTTAATCATAACGAGAAACCACGAGATCTTTTTAATATAAACGACAACAATTTTGTTTGGTAAGACTACTAAGTTGGCAAAGTTCTGTGTCCTATATTTTGGCAGAACTACATATCCACACTCAACCCGCAAAATTGTTGCTTAATAAATACCAATGCTTATTCTAAATTTAGTCAATTATCCAGATCACCTTTCCATCCAAACTTCATTTGAAACATTGTCCAATGAAATATTGATCAAATATACAATAAAAACAAATATAGTATGGAAATAGAAATAAATATAAAATGTAAAATCAAAGAAAATATTGTTGTGAGATTAATGAGTCAAACAAAAAGGGATCTAATAATCACAAAAATTATGACTTAATTAAAATTATGTCTCTGTCCCTGTCTCATCAACCATTTATTGTACATTGAGGGATGCCGGGGAAGGACTAATGGGAGGAAGTCATAACAAGGTAGTTGTATTGCAAGGTGTGGCGGGATCATCACCTCCTTTTTAGGAAGAGCTAATACTTTTTGGGTAGTTTGGTTTGTGGACTTTTCTAAATTTCTAAATGTCTTTAAATTATTATCTTTCACATGCCAGAAAGTGATTCAGATAATGAATTTGTAGGTTCGAATACAAATAATAAAAGCGCATAATATTAATATATTATTAGTGCAAAAGTGGCACAAATAGTTTTTTATTTTTTCGTCTCTTACCTTATTTAACTTTTCAATTTGGCCTCTTACTTTTCATTTTTCTCAAATTAGTCTCTTATTGTTCAATTTACATTTAGTTTGGTCCCAAAGCACTGTTTTCAAATAACTGATCGAAAATGCAAATATGACATAAACAATGTTAATGTGGCACACACGTTATATGAATTGTGCCACGTTCACATTTTCTATCAATTATACGAAGAAATAATCATTTCAAATCAAATTGAAAATCAAATAAAGATAAGAGATCCAAAAAAATATTTTGCCTACAACATTTTTTCATTATATATTATCATATTATAGTTAATTTTTTACTTTGATTATTACTCATCAATTCAAAAGTCACTTTTTTTTTTCATAATTATTGAGTCATTGGCCACCTTTTGACTCAAAGTCTTAAAATAGTAAATTTATCCACGGTTCCTTATATCTTATACATTTTTCATTTAATCCATTTTTAAGTGATGTGGAACTTCTATACTCATTCAAAATTCCAACAAAAGTAAGATAATATTTTGAATTAATTTTTCACTCACCATAGGCAGGGTGCTAATTTTTTGAAAACAGTACCAAAATAATTTCATTTGCACACTACTTTCGTTTAATTGTTTTTATATAACCTTTTTTGGATAAAAATAATATAAAAACATATTTTTAAAAAATTTAAGTTTAATGTATTATTAGTACAATTTTTATATGAATATCTAATTATATATTATCATATTTTGAGAAAAGTTAATGCTCATTTTAGTACCTGATATTTAAAATGAGTCAAATCAGTCCCCCATATTACAAAATGTGAGTCAAATTAATTCTTTATTCCACTTTTATTTAATATTTTATTAATTAAATAATGATATGAAATGTTAAGTGATATCTTATCATATCATGTGTAATATGAAGTATAATGAAATTTAAAATAACTTATTTTTATATATAAAATTATACAAAATGAGAATATCAAAATGAGTTATTTTAAAATTTATTCTACTTTAGGTAAAATATGGTATTTTAAGGTATCACTAAAGGTTATCAATCATCATTTAATTGATAGAATATTAAGTAAGATTGGGTTTAAGAATTAAAATAACTCACATTTTGTAATGTCGGGGACTAATTTGACTTATTTTAAAAATTAGGAACTAAGATGACTCAAGAGTGAAAAGTAAGGGACTAAAATGAACATTTAACTTATTTTGAAAATGTTTGACACTCATTATCACTAATCATTTCCAAATTGAAGTCATTTTTTCCCTATAATTAATGAGTATAAAAGGAACTTTCCCATAAAAAGAAAAGAAAAGAAAAAAAGAGTAGAAATATGTATCAGTCTAACAACAAAAGAATATTAAAACACATAACTAGGTCTCGAAGTGATTCTAGTAAACTCATGATGATGATGAGCTATTTCAGTTCGATTAATTAATTGCTCAATGAGCTGGGTTAACAAGCTTATCAACCGAGTTGAGCTAATAAGTTGAGCACACTTATTAAATGTGTTGATTTTGTGTGTGTGTGTATATATATATATATATATATATATATATATAGGGGTGTATATGTATTATATTTTTAATATATATATATATATATATATATAATATTTTCCTAATATTATTAAAAAAAATATTTGGAGCATGCTGTGAACATCAAATCCTCCAAACATGTTTAAACAGTGTTGCAAAAGCCTAAAGTGGAAGGAAGCTCCTCCAACTAGGAGTTACCGTCAGAAAATTCTTATTATACCTTGAAAATTGAACTCATATCAAAACATGCGTATTGACCTAAGAACTCTTCCCCGAAATGATTCATGTACAGTTTAGGTTCATACCTGAATCATCAGTATTGGCAAGCCTCCTATATGCCCGTTCACTGTTTTCCATTGCATTAATAGTCATCAAGGAATCTAACACTGCTAAAACCAGAACCAATTGTAATGCTCTCTTCATGTTTCACACCTCGAGAAAAAGAAGAAGAAGAAAGGGTAAGTTGATATCAACTCGTTCGGAAACCAGACTATTTAGAAGGAGGAAATGTTCTGAATTTGAGACCGGAAAACACGCGTAGTAAGGTGTAAATACAATTGACAGTAAGGAGGTGGGGTACTAGACAGGCTGGACAGGCCAATATTATTGTACCAAGTACCAACCAAAACGGGGAGGAGACCACTGCTTATGGTCTCTGACCTTAAATGCAAACAATAAAAAAAAAAAAACTCTACTTACAATTTTAAAAAGTTGATCGCGGGGTATAGTTTGAAAATTATTTTCAGGATCATGACATGGTCCATAACTCAAGCCAACCATGTAATCCGCCACCTTTCATCATAATGCCTGCTAAATCGGTTATTGGATTCATGAACGTCTCTGTATATAGATGAAATAAACAAAAAATATTATTTAAATACTTAAAAAGGATTTTTATTGAATGTTTAAATAAGATCATTAGATATCCATTAGATATGACACTCACTTTTTGAGTGTTTAAATAAGATCACTCTAAAATAAATATAACGGGATCAAATTGGATAACAATTATTAATATAAAAGAACATGAAACAAATATGCTTTAATTTTGATTGTAATTACAACGTATCAAATAACAAAGAAAACAAAATTGTCACAATGAATTTACTTATGCTAAAAATCAACAAATAAAACAACTGCTAATAGAAAAGTTATTGCAAAAAAAAAAAAGGTGAAAAACAAATAAATACATTTTTATATTTAAAATATCGGAGGACTGACTTAGGTCTTGGTCTTTTTGTTTGGTGCACAGGTCTAGGTCTTTGCTATCCTTTCTTAGTTGTTTCCCTATCATTCTTAAGCGTAAGTCTCCTCCCTTTGTTGCTTTCCCACTTCTAGTCCAAGCCTCTCAATTATTGCGTTTACTGAGGTACATATTGACTGGTGGCCAGGGACTTGATAGGAATGACCAAACAAAATATTTTGCTTTCATATTTTCAAAAATATAAAAGACAAAACTACCAAATTCGTCCCTCCAAAATTTCACGTTGACCAAATTTGTCCCTATAAAAAGAAAAAACTCCTAAATTAGTCCATCCTAAATTCAAACACCTACAAAGTTAGTCCCTCTGTTAACATTATTAACGGAACATGCTGACGTGTCCGTTAGTGTGCTATTAATATCCACTAATATCTATCTTCTTTTTCATCTCTTTTCTTCTTCATCATTGAGAAACCATAAATCTCACCACTTATGGAAATCCCAACAACTGGAAAGCAATTCCCTAAAGAGAGGCAACGCAACCATGGACCTCCTCTAGCTTTATTAATTGAACTGGCTTGGTAGAGAAAAAAGATATGAATGGAAAGGCGAAATCTACATTTGTTTGTCTCTAGTAATGGCAATAACGACGGCTTCTTGTTGGTGTCTTTAGTCTCCCGCTTGGTCTTCTTGTTGATGAAGAGGGCATTGATGGGTTCATCGCGTACAAGTGCTTTTGCATATATATATATATATCTAGATCTCTGTGTTGTAGAAGGGTATTGGAATCAATGCATTTTCCGGCTAGGATCTATGGTGCGCATTAGCTAGTTGAGGTGTGGTTGGTGCGCATGGATATCGCCAGTGGCAAGGTTTCTGTCTCTTGCCTCTATCTCTGTTCATTCCTTCCCTTTTTGTGCTGTTTGGGGGGAACGAAGAGTGAAAATCATGGAAAGAAAGTAGTGAAGTGAAGAGGATAATAAAATAAGAGAGCACATATTGTGTGTATTTTGATTAAGATGACAAGCAAATGGAAATTGGGGCAAGAGTTTAACTTTTAGAAATGGAGATTGATGAAGAAGAAGGTGGATTCTAACAGTATAGTAACGGATAGTAAGTGCTCTATTAGTGAATGTTAATAGAGAGATTAATATGGTAAACGTTTGAATTTGGAAGGGACCAATTTTGGAGTTTTTTTTAGTAGGGACCAATTTTTGTCAATATAAAATATTAAAAGAGAGTTCATTTTTTGAAAAATGATGTGTCTTTGAATTACTTATCATATACGTAGGAGTAGATAATCTCCGTAAAGTCAAAAGTAATTTATTTTCTAATTGATTATTTTTCAATAATTATATTTTTTCCTAAAAGGAAAAATGGAAGAATTAAAATTTAAAACAATGGATTTGATATTTAGTTGTTTCCTTTTGTTTAATAATTTATAAACAAACATGTTTTCAGAAAATTATTTTTTGGGTTGAAATATGCTATTGTGTAAAATGAATATTTTTAAAAAGATCACTTCTAATTTTTACTGTTGATCAATGCAAATATGAACATCAAATTTTATCTAGCCCATAAAAAAAAAAATCAAAATTTGGCATATTTTCAAAGTTTAGAAAAAAATGTTCATTGTCTCTTTTAGCCCATAATTTTTACATTATTTTTGCATCTCATTTGAACAAAAAAGAAATGTCTGTTCTACTTTGAAAAAAAATTAAAATACAAAAAGAAAAAGTAAAAAAAAAATAATGAATGCTAGTCCCTTTTATTACCATAGCTCATTTCTTTACTCTTTGTGTGTCACCTAATTTTCTTGCAAGCCCACTTCATTTTTTTTTAAAGTTCACTTATGTATTTTTGTGTGTAACAAAAAAGTGGTCCAGCCATTTCAGCCCATTTATCTTCTCTGAATCAGTTAAAAAGAAAAAAGAAAGAAAAGAAAGAGATGGGAAAAAGAAAGAGACAATAAAGGAAGAAGACAACAGTAAGGACTATAGCAGGTAATGCTGTGTTTGTCACACATGCTTCTTCCAATAGCTAGAAGAGAGCAGAACAACAATTCCTGAAAATGGTTGAGCGCCAAAAAATACAGAGAAAAGAGGAAATTCTGAGAGCTTAATAAGGATAAACAAAAAAGAAAAAGACATTTCAAAGTTGCAATAAAAGAGAGGGAAAAGGGGCGTGAGAGCAAGAAAAAGGAGGGGAAAAAAATGCAAAGGGGAAGGGGGATCACCACTTCCAAACCACCCTTCATCTTCTACCACAACCATATCAAAAACCAACCAAAAAACATTTTGCTTATCTTCCTCAATCCTAACCAACGCCCCACATAGTATGCAGATGTACCATCAGCCACTTTAGGCTGGCCAAAGTCATCAGTGAAGATGTGACTTTGGTTTAATAGTGCAGAAGGAGGGCATTTGCATTATGATTGTTCAAGTAGTGTGGCTACAGGGAAATTCTAAAATGCTAACATTAATTATCCAGGATTGATTTAGAAGAGTCTATCTTATGGTCTATGTTTATCTGTCCATTATTAGATTTTCCTTTTTTGTAATCATAAATATTTCTAGTGATTATAGCCAAAGATATGCTACCCATCATGCAAATTCTGTGACTTTGATGTTCTTTTATAAGTAGAATGGCTTTCATGTTCTATAGTAGAGCTGTTTTTAAGACATTTAGGAAGATTAGAATGAGAAATTTTACTAATGATCAAGATTTGTACTAATACAAGTGTAAGCTCTCTTATATAGATAAAGAGCATAACAAACTACTAATATTGAACTAACTCAACTAGCTTTAACTAACTTCTAATTACAATTATATTCTCCAACCAACACAATAAAAATCAGTAATCCCTCAAAGCTTCAGACCATCCTTATCCAAGTCCAACTTCATCATTTTGGCACTCTGTTTCAACCGTACGGTCTCTGTTTCATGGTGCACCCCACTCGCCATGAAACCACCATCGCATTACACCACCCCGCGCCATCACCTTCTTCGCCGTGCCACCGCTGCGCAGAAGCCGTGGCGGCGTCGCACTTCCTTGCCTATACTTGAGCGATACCTGCTTCCCCTTTTCCAGAGAAACCCCAATTGTGGTCAGCCAAGAAAAGAGATGAAGCAAAAACAACAAAAGAACATAACAAGAAAATAGCAGAAGGACCTTTTCCATTTTTCTCTGCCCTGCATCATAGAGCATGGCCACCGCCACCATTGCCACCACGACCTCTGCCCCACCACAAGCTCCGCCACTAGCTCGTGCCTCATCGCCGTCACTGTTTCCATCGTGTCCGCCACAGTGCACCTCCATAGCCATTGCAAAACAATTTCCGCGCACCACTACAAGGTCCACCGCGACCACCACTCCCTCTGTATGCAAACCTCTCTCTTAGCGTTGTATTTACGTTTTAATTGGAAATCTAATCCCTCATTTGTGTTGTTTTGGACTGAATGTGTTTTATCATTTTAGTTTTGCTTTTATTTGTGGTTTATTGCCTCTGTTTTTCTTAAACTTGGGTTTTATTTGGGTTGTTTCGTTTTATGTTGTGCAGATAAGTGTACCATGTTGCATTTAGCTTGGGTTTGGGCCGTTGTGTATATTTTTGGGAACTGATGTGTTCTCTTTCAAACCCTTTTGGGCTTTAGCCTTATTTGGGTTTTCTAGGCTTGATTCACGAGGATTTTATTTTTTCTTTTTGGGCTGGTTCTCTTGAAAAAAAAGGGGAAAGAGTTTGTAACATGTTTTTTAGTAATTTGTTTTAACCATTTGAGGGGAATGAAATTAAGAATAATTTGCACTCACCTTTATTTTATAAAACTATCACTAATTCACCTTAAGGTTCACTAAAATTACACTGGCCTCCCTTATAGATACTAGTTCGTTAATTTAAGTGATAAAGAATGATAACATAGAATACATACATAATTATTAATAAAAAAATTATAATATTTTGATAATATTTAACATATCAATGAAATAAAATACATTTTTATCACATGAAAAAACTCATAACTATAACTTAGATAAAAAAAATGTACATTTTTATCACATAAAAAAACTTATAATTATAACTTATGATAAAAAAAGGTATTCTAGTTAATATATATGCTTAATATTGCCAAAATATTATAATTTCATCCTTAATAATAATATATATATATATATATATATATGACATATTATCTTTCTCTGTCACTTAAATTAATTAACTAGTATATACAAAAGAGGTCAGTGTAATTTTAGTGAATCTCAGGGCACATCAATGATAGATTTGCAAAATAAAAGGGTGCTAAGTGTAACTACACTAAACCTCGAGGGAGGTTAGTGTAATTTTCTCTTAAATAAATTAGTTTATGGAGTGATTTAATTGTTTATGTGATGTTTAGTGCATTTTGCGCCAAAAGCTTTCAAAAAATAAAAATAAAATGGATGTTAGGACTCATTATGTTTTTTATTTATGATCATTTTACTTGTCTGTGTTTTGCTCAAATTAATTATGTGTCTGTTATTTATTCATGAATTAGCTTTGTCAATTCACGTTGTGATTAGTGTTTATTATAAAAAAAAATGTTCTCTTTCTTGTAAATAGTTAAAAAAACTCTTTTTTGAAAATCTTTTTAATCCTTGCAATGATCAATAATGACGATTGAGTAGTAGATGTTACCTTCATTGTTATTCAAATCATAAAGGTTCATTGAGTAACTTAGTGCTAACTTGAATTCTATGCAACAACAGATTTTATGTTCCTTTTTCACAAAATTTGTTCTTTATGGATAAAAGCTACTAACACACAAATATTTCCTAAGAACTATGTGACTTTGCATTTCTTATTACATCAGAGAATACGAAAGAGTAGACAATCCCAGTCAAGTTGAAATTAATTTTTTCTTAAAAAAATAAAAAAGTAAAATAAAGAGCCTTTAATAAAGGCTATTAATTAATTTGCTCAACATACTAAGATACCGTCTAAGGATGAGTGTATTAAGAGTGTTGTAGGATTAAGTTCCTATCCTTTTCAATGCATAATCGACTCTCAAACTTATATATGGTTTTTTGAAAATTGTTTTCTAGAATAAAATGGGGTTTTTTTTCTATGTTTTTTTAATTTAAATAAATTTGGTGGCGACTTCGATTTTTAATTTCTCTTTTTTGCCATCCGATTGCGACAGTAGCTATAATAATATTGATGCATTAAGGACTTTCCAAAAATTAAAATTTTGGCCTTCTCTACTTATAGACTCCCAAACGCAATCTTTCTTTTTTTTTTCCTGCCCTAAAAAAAGACCTTTTTTTTTAATGATCATGCATCACAATGCCAATAATAATAAATCTCAGGCAATAGTTATAGTTCATTAGAATATTCTAATAAGCATGCCAATCAACATATATCACATGCATCAAAGGTCAATAGAACTTAATTTAACCATAACAACATAAAGCATGTGGCATGTGAAGCAATATTCCATATTTAGTTTTAACACAATCAACTCATGGCGTACTTTCTATCTTCACATAAAGCTCATAGTATACAAGGACCCCATCACATCCATTAAAAACTAAAACTTTATTAAACTTTAAGCTATTAACGTATCCCAAGTTATTTTAAACATATAACAAACATACAAAAACTATAAAACAATCGAAATCATTTTCAAATCATGATATCTCTCCAATACAACCATTATAGGTTGGAAAACATCTTTATTTTTGCAGAATAACCTATTTCAAGCATCTTTTGATCGATTGAAAATCTTGCTAATCGACTGAAAAAGACTGAAACGTTTTTGGAACCAATTTTTAACATCTTTAATCAATTAAATGCCATCTTTAATAGATTAAAGCAGTTCCAGAAATATAGTTCTAAAACTTTTTTATTTCCATGGCCCAATAAACATGGAAAATACCATTTTTATGCTTTTTAAAACATTTCCACACATAAAATTAATCGATCAGAACTTTAGTACGACCTTTAAAAAATGTTTTTCACCGATAAAATCTCTGAAAAACACACTTGATCAACACAGTACATAAAAGCTTAAACTTTTAACCGATCAAATCTTTCAAAAACACATTTGATCAACATAGAAGTTAAAAGCTTCAACTCTAACCAATTAGATCTTTCAAAACCCATCTAAACAACATAGAGCACAAAAGTTTGCAACTTCAATCAAACAACATCCAAGCTTTGGGTTTTAGAGCCTAGAGCAACTCATCATCAACCTACAAACTTGGACCATCAATAATAAACAAAGCTCCCTACAAAATTTGAATGCTTGAAGTGACAAGAGGAAAATGAAGCTCCTTTGATGTTAAAGAGAAGAAAAATCTTCTATAAAAAAGGTGAAAAGGTTGCGATTAGACGGACAGAAAAGGTGAGATTTTTGTGCTTTACTGGTGTGTTTAGTTTGTGTTTGAGGTTGAGTTTTGGGCTAGTTGATGAAAATTATGAACTTTGTGATTATTCGTAAGAGGTTTAGGAGTTGGAGATTGAAGAGGTAATGAGAGAGTTGAGAAAGTTTGAGAAAGGTTCAAACTTGGAGAACAAGCAGCATTTGATCTTGTATAAGTGAGAGAGAGCGTTTGTATATGACACAAAATAAAATGAGAGGGTATGGGAAAGAGGGCTGTCGATTTTGGTATGCAAGGGTTATTGGTTGGGATTTTCAAATGTTCGTTTTCTAGGATTTTGTGAGATTAAGGAATTTAAAATAAATATAAAATATTTTAATTTGTGTAGTTAACATAAACATAATATGGTTTTAAATAAGCCAAAATATCTTACCCTCACTATTATATTATTATCAATTTTGAAAACAAGGAAACACACATCTCCTAACATTTAGGAGAAGGACATGCACCAAAAGGTACTTTTATCCTATACTTTTGCTTTATTGATTAAGGATGAGAATAAACATGTAAATCATTAAGAGGCTAAAATTAATCATCGATAATTAAATTACTCATGATAATTAATTAAGATAATTAGCTCTTAATTACCTTGATTAAGCCTAATTAGTACTAATTACTAATTAGTCTATTAAGCTTAATCATGGTCATACGTTAACTAATCATCATATATCTCCATCAACCATCCATGTCAAACTCCTAGATGATGATGGGCCCGTTATAACTGTTCTTGCGATTAATTACCTTAGGAATATTTTGATAATTTCATAAAGAGAAAAATTGAAGCATTACATTACTCTCATATTTAAAAAGAATATCACCCTTAAAATTCGGTACCTGTGAACATCTTTGGGAACTGGCATCTCATCTCTTTCTCCAACTTCCAAATAAACTCTTCTGGGCTACCTTATCCCCAAGCCACTTTTCACCAAAGTATTGTCTTATTTCTTAGTTGCTTGACTCCTCTGTCCATAAAATCTTTGTGGGTGGCAAGTTAAAGGTCATGTCCTCTTTTAGTTGCACTTGTTCTAACTCTAAGACATAACTAGGATCATAATTACACTTTCTCAACTAAGAGACATGAAAGGCAATGCGAAGTGTGAACACCATATTTTGTCTTAAATTTATTTATTTATTTCTTCTTGTGGACGTTTGAAATTTAAATTCAATATCAGGTAACTCAAAAAAAAAAAAAAAAGTCAAATCAAATCAAAATCTGAATTAGTACCACAAAAATCAAATTAGAATTTTAACTAACTCAGCTTAAATTAACCAAAATCTCTTAACTCTACTCTCATATAATAACTCTACTCTCATATAATAACCAACCCATCAGAGGCGCGGAACAACAACAAAAGAGAAAAAAATCACACAAACAGAGAAGCAAAAATACCCATTAGTTCATCATTCCCTCCCTTTGCCTCAATTACCATTGTCACAGTTTGCTTTACAGAAAAAATAAATCATAGCCCTTCACCACCTAAATTACTCACATTACCAACCAGAAGCCATCACCATCATTAAACCCATTCCTATCACCATCATCAAACTTTCATCTTCAATCCTATTTTTCACATAACAACCACCATCCCCACTTGATCACCATCGTCCACTGATATCGCCATCGCCACCGTGAAGACAACCTCGCACCAACCTTGTTCGCAGCACCTTCCTCGTGCTGCCACCATCTCCGTGAAGCCTGTCAGCCACTGCGTCAACCACCAGAAGCCAATAATCTCATAGCCACCCCACCATCGCGGTCATCTTCCAAAGCTGCGCCAGCCCCTCAGCCATCTTGCATTCTTTGTGCTGCCACCACCCTCTCACAGTCCCTGTTCTTATTTGCTTTCCTTTTAAGTTGATTTAGTGAAACCAAGTTTGGTTTTTTATTTTATTTTTACTTTATCTAAATTCACTTCCTTTATTTCTCTTGGGTCAGATCTCGTTTTTGCTTTCATTGGTTTTCCTTTTCTATTGTTTTAATTTAATTTTGTTTTTGGTTTATTTCTTCTTGGTCAGGTCCTGCTTTTGTTTTTTACTAGGATTTGTGGGCTAATCTTTCGGTTTTTCTTACTTTGGGTTAGATAATTTTTTATTTTTAAATTCAGGTTGTGTTTGTTTGTTCTTTTTCTTAAAAGGTCTTTGGTATTTAGTTTGTTTTGGGTCTTCTTTAATTAAAAAGGTCTTCTTCTAAAAAATAAAAGATAAATTTTTTAATTCCCGCAACCGTCTATAGTCCTGATTGAGAGGTAGATGCCTTATTTATGTATTGTTGAACTGTAAGGGTTTATTGAGTAGCCCAGTGCTAACTTGAATCTTGTGCAAGAGGGGATTCCTCTTTTTATAGAATAATTCATCAATCAAAATTCTTTTCACAAAAAAATAACAAAAATATTTTTATTTTTTTCTTAATTAAAATCTGTTAACACACACTTATTTTCTACAAGAGCGATATGGCTTTGAGTTCCTTATTGCACTAGAGGATACGTCGGCGTAACCAACAACTATAAAGTCAAAATTAATTTTTTTAAATTTTAGTCTCTTTTTTTAAATTTAATTTTCTCTTTAACTTTATTTTATTTTATTTTTGTATATACTTGTGACTTTAAAGGGGAAAATAATCATATTTATATGAATGTATTAGGGGTGTAATGGGATAAAGTTTTCACCTTTCCTTAATTATAGTTAGACTCTCAGATTCAAATCTTTGTAAAGACCAGTTTTGCAAATAAAAAGTTTTCCAATTTTAGCAAAAATTAAAATCGGTGGTGACTTTATTTTATATTTATTTCTTTTTAGGAATAAATTATTTGTTGTCATTTTGTTATTGTGCCCTCTGGGTACGTTGTGACATGGAGGTTTGATAGGTTGAGGAGTAAGGGCATTTGGTATACAACTAGCACAACTTTTTTCAGAATTTGGAAAAGACCAAGGAATCAGGGCTCAACTTTTGATTCTCAGGACTCGTCCTATGGCTATTGTGGAGGTGATCCTTAAGAAAACATGTTCTCCCTCATAGAACTCTAGAGGCTTCCTCCTCTTATTAGCATAGCTCTTTTTCAGGCTTTAGATCATAATTAAGGATCCTATCCTTGATCCTCCTAATTTGCCCTGTGGTCTTCCTTACTAATGATTTCCCACAATGGCATATAACTAGAGAATAAAAAAATTGGATTAGCCACTAAACAAACACAATAATATTCTAATTTCAACTAAACTATTGTAGTTTACCTCGTTTGAACACCTTGAAAGGCTTTTTGGATTTTCTTTTTAGCTCGATCCATTTCTTCATAGATATACCCGATGACTGGCTTCTCATTTGAACCCACTAAACAAAGCACATGGATATGAGGATAAGCAGCCCTTAGGCAAAGAACAATGTCTCTCTAGAATATCATATCCAAAATAACATTTTCAACAAACTTTTCATCCCTTGTCTTTGCAAACTTATTTGATTTTCATTCATTAGAAGTAAATGTAACACCCAAAAAATTATTTAAAAAATTAATTTGAACTTTATTAGTCATAATTTAAAAAATTTGACAGATATAGCAATGATGAGGACAACTCAATGGATGGGTTAAAAAAAACTTTTCAACTTGAACATGAATAGTGACCTTGTGGGCCCCAGACTAAAGTCAGCTTGAGAACCCTAGAATTGAGGCCCAAAGATGCCTGAAATTGAGAAATTATAAGATTAAGGTAAAAAATTATTATGAATGAGAATTTTATACCTGAAATTTAATTTCGGCAATGTACGATTTCTAAAGCATGTTTAATCTTTTAGCCATAGTAAAATTTCAGTATGTGATTTCTAATATCAGAAGACAGTTTAATCTTTATAAAAAGATAATGTTTAACTTTTATTGCTAAGTGTAAGGTTAAGATTTAATCTTGTAAAAAAAGATTAAATCCTAGCCATCTATATTTTTTTATTATTAGTAAGAAACCATACTTTGACTACATCATTAATATATCTAACCTAAGATATATATGAACCACCAAACTTTGTCATTTTTCCTTGTTATTCTTGGCCATGAGCAAAAGGAATACAACCTCCATTTCTTTCTTTCAAAACCTCCATTAACAAACTTCAAGTTTAAAAAAAGCATAGCCTAAAGTTGCTAAATACTCAAGCTTCCTTCACAAAACTTGTTCTATTCATCACCACTTACAAAACTAACTGTTTGAAATTTCAATTCCTCACAATTTCTCATTTTGATATTTCATTCTTCACTATTTAAAGGAGTGATTAGGTGCTTTTTGGAAGGCTTGAAGTGAGAAAAATCATTCTTGGAGCATCCTTTGGAGCCAAGATCTCTAAAGCTCTAAAAAGTAGGGCTTTTGAACCTTTTTTACTTCAAATCTGTTTTTAGATTTTGGTCATTGATTTAATTTGATATCTTTGGTTGTATTGGTTGACAGTATATATATATATATATGTTCCTAATTATATAGAGTATTTGGATGATGTTTGAAAACCTTTTTGGCAAAACAAGTTTTGAATCATATTGCTGGAATTCTCGGATTTGTACAGACAGGTTATGGTTCATGATTTTTTGAAGTGGTTTTAGATGGATCATGAGCTAAAAATTTTATATGATGAAGCTAACATGTTAAGGTATTTTCAATATTTTTCTTGGGTCTCAAAAGTGAGTTTTACTATTTTCTAAAAATCATAAATCGAGGCAGTTAGGGTTTCTACTTGTACAACCAAGTTTGAAATTTTAAATTTTGCTAATTTTGTTACCATATTAAATTATTGATTTTTCCTTTGAAATTTTTACATGGTGTTGAGGACATATTGAAGTCCAACCCTAAATTTGTTTATGATTTGATATGTTCATCAGATAGGGTAATAAAATTGGAAACTATGGCTGTTGGTTGTAATGAGGGGGTTTCTGATATTCGAATTTGTCTAATTTTGTTAACATAAATGATTCTTGCCTGAAATTTCTATAGGATCTTGGGAACACATTGAAGTGTCTTGAATAATTTTTGTAGCTTGGAATTGGTTGTTTAATATATGATCAAAATTTTGCTTGATATGTGTAAAATCTGCCATTGTGCTGGAAATGAACCAAAGCCTTGAATTGATAATATAATGGCATTTGGCACTATTATGGCATGAGTACTTGAATATGGATAACTGAGCATGTGAACTTATTGATGATGTTAGGCACATATAGATATGAATACTTCTTACAATTGCGTATATGTGAAAGATAAGTATAAGATTATATTTCTTGGGCAGGAGAAAGTAAATTCGGTCTGTTGGGGAAAGTAAACCTGACTACCAAGAAAAACATAAGATTATATATCTTGGCGGGCAAGAGAAAGTAAATTTAGTCTATCAGGGAACGTAAACTTGACTACCCTTGAATTAAGTTGGGGAAAGTAAAACTGGCTAGGAATAGGTTTATGTGAGAATTGGAGAAAGTAAATCCAATGATCATGTATAGGAATGAGCTTAGTTTTGAAAAGTATTCTATTACCCATTATTGCCAGGCTGGGGACGGCAATACGTAATGCCTAGAAGTGGCAAGATTAGACGAGGGCCAAGACAAGTCGAAGTAGCAATTGTTCTAAGTAGTGCTTTATTTTATGTGTTAAATGAAGAATTTTAGCCTCGATATTGAGGCCAATAAGTTTACGTTCTAATTTAACAGTATATGCTTTATATGATATGTATGAGATCCCCTTCGATGTACTGAGGGTATGTAAAGTTGAGAATGACTTATGATGTTGAGTAGTATGACATGTGCATATTAAGTGATTGAATAATAAAAGAGGCCCACTTCGAAAAAAATGGTTTTTGAATTTTAAAATAAACCTTTGATATATGTTGCATGCTCACATTTTCTTAATAAATCAAAGTGGCTAGGATGATGACGATGACATGAATTTTAGTATATGTTTTAGGGATGCCATATTGAGGATTTTAGAATTATCACCCCTATGAGTTTGTGTTCTCATGTCATCTCCAGGTTAATCCAGAGAACAAGGAGGCTGCTGTATGAAAGGAATCAAATTTGCAGTAGTTGGTGGTAGAAATATGCGTTTATTATACTTAGGTGTATGCATATGTCTGTACATATAAAAGATAACAGATATACTGTAAAGCTCTTAGAAGATCTACCTTTTGTATTGACTTTGTATTAAATAAATACTTTGTATATTGTATATATTTCAATAGAATCACGATCTAGCTACTGCTCGATTCACTCCAATTCATTATATCTACTTAGGCAAGGCTTGCTAAATTTATAAGTAACAACTCCTGAGTATAATGTCATGGTTTAAGGATGATGTTGTACTTGGAAGGATGTTACAGTAAACATTATCAACAATGCGGCTTTATTCTCATGGAGGCAGCCCAAGGTGAGGTAAGATGTAGCAAAATGAGTCATACTTAGTCTAACCAAATCTACTCCTTTGGTATGATATTGCAATAATGAAATGAGAAGGGCTCTTGAATAGATATAAGTTGTAATTCTTCTCCCCCTAGAAATTATCTCCTTGTGAAGCTCCAATTTCTTTTCAAAGTCCTCCAACATCAAGTCAATACAATGAGCAGCACAAGGTGTCCAATAAAGTTTTTTTTTTTCTTTTTCATATAAACATTTCTCTAGTAGCTTTATAGTTAGCCACCTTATCTGTGACAACCTGCACAACATTCTTTTCACTAATCTCTTCAACAACATCATCTATCATCTCAAATATCCTATCAATAGTTTTGGAAATATTGGAGGCATCAACAAACTTTAAAAAAAAGTCCCCTTAGGACTATTTATCAAGAAGTTCAATATAGTTCGCCTTCTCTTGTCAATCCATCCATCAGTCATAATAGTACAACCTGTCTTCTTCCAAACAGCTTTATGTTCTTCTAATGATTCCATTGTGAAATCTACTTTTTGCTTCAAGTATTTGACTATTAATTCATGATAAGAAGGTGGCTTAAATCCTAAGCCATGCCCAGCAACCTATTCAAACATCTTACCAAATTCTTTACTCTCTGCCATATTAAAAGGTATGGCATTGTTGTAGAAAAAAGAAGCAATTTCTAGATATGCTTCTTCCCTCAAATTCTTCTTAAATACGGTATTGATGGTAGCTTGGGAGCTAACACCCTTTCTCTTGAAAAGTTTTCTAGGTGTTTCAACTACCTTCCTTTTTCTTTTTTCAGCAACAGAAAAATAATCCCCACCACTATCTTTGTTGATTCCTACTCCTTATTCAAAATCTCTTGTTTTTTTTGTCCAATTTTTGTTGCAACCCAAGAACAACATCAAACATTTGTTTTTTCACCTCATCAGAAAATGGCAAACAAGCTACAT
The DNA here is from genome assembly GCA_031216105.1 of Dalbergia cultrata. Lineage (NCBI taxonomy): Eukaryota > Viridiplantae > Streptophyta > Magnoliopsida > Fabales > Fabaceae > Dalbergia > Dalbergia cultrata. The sequence continues at coordinate 33,639,159 of CM062352.1, forward strand.
CATTTTTCTATGTTCCAACCAAATGATGCTTCAATATGTAAATACTTCCATGAAACACCTTTCCACAATAATTACATTTTATTTTCCTTGAATCTCCATCAACACAAGTCCCATGACTGCAAGCCACATCACTCCTATTTCCCGGAGAATTCTTATTAATTTTTCTATCAACATTTGCACCCCCAGCAATACTCCTAGCTTTAGATTCAACCGGACCTCTGCTATCCCTATTACCCCTTTATTTGATGACAACTTTTCTTAACTAAATAATACCTAATCAACAATCAATAAAAATATTTAAACAAAATAATAATAATTAGCACCAACACCACACTATATCAACTACCCATACCCAAAAAAAAAAAAAAATCCACATTACAAATTGAAATAAAATCTAGTAAAGTTAGTAAATAAAATAAACCCAAACTCAAAAACACTAAACTCTAGACCCAAACTCACCTTCTCTCTCTCTCTCTCTCTACCCCTCTCTCTCTTTCTCTTTCAGCCAAAGCATTGAAAGCATAAACAATGAATGGAAGCAGAGTAGAAGCAGCTCAAAAGTAGATTTGCAAATGGGACTGGTGAGGCGATTGCGTATGATGGCAGGGCGACTGGCGAGATGATGGTGGTGTGACTTTTTGGGTGAGAGAATAGAAGAACCAAGCACGAGCAAAACCAACGAACCAAAGCCTGAGGGGTGCACGATGACAGTGCAAGGGGTATGTAATGATGGTACAAGGGGTAAATGACAACTACGTGATGGATTTGGTGAGAGAACAAGACAGTGAATGAGATCTAGGAGAACTCTATCAGGTAAAGCTTCATCTAGGTATTTTTTTCCTTTGCAATTTAGGCTGAGTCAAGCCCAAATTTTTTAGGTCAAATAGGAGCACAGGGAGCGGCCACTCTTACCACTCTTATGCTTTAGCACATCGCTCCTCACTGTTCAACTGAAAACGCACCTAAGAGATGGAGTGAGCACGGTGGCTTATCGTGGAATGACTTGTTTTTAGTACTGTTGTGATAAAATAATTAAATGTGAAGAATTTGTAGGGATTTTGAAAATTCTGATAGATAAAGTTATGATCACAACAATATAAAGATTCTGTTAACAAAAAATGAAAATTAATTTAATATTATTAAAAAACTTAATATAATAATATTTTAATCGGGGATATAGAATGAAACTCTATAATTGGTACAAGGACATAAATAAAAATAAGGATAAGGTTAAATAAATATTTGTAACCTAGTAAACTTTTATTTATGTCAATCGGGTATCAAAATGGTAATAATTGGTACACCGAAATAGTAATAACCGGTATACCAAAACACTGAAACTGGAATAAATAATGGATATTACCAAGCCTTAGGAAAATTTCACTCAGGATAATTAAATAAATATAGACATTTTCTATACCGATGGAAGGTAAATTGATCCGAAAATAATGGTAATTACATCTATATGACTACTTACTCTCCAAGTAATTCATAATTACATAAATGAAAAAGAAAATGACATTTTGCTTTCTCTGCACACAGCTTCATGTTTTCTTCTTTCTTCCTCCATCTGCTTCAAGTTTTCTTCTTCAAACTCCATGAAACCACCAAGTTCTTGAAGGGTACACCTGGATTAACCCTTAAACTAGTTCAAAACACTTTCTTTACATCAAACTCAAGCCAAAGCCTTCTTTTTCCACTTCAAATCTATCCAAACAGCAGCAAATATTGTGGCTGGAAAATGGGTTTGAAGCTTTGGTTAGAGCAGAAAAAACTAGAGAAAGATTTACCAAAAAGCTTGGAAGAAAGGTAGGAAAAATTCTAGTCTATTGCTTTGTGATTGTTTGGCTATTTTGTTAATATAAACTCTTGAAATATGTTTGAAATTGTCTTTGTGAAATCTAAAATTATTTCAAGATGCATATGTTTATGAACTTGATAGATGTAAAAGGATGCAAGAGATAAGTATCTTGTGTATAGATTGAATGGATTTGAGAGATTTATTAAGTAAATGAAGAGATTTTTGGTTCTTTAAAAAGATTGGGATATATGGAAATTTCATCAAAGTATTATTATAAATAGTTTTGAAAAATCTGAAAGATTGATATTTTGAAGTATGCTGCTAAAGTTTCATGAAAATGAGAGATTTTGAAGTAAGAAACTTAGTTTAATTTTCTGAATATTTTAAGAACTACTAAGTAAGAAATCCCATAAGTTTCTGTAGTGAATAAATCTCATAAAAGTTTAGCAGATTTTATAACAAAGTCTCATAAAAAGTTAAGTTGTTTTCTTTAAGAAAATTTCATAAAATGCTTAGCAAATTTTACTAATAAATCTCATAAAAATTAAAGAGAATTTTTGTAGAGAAGTTTCATAAGAAGTTAGGAGATTGTAAATAGAAAATCTCATAAGAATTAAGAGGATTTTGAAGAGAATATCTCATAAGAAATTTAGGAGATTTTAAATAGAAGAGTCTCACAAAAATTCAAAAGACTTAAGAGAGGAAATCTCAGAAGAGTTTAGGGGATTTTCAAGAGAAGAGTCTCACAGTAATTCAGGAGACTTAATAGAGAAAATCTCATAAGATTTGAGGAGATTTCAAGGAAATCTCGAAGCAAAAGTATGAGAAATAGAACTATTAAGAAGAGATTTTACTTAATAATTATAAGATTTCCTAAGCAAATATTAAAGATTCTTATCAGAAGAGAAAACTTAAGAGAATAAGCCTTATTTAATACCAATTACGTGATTGTAAGCTCATGGATTCAAGTTGTGATTTATATCAGGTTGTAGTACGAGGTACTACAACAATTGAACTATATCAGGTTGTAAGATGAGGTGTTACAACGTTATGAGGAAGGTGATGTATTGAGAATAGCATGCTATTGTGATCTATATCAGGATGTAATATGAGGTACTACATCAAGTGAACTATATCAAGATGTAACACGAGGTGTTACATCAGAGGCAATACATTAGATGAGAAGTATATCAGGAATCCTATGAGTTCTATGCTCAAGCCTAAAGTCACTAATACGATTATGTTAAAGAAGAAATGAAACAAACAAACAAAGTATTGTATAAATAACCAAAAAACTAATTAATTATGTAACAAATCATATGATTTATTTCGAAGCATAAGTGTACTCATAATATTATATTAGATTAAAGAAGGAACATGCAAAACTAAGTATTTCAGAAGAAATCAAAGATACTTTAATTATTTTAATACTATATTAGATATCACTGTGTAGTAGGCTAGTGTTTTTCCTACTGGGAATCTTTGATTCTCATTCCTATTGTTGTCATTTTTCCATAGATTGCTATGATGGTGATTATTTGTGGAGATCCTTAGCTAGTATTGGCATCACAGGCCAAACCTTTTGATGAACAGATGATAGAGAATTTAATCAGTTCTTTTATTTTCTTTTAATGAAATTTTGAGTATTACCCTATCTAGACTAGAAGGTTCCTGCATGAACTAGGGTAAGGGTTTGACATAGTTATGGACACTATTGATTGGTCATCGGGTAATAAAATTATGTACTTTTGATATATTATTTATGTTCAAATTTAGCCATTCAAAGAGAAAGAGTTTTATGTTTGTCACAAAAGCATGCTCATATTTAATATTGTATACACACTTCTAAGGATAAGCAAAGCTAACAAGTAACAACTTCTCACTATAAGGTTATGGCTTAAGCATAGCTTTATGGTAGAAGGGGTGTTACATGTCATAGGAGCGTAAGAGCGTGTGCTCCTATGCTTGGTCCCACGCTCTTGACTATCATGGAGGTAAGTATCTATGCCTACTCCTTTTTGATCCAAAACAGTTTTCCTAAGTTTGTCCTCCAACTCATGTATAGTCTTCTTTGACTAGCCATCTGTTTTAGGGTAATGTGTTATACTCAAATGTGGCTTTGATCTAAACCCTTTTTGGAAGGCTCCCTATAAATAAGATGTGAACCTCTGACACACCATGCAACTTCACAATCTCTTGGATATACGACTGGGTCATTTTGTGTGTGTGTGTGTGTATTACTTTGGGTTAGGGATGAATAGTAACTTTCTAGGTGCATAGATGAATAGTAACTCTAAAACGAAGACCAAGGATCATAATTTTGAAACTTGGATCAGACTGGTCAGTCCGACTGGTGAATTGGCCAGGTAGCTGGTCTGAGCAGTACATCAGATTGGAGTTACAAGAGACCCAGCATGAACCAGTCTGACTCGGTAGTTATCTAAAAAAATCGATAACCTGCTAGTTCACACAGTTCAACCAAAAGAGAAACAAGAAAATAGTGAACTGTTGGTGCCTACCATTCCAGATCTTTCGTAGTTGTCTTCAGATATATTGTGGTTGTCTTCTGTCGACACTACTATCTTTAGATCCACTTTGGTTGTCGCGATGAGGAGGGTGTGAAAGATAATAACAAATTGAGAATGTATGGGAGATAGAGATAGCAACTTGGACTTGGGAAGAGGAAAGGACCTCATGAAGAGAAGAAGAAACTAGAAAGAAGTGAAAGATGGTGCAGGAAATACTCTGTGTACAACACTAGTATGTGTTTGTGAGGGTGGGGTGGGTGTCAACCTAGTAACCTAATGAATTTAGGTTGATTGTGCTTACATTTAAGCTACATATTTTGGGTCAAAGATTGAAATTGAAAACTCAAGCCCATACATGCAATAAGGAAATCACACGGAGTGTCCATTTGTTTCTCTTTTCCTTTTTAGAACTTAAACAAATTAACAAAGAATAATGAGCTTGTGTCCTGTCTTGTAGTATTGGACTTTAGCACTCATTTAACACAAAAGGATATGACTAGAAAAAAATTTAACACAAAAGGAAACAAGCTTTTAATTTAAACTTTGAAATGTAGATATTTTATAATTCTATTAGGAAGTCAAACCTCATAACTACAAGTAAATAAGCACTAGGTAAGCATGGCTACCACTAGCCCATATGGCTAGTTATTAATTTGTGTCATTATATACATATATATATATATATATATATATATATACATATATATATATATATATATATATATATGTATATATATATATATATATTACATATTAAATTATGTTAAATCATAATTTTATATATTAATTTAATTAAATTCAGTTCAATCAGTTGAAGTAGTGACCTACCGATTGAACCAATGACCCAGTGATCCAGTGCCTTGGCTGAGTCTATCACCGATTCGGTTTTGAAAACTATGCCAAGGATGACCCAGTGCCAAAGAAAGAATGATTATGTTTTGGAGCCAGAGACTAGGGATATCGTATTAGGCTGGGACCAAGATAAAAGTATTTTAGGCTTCAAAGAGATATTTTACGCATTTGATAAAGTTTTGATATATGTGTTTTGGCATTGCAGTTAAAACTTGGAGACCAAGTAACATTGGTCACTCACATCATGCCAAGTATATGGCATGGAATAATCCTTAGCCAACAAGTTTAAATCATAGTCTTTAGTTAATTATTATTTTTTATTTCCATGTAAATTAGAATTTACAAAGTGATAATAACACATTAAAAGCCACCCAAACCTATTAAATACATCACTCTCATTTTTCATTCCTCAAGTTATGGACAACACACCTACAACACTCCTTTTTCATTTTCTTACCAATCATCATCCTTGAATTTTCATCTCCTTGATTCACCCAACTACATTTATACAAACAATTCCAACACAAAATGTTTATCCACTCTTTCTCATACACTAAGCATTACACTGCAAAAATCCACCTTTCCTCTTGGTCTCACTCATTGCATTGACAACATGAAAGAGGAAGAGAATTTAGTGTTTGGGTTATGCAACAGTAATACGATGTCCAAGGACACCATTGAAGTGATATCTATCTATCCTGGTTTCAAAGCAGGGTACCTTAAAAACTTTTAAATTTGCTTGTGTTTTCTAAAATTTTACAAATGGATAGGGTATATCTTGGCCTTATTATTTCATTGTAGAGCTTAATTATTGTTGAAGATACATGATTAGGGTGGTTTGTGCTATTTGGGAGCTTTTATGTTGAACTTATTATATGAATAGGCTTGTTGGAAATTGGTTCTTAGGTTCTGGCTGTAACGCCCCGATTTTCTGTTAGAGTGAAAATGACCAAAATGCCCCTGAGGTCATTTTCAGCCCGGAATTCGAGGAAAGCCAGTGCGGCAGTACTCGAAGGGCAAACACAATGTTGGAAGGGGATTAGAATACTTATGTACCTTCCCGGGATCGAAAATCTCGTTTTTCGAGTTTTCGGGTCAAAATGACCAAAACGCCCCTGTGGTGTTTTACCCGTTTGCAAGTGCCGGATGAACCCGAAACTTCTCCAGATGGTTTAAAAAGGCATTTTTATGTATTCTATGACCTCAGTTTTAATTTTTGAAGTCCCGGGCAAAATTAGTGCAAAATTACGGTTTTGCCCATAGTTTCGTATTTTTACGCTTAATCACGCGATTAAGCAAACCTAAGCAATATTAGGCTCTAATCGAAGGTTAATTAATTTCCTTAATTAATCTAGAGTCAAAATAATTTATTAAAGTTGATTAGAACCAAAAAGTACTTAATTACAACCTAAAATCATATTTTAATTTTATGACACCTAGTTATAGAATCTTGAATAGTGTTTTCTCTTTCCAATTCCTTAAATCATGGAATTGTGTTACACATTGTTTATTCATAAATGAGTTTTAAATTCTTTAATGATGTATGAGCACTCCTAAACTTGTCATAAACTCCCTAAATCACATTCTTAGTTACCTAAACTTAAGCTTAATCATTCCTAACCTTGTACCTAAGCTAATACACATCTAAACCTACCATTAACACACAATTAAATGGTCAAACTCACCTCCTCCTTTGCTGAACCAGACCAGGCCGTGAACCTTCTCCCCCATTATGCATCACATGTTCAATTTTTCAACACTCCAAGGCCATACCTCAAGTCACATACACTATACCTTGTCATAACTTTCAATCAAGCTTGAATTTCCACATGAATAAATAATTAAAACAACCCATTTTTCCCATTTAATTGTGGCTGGAAAAGTTCCAGCCATGCATTGTTTCTAGAAGACTAAATTCATAAAAATGTGATAGGAAATTAACTCACATCAAGCCATGCTTTGTAGCATAGCTTCCATACTTCAAACCATGCTTGAATGACCTTGTGTAAGAGATATTTTCTCTTCCTTCCTCCCTCAAAGGCTACGGCCAAAGCCCTCCCCATTCACTCCTCCATGGTTTTGTTTTTCTATAAATAGGATGCTTGTGTTAGCCTTGTTGCACTTTGAAGCATTTGCAAAGTTTAGAGTTTTAGAATTGTCTTGCTAGTCTTTCCTTTTTCTCTCAAAGTTCCAAGAGTGTTCTTCCTTTCTTTTCATCTTTATCTTCTTCATCTCTTTATCTCATCATCACCTCTCCACCATCAAACACCACCCCAAAACCTTGAACCATCATCAAACCTCTCAAACACCACACCTCAAACACAACTCCACTTGAAACACATTTTCTTTCTTTTTCTCTCATCAAGGCCGAATCATCATCACCATCCTAGGAGGTGTTGCTCATCTCATTTCCATCTTCAAGATCAAGCTTTTATCTTCATCACTAGGTAGGGATTTGTTTTCAAACTCTATTTTGCTCAAGAAAGTGTTTTTCTCTTGGATTCTTTTTGAACTTTCCTTTGTCTTTCCTTTCCTTTCATTTTCGGCCATGAGGCCTTGATTTGAGTATGATAGCTTGATGATGAGAGTTTCTAGATGATGACATTGTGTTCATCTCAAAGAAACCTCTAAAGCTTGAGTTTTCCTTTTCTTACAACTTCATCTATATGTTATCTAGCTCACATGGTTTTCCAACTTAAGAAAAATTAATCTAAGGATTTCTAAAAGCCCAAGCCTACCCTTGTCAACCTTAAAGTTGGCCGGCACGTTCTAGAGATTTGTCTCTAGATAGGGGTTTTGAGTACTTAATAAAGAACTTGATGTAGCTTCACTTTCTTTCTCTTTTATATGATTTTCGATTCTTGTGTTGTGATCTTTGAGATATTGTATGGGGTTATTATCTTGTTAAAGTCTTAAATGAGCTCTAGTTAAACATAAAAATGAAACTTGCATCATGTTTACTTTAAGCTTTGCATATCATGTTTATTTCCTTGCTATCACTAAATCCCAAGATAATGAATGAACTTGCATTATCATGTTTATGTTTCAAGCTTTGCATTATCATATTTATATTTCAAGTCCTCACCTAAATATCAAAGATAATAATATATTGCACCACATATTTATTTTATGCTCTCACTTTACTTTCTAGCAATAATTAAAATAAGTGCATGAGCATGTTTATTTTTATGTCATCACTTTAATGATTCTAGAGCTCAAAGACTTGCCCAATGATATCTCAAACAAAGGTCTAAAACATTTATTTCCTATGGTTCATATTTCGGCCCTATGAGGCCTTAATGTTTTCAAGTATTGAAAACTATGTTTTATAATTTTTCTAAACTTATATGAGTATAAGGAATGTGTAGAACTAAGTGTTATGAATTTAGGACCTCTTGAGATGAAAATAATATAGCCACTGCCCTATTAAGTATTTTCATGAGTTTAGATGATAAAAGTGTTCATAAAAGAGTTTTGAAGGTTTTAATAAGGTTCCAAGAGAAACTAGTATTTTATGTGCTTTAGAAACTATGATTCAATGCCTTTAAATGGAGTTTCTGTTTGGTTCTGCCTTGCTATGTTTGGCCACTGTATGAGCTGTGTTAATGATGTTAATATGCTTATGTTTGGGTAATAATTATGTTAAGACTCATATGTGAAAGATAGGATAAGTTAGGAACTAGAAAAGAATTAATTTGAGAGTTCTAGATCCCTTAAAGATTCATTTTTCTGGATTCTGTCCAGCAAGGTTTAGATTCAATGATCATGGTTTTAAATTAGTTTATATGTGTAGGAATGACTCATAATTGGTTTAGGACTTAATCTTGAAACCTTAGGAGCAAACCGAACTTAGAAAGGGTCATTATTGTGACTTCTAGGTACCCGTAAAGTTAGTATTTTGATTTCTGCACTCTTGAGGTTTAGAGATGTTCTTGACCATAGGGTGAGGTGAGAAATACTTAGTTATAACCTTATAGGTTCCCAAGAGACTAGGTGTTGATGATCAATAACTTAGAATGTGAGATAAAGATCTAAACCGTAATTTCTAGAACTCCGTAATCACATAAACATAAAGCTGTCCAAATTCTGCTTAGTGCTATTTGGATTAGTTCTTGAGCATAAAATTTGTATAACTATTAATTGTCAAACTATAGGTGTATAAAGAAGTTAAGGATAATTAATTTGCAAGTTTAAGACTCATAAGAACCGAAGTTTAAAACACTATGAGTTATAACATAACATGTCTATGAGCTTATGGGGATGATTGTTAGATATGACTATGTGATGATGTTTGTGCGAAAGTTTTATGTGACGAATGTTATGAGAAAGTTTCATGTGATGATATATATGTTATGAAAAAGCTATATGAGAATGCATGATAAAAATGAATATGATAAATGATGAGGAAATTGTGATTTAATACTTATGAGAATATAAATGTGACACAACACTGAGACGCGCTTCTCCTGGGTGACACCGGTTCGGCCGAGCACCCCCAGGAGGAGACAAATCCGTGAGGGTATGTGTAGATGCAGCCTGCCAAAGCGGACAAATTGCGAGGCCCACGTGGCTAGCAAAGCGTTTCAAAGAGGAAATGATCCTAGAAAGGAGATCCTTAATTTGCCCCCTAGCCCGTACTTTAAGTCGGGATTATGTTACGCTTATCATAGGATAAGTAAGAACTAGTGACGACTAGTTAAGGTATGAGCTTATAACCTAGAGAAGTTTTAGGGCGGCCCCATGAGATGAAAGTTAAAGTTAACAATGTCACATAAACTATACTTATGCCAATGTTACAATGTTTCCTAGTTATTCTATTGTTTGGTTCACCTTATGATGCATTCATATCATTAGTATATTTCTGCTTAAGTTATAAAGACGCATTATAAAATATGACGGACCTTGGATAAAATACCTCTTTGGAAAACCAACTTAAAAGGAATTTATATGCATGCACACCTTTTAGAAATAAACCCAAGGTTCCTGAGGATGTGACGACGTCACCTAGGTAGGGATAACCCTACTGAGAATTCTTTTAGAAAGATTCTCATTCCCTCTCTCTTTTCTTCCGTCATATCTTCAGATGGCGACGTTTGTACTCTTCATCGACACCCCGGTATGGGAGTTGCACCATGACCCGGCACTCGGGTCATACCATTTTGAGGGTCGCTGCACGGTCAGAGTATTCATGTTCATGGGACGACCCTTCGCAAGACTCCGTCCCGAGCTACCGCTTCACCCCGACTGCTCCTTACCGTCATAACGGGATTTTTGAGCGAGCGAGACCACGCGATGAGCAGATCCTCCGCATGGAGCCCGAGACATCAGCGGTACGCGAGTACCCCGAGTATGTGCCGCGTCCCCAGTACACGGAGACGGACCCATCCGAGGACCCGCCATCCCACATGTACAGTTGGAGCTCCAGTCCCGCTCCTCCACCGATGAGGGCTGGGAGTGAGGAGACGGTGGTCTAGCCGAGGTTGGCTCGACTGCCATCTATGCGCCCTCGCCGCGGTGGACATGCCCCGATGATGCGCTCGACCATTCCCGCCGAGATTCGTCAGTGGATCGACTCGACCCCACAGTATTCGGACCAGCAGGAGTAGTCATAGGAGGGTTAGTAGTTAGTGCACACACACGCCACAAAGTAGAGGACAAACCTTCTTTTGTATATGAGGTTGTCTCCTTTAGGTGCACATGGGTATGGGTGTAGTTCCTCTTGTATTTGCTTTTTATGATTTCCTTGTATTGCATTTCAGTTGTATTTTGCTTCATGATGTATCAAATAGTCCTGCCTCTTTGGGTAGGCACGTTATATCTATATACATATCTATGATTCAGTTGATGTTCCCATGACATGATGTGTTTCTTATGCTTTGCTTATATGTTTCGCTATGATTCCCCTTAAAGTTTCGTGCGTGGCTTTCACTTTGATTTTAAATTCCAAAAAGAAAAATTTTACCCATATTTCCGCTAAGTATTTTCGAAGTAAAAGATGAGACCAAGAGGTAATATTCTAAAGATTAACCTAAGTACATACTAGTAGTCTTGGGTTAAGATTTAGGGTGTTACACTGGCAGTGTTTATTTTTTTATTTTTAAAATATTTTGGGAAGTTATTTCAATCTGATTTTTTTTATGTTGTAGCCAACATGTTGAAACATTCTCTTGAAATTTTTTGTGAGCATCCATATATGATTACTATTTTTAAAAATTGTAAAACTGAGACTATAACAGATGAATTTTGGGATACCATATTTCAAGCTATGAATCTGTCTATTTTTACCAAGCTATCAAATAGTCAAATTTTGAGTTGAAAGTTTTCTATTATTATAGACATGTAGAAGTGTGTCCCTAAATATTTTTATGAATTTACATATTCATGTGATATGCTTAAAAAATTGTGGAACTTTACTATATACTGCAGGAGAGGTTTTTCTGTCCATCAAATTTGGACAAACTTTTTTACCATAGCTACAAATTTCATTTTGATTCAAAAAATTCACAAATTAACCCTAACATTTTTACAAATTAACCCTACAAATTTTTGTGCCTTGTACCTTACAAAACTTAGATTATGGTACTTTTATACACATGATGAAATGTTAAGAATATATTTTATTGGACTGAAGAAAGTAATTCTGGTTATGTTAGAGAAAGTAAATTTGACTTCCCTTGAATTAAGTAGGAGAAAGTTGTAAACTCCAAAACCATTCAGAAAGAATGAGCTTTATCATTTTGAATGACAACAAAGCCAATTTAAAGAAAATACTTTGAAGAACGACTAATGGCTACCTTGAGTTTCTTGATTAAGCTTAACAGGTAGAATTCCAAAGTGCATTACACGAACTTAGGCGAGAATAATTTCACTTTAATTTGCATGCGCAAACATGTTTTATCTCATGGGAAGATAATGAGCTTAAATGAAATGAATATTATATTGTGTAAAGAACATTCATATGCATCAAGAAATGAAGCAGATCAATACAAGAGCAAGAAGTCTAAGGAATGGATCTTCAGAAAGTAACACGGGACTTCAGAAAGTACAATGAAGAATGAGGAAATCCTGCCAACTTTGAAAGTAACGTGTTACTTAGTCAACAATCATCACAGTCACAAATTAATATGCATAAAAAAGCCAAGATTGAAGACTTGAGGATTGAAGAAAGATCAAGAGATTGATTACACCGTTAGAAAGGTCACTTAACTATGGAGCACAAAACACTAAAGGAAATGGAGGGAAAACTAGAAATTCAAGTTTCAAATCTCAAATCAGACCTAGTTTTATAACTGGTCTGTCATCTCTTCTACCTGATTGATCATGATCCTAGCTTCTACAAAGAGTTCAAAAACCATGATCAGAAAGTAAAAATCAAGAGGACATTAGAAACCTCTACAGTATAACGGCTTCTGCAACTGATGTGACAAGTCTGTCAGCCTACATCTCTAAACTAACGTTCCAAGATACAACTGATGATTTACACATGTCACTTGGAGATCTGATCAAAGGTAACAGTCATGAAAAAGGACCTGTATAAATGAAGATGCCACACTTGAATGCCGATGAGAGAGTTGAAGACATAAGAGCAAAAACTCTTGAAAAATCTCTCCACACTTCCTGTGTTGTTCATTATACTATGTAATCAATCTTCTTGTAGTGTACAAAATCTTCTTTCCATATTTAGTAATGATTTGTATACTCTTCTTAGGAACAGATATGAGAAAGAAGTCACTCATGTTTCCTAAGTATGTGTTATTGAATATTTGTAAGGAAACATGTATGCAGGTTAGTTTGAGTGGTAACTCAAACACATAATCTTTGTAACCTTGATTCGTTAGTGATCAGAGTGAGACATAGCTTGGAGAGGCTAAGGTAAAACTACTTGCAACGTAATGGCAAATGTTTCTACTCATCATGGTTCAGCTTGGAGAGGCTGGTTTAGAACTACTCAGTTTGTGACAGTTGGGGTTATCAATTGTTCACTGTGAGGGCTTGGGAAGGCTAATGTAAAGACTATTCATTTTACTTTCTCAGGTTGAGAAAGATATTATTAGTGGAATCTCAACATGTGTTGAGTACTGGATGTAGCAAGTTAGTTGAATCAGTATAAAAATACTTGTGCCCTTTCTCTCTTCATTGATCTCTTATTTTCATATTATGCATTTTATATTAATTACTGCTTAAGCTCTATTTAAATTGTATTGTTATTATTGTGCTTCAGAGATCTACTTTCTGAAACTACTAACCACTTCTCCACTACACTTCAAGCCAAAAGCTTGATAGTATCTTTTTGTCAAAAAATTTCAGATTTGGAAGAAAACTTCAAAAAGCACGATTCAATCCCCCTTTCTCATGCACTCTTTTACCAAAAAAAATAAACTTGAATAGAAATAAATATGTGAGTCAGAGAAAGTAAATTCGATGATCATATATCAAAATGATCCAGTGAATTAGTTAGGTTACTTATGTCAAGGGTCAAGAAAGTTAATTTAGCATAGGCTACATTTTTTATATCATATTTTGAATGACATGATAATTGTTCATATTTAATTGCTATTGATTGTAGTTAATAAAAATGTTTGAATAAAATCAATCTACTTAGGATAAAGACTTTTAAATCCTTTAAAATATTTATTACAATTTATCCTTTTTAAATGGAACATTTTTAAGACACCAAAGTAGCTAAGGTTGACGATGATGATATTGTTGTGTATTTAGGAATACCCTACTAGGAATTTCATAATTCTCATCCTGCTTGTGTATATGTGTGTCTTCCTCAGACTCTATGGTTGGCATCAGTCATAATATTCCTTGAGGCACCACATTGGGAATGCATTATGACCCGACGCTTGACTCATTCTTTTCACTGGTACATTCCTAGTTTCGTTTGTATATTTTCTTCAATTGCTCTTTTGCTATGTCAGTTCTTGGCCAGATGTTTGATCTAGAGTTTCCTACATCCTATGGTTGTTTAACCTCCATTAACTCTGCCCACTCCACCTAGTTTTGATGTTGTTCCCCCTCATCCCTCGAAACCTACATGGGTTGTCATGCTTTATCTTCCTCCTTTAAGGGAGGCTCTGACTATCATGATAGTTCAGGTTTTGGCTCCAAATCCTCTTTGGGAGATGACACAGTTGTTCCTATTGCGAAATGTTGTCATTAGAGGTGACAAAAATCCTTTAGAACTGCCACTCATTGTACAATGATGGGACAAGATCCTTAGGTGCTAACTTCTATTGATTATTACACTTTTTAGGTTTGGGCCCTATACATGCTACTTTTTGGTGGGCCATTAGCGTAAAGCAAGTTTGTATTTATGTTTTAGTGTATTTTGGATGGTCTTTGCATGCACTCTTTTGATGATACTTTAACCCTATGAATGATTGTATATATATTATGCTAGCTAGCCTTAGTATTGGTAAAACATGCACGAATGGATTTATGTATATGGCCTATTGATGGCCCTTAGCACTACTATATTATGTTTGTTGTTATCCATGTTCTTATTTTTTCCCATTTAAATTTAATCATGAACTACAAAACAAATTATTTCATATTTTTAAGTCTATGAAAAAGAAAATTTTCTTTGCTTAATATTGAAAAAGGATTAAGATGGGTCAATTATTAATTATGTACATGTCTTATTGTAGGAGACTCCTAATTATTGTGTTATGACCTAAGCATAGCATTGTAGTTTGAAAGGTGTTACATTTGGGTATTAGAGATGACTATCCTATCAAAGCATGATGACTGGATTGACTATGCTTCACTATACTTTGAATATATTATTGAATGCCATGCAATGAATTTTATCTATTAAAGTTGAATGTAAGATTCAATATGCATGACTACTGGTTATAAATGTTATGGATTGTTGCCACGCATAGCTTATTATTAACCCTAATCAACTCAATATTTTTCGTGTGATGGGAACCAATGAGTTCTGGCTGGTGCAATAGGAATGGTAACGGTAATGTAGGGGAAAATACGACAGGAATGATGAATACTTTTCTTTGAAATGGCTAGTGCCATAAGGAAATAAGCTGTAATGGCCAATTGGATGATGGAAAGTTTGGATGGAATGTTAGAGGGAATTAGGCTAGAAATGCAGGAGTAGCGGTGGACGTAGAGTATCAGAAATTTGTTGAATATAGAAAAGTAAACTTGCTACCTTTTTAAGGATCTTTCAATTCAAATAAAGCATACAAGTGGATTGAAGGAATGAAGAAATTTTTCTTGGTTCTTGTCTATGCAGAGGATTAGAAGGTGGCCTTTTCTACCCATATGCTAGAGACAGATGCAGAATTTTGGTAGGTAAGCACCAAGAGATTGTTTAAGGCCTCTCAAATTGTAGTCGTCTGGGACAACATCAAGGAAGCCTTCTACCAGAAATATTTACCTACTTCTATATGGAATGCAAAGTAATTAGAGTTCATAGGGCACAAACAGGAAGCTATGAGTGTGGTGGAATACACTACCAAGTTTGAGGAACTTTGCAAATTCGCCACTATTTACCCACATGATCCCAATGAAGTTTGGAAGTGCATCAAATATGAAGGTGGTCTATGGAAGACATTCAAGCCACAATGGGAATCTTAGATATTAGGGATTATGCTATCTTAGTACATAAATGTCAACTAGTAGAAGAAAATAAGAAGTTAGCAATTGTGAAGTTCGTGAAGGACAACTCTAAAAGAAGACTAGCACCACAAGCCCAAGGTTTAAGCTTGTCTACTAACTAAAAGGAAGATTTCCACTGAGCAATGATAGAGAGAAGCAATAACAATAGTTGAGCCCAGTTGCAAGACAAGATTGCCTAAAAAGTGAGAAAAATCATAGGAATAAGCCATATTTTCCATGGCAAAATGTATATTTAAGTTTTGGTAAATCAAAGCATCAAAAAATATCTTGGGGACTTCATGGCACATTGTTTGGTGTGGAAGATAACCATGGACTTTATAGTTGGGTTACCTTGAACCACAAAGGGTTTTGATTCCATATGGGTGATCATGGACAAAATGACGAAGTCAACCTACTTCCTACTAGTAAAGACGACCTTCAGTTCAGCTCAGTATACCGAGCTTTACATTAATGAGATTGTCAGACCCCATGGCATGCCAGTGTCCATTATATCAGATAGAATGTCCCAGTTCACCCCGCCATTCTGGACAGCATTTCAAGAAGCTCTTGGGATGTGTATGGACTTGACCACAACCTTTCATCTATAGACAGATGGCTAGTCAGAAAGGACAATTTGAACATTAGAGGACATGCTTAGAGTTTGTATAATAGATTTTAGTAGGGATGGTGTGACCATTTTACGCTAATAAAGCTCTGATACAATAATAGTTATCAAGCAAGCATCCATATGGCACCGTTTAAAACTTTGTATAGAAGACACTGTAGATCTTTGATTGGATTGTTTGAGCTTGGGAAAACTAAGGCACTAGGCCCATATTTGGTTCAAGAGACCCTAAAAAAGGTTCAACTTATCATAGAATGGTTATTGGTAGCTCAATCTAGATAGAAATCATTTGCTGATAACCAGCATTAGGACTTAGAGTTTTGATAAGGGGCATTTATACCACTTACTTCTAATTCTTAGCTTTTTGCATGAGTTTTACTATGATATTGATGTGATTAATTAGAATTTTGACTTGTTTCTCATTGTGCATTTGTGGTAGAATCATTGACTATTGCACTGATTTTGGAATAAATTGTAATCACACCATGTTGCATTCAACTTGTGTCTAAGTATGGTTTTGTGCACATGAGCTTTGGATCAGGTGCAAATGTCAAGAACAATGATGGGATTTATAGGGAAGGAGCTTGGAGATAAAATGAGTGAAACTAGGAAGAACCACTTATAGATAGAAAAGTGCATGAAAAGGGGGGGTTGAATCGTGCTTTCACTTTTCTTTCCTTTTCTTTTCTGAAAAACTAAAATAGATATTGTTAAGTGAAAACTTGAAGTGCAATAGAAGTATTGTTATTAAGTGGCAGAAAGTAACTTTTTGAACTTAAAATAAAGATATGAAAATTAATATAAATATGTTTTTTTAAGAAAAACTTTGATAATAAACACATAATATAAAATAAAAGAAGTTGAAGGGAAGAAGAGATACTGCACACAAGAGTTTTATATTAGTTCGGCCAATCCTGCCTATATCTAATTGTCAACAACCAGTTGAGTTATACTAATCAACCATTTCTCAACCTAGAGAAACTCAAATAGTCTTTCTATAGTTTTTTCAAGCTATCTTATGTGACGAGTAGCTCGCTCTACTGTCACTTCTAATAGTTTTTGACTAGTTTTCTAAGCTACCTCATAATGATCACTACTAGATCAAGGTACAAAAATTTTTATAGTTGGTTTACTCTAACTATCAAACACTTAAGTTTTCTTAAGATGAAATAGTGTATGAGCTAAAAACTTGGGTGACTTCTTTCTATCAATTCTTCCTAGGAAGAAAGTGTTATCTAATAAGAACTTAGAAAGAAGATTTCAACAAAAGCTAAAACTTATCATAAGCAGTAATAACTTTACAAAAGATGTAGGAGAGTTCTTTCATTTTGCAGCGATTCATCAAAAAGTCTTAACCAAAAGTCTTGAGTTTTAAGCACATTATCTCCTTTTATACTTGATCTCTTATTTATGATCGTTGTCGTTGATCTATTTTCCTAGTGTGATACTCGAGGTACATGTGTTAGTATATTTTTTCTATATATCCTCAGGATCCTTTGGAACCCACCCATGCTGTTGGGTCCTAAATTTCACTAAATCCGGATCCTACACCTCCTTGGAGGGTTATATTGTAACACCATTCCTACCATAAAGCTATGCTTAAGCCATAACCTTATAGTAAGTAGTTGTTACTTATTATCTTTGCTTATTCTTAGAGGTTTATATACAATATTTAAATATAAGCCTGCTTTTGGACAAACTTAAAACTCTTTCTCATTGAGTCGCTAAATTTAAACACAAATAATATAGCAAAAGTACATAATTGTTATTCCTGATGACAAGATGACAATCTTTAACACTATGTCAAACCCTTACCCTGGGTCACATAGGAACCCTCTAGTCCAGGTAGGGTATTACTCAAAATTCACTAAAAGAAAAATAAGAATACTGACTAAATTCTCTATCATCGGCTCATCAAAAGGTCTGGCCGTGACTACCAACACCAGTTAGGGATCTCCACAACATAATCACCATCATTGTAATCTATGAAAAAAATGATAACAGCAGGAATGAGAATCAAGGATTCCTAGTAGGAAAAACCTCAGTCTATTACTCAATGATGTTCAACTTAATGCAAAATAAGCAATATATCCTTCAGTTGTATATAGGGGTCTCATTTATTGGTGTGATCTCATAATTAATAATTAAAATCTTTTCTTAATAGTCCTATTTCTCATACTTTTGCTTTTGAGATTTTATTGAAATTTCCTCAAATCTGATGAGATATTCTTTTCTGAGTTTCTTGAATTGCTGTGAAACTCTTTTCTTGAAAATCTCTTGAAACACTTTTGAGATTTTCTCTGTTAAGACTTCTGAATTTCTATGAGATTCCTTTCTTGAAAATCTCCTGAAACTCTTTTGAGATTTTCTCTATTAAGTCTCCTGAATTTCTCATTAGGTATTCTCTTTAGAAATATCTTAACTTCTCATGACATTTCTTTGTTGAATTTCTCTTTGAAATCTTTCACGATATTTATTAGAAAGTTTAGGCTTAATGGTAAAACTCATAGGATTCTTTTGATATACTTTTCTCTAGATCATACTGGCAACTATGTAACGCCATCGTAATTACATTATGATATAGTTCACTAGATGGAGTACGTCTACTACATCTCATCTAGATAGCCTCGCTATCCTTAGTACATCCCTTTTCTCATAAATGATATAGTGCCGTCGTGTTCACACCGTGATATAGTTCTAAGGGCGTAGCATGTCTACTACTACCCGTGAATCCATGAGCTTACTACTAAGCAATTGATTGTTATGTAAAGCTTATTTTCTTGAATTCCCTCTTTTTGTGTGAGGCTTATTTTCTTACGTTGCCTCTCTTCTTAAACTTTTATGAGATATTCTATTTAACATGTAACCCCCTAATTTTTAACCCAATACTCTAGAACATATTAGGCTAATCATTAGGTTATTACTTCTTAGTCTCATCATTTTATTAAAATACTTAGCGGAAATTATGGGTAAATTTTTTTTTAAAACATAAAACAAAGTGAGAGCCGCGAACTTAACTAATCGAATGATAGAAATATAAAGCATGCGTAACAGTCATTAGAAATCATAAGGTAAAGCATATACTCAAAGACCAACGACCATGATAACAAAAGAAACATTTCATTAATAATAATATAGTTGAAGTACATAGCTAGTCATACCCTAAGAATGGGCAAAGCTTGCAATACATCAGAAATAAAATACAACAGAGAACTAGAAAGCGTAAAGTACATGGCACAACAGGAAATGAAACCCAAAATGCTACCCTCCTACTAAGCTACGAGTACAAATCTACAACCCCTCCCAAAAGGTACTGCCGAAGGGAAGATCTCCACGAAGGCTCGGGTACTCGTAAGGCTCTCCATCGGAATCTAGTGATGACGGGGACGCTCGGGTGACAGGGGTATGTAGGCCACGAACTGCTCGATCTCCTCCTGAGTCGGCCAGTGGAGTGGGAAGGGACCACATGCCGGCTGGGCATGAGCTCCTCGGCGCGGACGCATCTCGGCCCTCCTTACTAGACGCGGTTACATCACGGTCTCCTCACTCCCCGCATGCCGGTAATGGGGAAAAGGTACAGAACCCTCCGAAGGGACGTACGTAGGCGAATCCTCAGACGGGTCCATCTCAGACCTCCTTGAACGTGGCACATACTCCGGAAAGTCACGGACGGCAGAAGTAGATGGACGAGCATGATGTCTCTGCTCCTCCCGCCGGCGGGTACGCTTGAAGATCATGTCGTCACCACCAAAAGGTACAGTAGGAGTGAACTGGTAGCTCGATATAGGGATAGGCGAAAGGTCGTCCCATGTACACAAAAACGCGAACCGCACAACGACCCTCAAAGTGATACGAGCGGTGGTCTGGGTCATAGTGCACCTCCTATACGGGCGTGTCAATGAAGACTACGAACGTCGCCATCGATCTCTGAAGATGTGACGGAAGAAGAAAGAGAAAGGAGTAAGAATTCTTACTAAATAATCTCAGTAGGAGTCTCCTATCCTAGGGTTACATTGTTCACATCCTCAGGAACCTTGGGTTTAATTATAAAAGAGTGTGCATGCATATAAGATTCAATTTAGGGTTTATAAAACTATTTATCCAAGGTTCATTCCTTTTAGCAAGCATCTAGATGTCATGAATGCAACATACTAAAACATGAATGCATGGCAATGTCTCAAACAAATTATTCAATGAATCACAACTTCAAGAAGCATACAAGTGGCATAAAGGGCATATAACTTCCAAGGGATCTTTCCTCAACTTCGTGACATCAATCATAGTACTTTAGCATAATAAGGCCACCCTAAAATAACTAGGTTATGAGCTCATACCTCAGCTAGTCATTACTAGCTCTTGCTTATTATCTGAATAAGCGAAACATAATAAAATAATCCCGACTATGCAAGTACGGGTAGGGGGCAGGGATCACCTCTCTTAGGATATACCCTCTTTGAAACGCTTTGCGGGCATTAAGCCACAGCAATTTGTCTGCTTTGGTAGGCTGCATCTACTCATACCCTCACGAATTTGTCTCCCCTGGGGGTGCTTGGCCGAACCGGTGTTACCCAGGAAAGCACGTCTCAGTGTTTTGTCACATAAAAATCTCCTGGGGGTGCTCGGCTGAACCAATGTCACCCAGGGTTTTCAAATCATGTGGTACTTTAAAACATTTTTTCAACCCTTTAAGGTTTGATGGAAATTCGGCAGCATAACAGCTGTTAAACCAAACTTCCTTCAAACTGAAACTTATGCCACAAGCTAATCACACAACATATTCCTCATTTAAATCTCATGCTATGATAAACTTCATATCTTAACAATCATTTCCTCATGCATCATGAACATCTCAACATAGCATTGCATCATATACACATCATAACATCAACAAATTCTTAATGTCTTATGCATTGACCCTTAAGGTCCTTAACTCACAATCTAAGTTTTAAATCATCACAACTTAACCTCTCGGGTACCTATAGGCTCATATCTAAGTATTCCTCACTCAACACTACGATCACAAACATCTCTAAACCTCAAAAATGCATAATCTAAAATCCTAACTTTAAGGGTACCTAGGAGTCACAACAATGACCCTTTCTAAGTTCGATTTGCTCCTAAGACACTAAGATCAAGTCCTAAACCAATTATGAGTCATTCCTACACATTTAAACTAATTTAAAACCATGATTAGCATTACTAAACCTTGCTGGATAGAATTCAGAAAATTCAAACATTAAGGGATCTAAAACTCTCAAATTAATTCTCTTCTAGTTACTAACTTCTCTTATCTTTCACATATGAGTTTTAACATTAATTATGCTCAAAATTAATCATATTATCATCATCAAATAGCACATACAGTGGCCATAAAACAGCAAGGCAGAACCTAAACCAAGTTTCCTTACAAAGGCATCAAACACAATCTCTAAAGCATATAAAATACTAGTTTCTCTTGGAACCTTTTTCAAACTTTCAAAACTCATTTATAAACATTTTTAATATCTAAAATCATCAAAATATTTATGAGGGCAGTGGCTAAATCAAATTTGTCTCAAGAGGTCCTAAATTCATAAGACTTAGTTCTATGCATTCCTTAAACTCATAAAAGCTTAGAAAAATTATAAAACATAGTTTTCAATACTTGTACACAATAAATCTCTTAGAGACCGAAAACATAAGCTAAGGACATACATATTTCAAGCCTTTGTTTGAGACAACAATGGGCAAGTCCTTGAGCTCTAGGTTTACTTATGTGATGACATAAAATAAACATGCTCATGCACTTATTTTAGGTTCCTTTAGAAAGTAAAGTGATAGCATAAAACAAACATGAATGCAACTTGTTATTATCTTTGGTATTTAAGTGAGGACTTGAAATATAAACATGATAATGCATTGCTTGAAATATAAACATGATTATGCAAGTTCCTTTGTTATCTTGGTACTTAGTGATGACAAGGAAAATAAATATGATGTGCAAAGCATAAAAGAAAACATGAATGCAAAGTTCATTTTAAGGTTATCTAGAGCTCTTACAAGACCTTAGAAAATAATAACCCAACACTCATCTCATCACAAAGAGAGCTTCAGAGTTCTTGAATAAAGTTCTCAAAGGAACTATGAGGTTCTTGAACATCATCATCAAGCTCAAAATAAGCAAACTCTCAAAGAAACACAAGACCTCAAAGAAAAGGAAATAAAACCAAAATACTAGGGGAAAGGAAACAAGGAAACTGAAATGAAAAACAAGAAAGAGTGAAGGTGTTCTTGAGCTAGAAATCATTTTGAGTTAGTAAATCAAGATGAAACTTAGAGAAAATAAAAACTCAAGCTCTAGAGGTTCCTTTGGGATGAACACATAGTCATCATCTAGGTGCTCTCATCATTGAGCTATCATATACTCATCAAGACCAAGAGGCCAAAACATCAAGGAAGGAAAAACAAAGAAAATTTCAAAAAGAAAATCCAAGAGAAAGCTAGATAAAACTCATTTTCAAGAAAACAAGGTTTAGAAAAACACTCCTACCTAGAGTGGAGATAAAAGCTTGAACTTTGAAAAGGAAAACAAGATGAAGAACTCCTCCTTGGGGCAAGATGGCTTCGTCCTTGTGAAGAACAAGGAAGAGAAAAATGTGTTTGGGTGAGGTTGTGTTTGAGGTGAGGTGTTTGAGAGATTAGGAGGTGATTCAAGACTTTGGGGTGGTGTTTGAAGGTTATGAGATGATGATAAGATGAAGGGATGAAGAAGATGAAGATGAAGAACAAGAGAGAACTCTCTTGAGACTTTGAGAGTAAAGGAAAAGAACTTAGAGAAAGCTAGAGAACTTGAAACTATGCAATTGATCTAAAGGTTCTCACAAGTCTTTAAGCATATGTATTTATAGAAAATAAAAACAATGAAGGCTCATTGAGGGGGAGGAGAAGCCGTAGCAAAAAGGGAGGGAAAGGAAGGAAAATATCTCTTACAAGGTGTCATACAAGCATGGTTTGAGGTATGAAGTTTATGATACAAAGTATGGCTTCAAGCATGGGTTTTTGAGTGAGTTTTCTTTCAAATTTTGAATGAAATAAGTCTTCTAGAAACTTGACATGGCTGGAAGTTTTTCAGCCACAAATAAATGAAGGAATTGGTTTATTTCATTTAGTTATTCATTTGAAAAATCAAGCTTGATTGAAAGTATGACAAGGTTTGACAAAGTATGGTGATTTGAGGTGATTTTCCTTCAAATTTGAAATGAAATAATTCATCAAATGGGGGAGGAAGGTCAAGAATCTGCACCAGAAAATGGGGAAAGAAAAGTCTTCTAGAAGTTGTCCTTGGAAGCATGGATGAAGGTATGGAAGTTGTGACACAAAGCATGGTTCATGTAAGATGAAAGTAAGACCTTTAAAGTGTGAAAAATTTGCAGATGTGATGGATATGGAGGGGGAAAAGATTCGACCAAACCAGACAGCATGGAGGGAGAGAGATTTTGATCATCTAATTGTGTGCTAATGGTAGGTTTAAGTATGTATTAGTTTAGGTACAAGATTAGGAATAATTAAGCTTAAGTTTAGGTAACTAAGAATGAGGTTTAGGGATTTTATGACAAGATTAGGAGTGCTCATACATCATTAGAGAGTTTAAAACTCATTTAGGAATAAACAATTGGAAACACAATTCCATGATTTAAGGAATTGGAGAGAGAAAATACTATTCAAGATTCCATGACTAGGAATCTTAGATTTAAAATAGGATTTCAAGTTGTAATTAAGCACTTTTAGGTTCTAATCCAGTTTAATAAATTATTTTGACTCAATATTAATTATGGAAATTAATTAATCTTCGATTAGAGCCTAATATTGCTTAGGTTTGCTTAATCATGCGATTAATCATAAAAACATGAAACTTGGGGCAAAATCGTAATTTTATACTAATTTCGCCCGGGACCTCCGGGACTAAAACTAAAGTCATAGAATACATAAAAACGCCCTTTAAAACTATCTAGAGAAGTTTCGGGTTCATCCGACACTTGCAAACGGGCAAAACACCACAGGGGCATTTTGATCATTTTGACCCGAAAACTCGAAAAATGATATTTTCGATCCCGGAAAGGTACACAAGTCATCTAATCCCCTTCCAATATTGAGTTTACCCTTCGAGTACTGCCAGGTCGGCTTTCCTCGAATTCCGGGCTAAAATGACCTCAGGGGCATTTTGGTCATTTTCACTCTAACAGAAAATCAGGGCGTTACATAACATCTCTTAAAAATCTTCAGAAGTCTCGCGAAGTTTTATGAGATATTCTCTTTAAAATCTCTTAGCTTCTTATGAAACATTTCATTTTTTTTTTTCAGAATCCTTATGTTAATCTAATCATATCTGTGTCTTTCGGATTTTTCAAAATCCCTATAAATTGTTCACAATTAATTATTTTATCACAATAATGTTAAAAATATGGATCGTTACATATATGATAGAGCCACATTCTTGGGATCAAAAGTCTCAGGAATGGTTCTCCAAAGGAAATAAGTTAAAGCATGATTTTTAATGAATTTTATGAAACATTTAAACGTTTCATTTTTAGTCTACAAGTTTAGAAAATCTTGAAAATTCTCGATTTGAACTAAAACTCAAAATTTGGATTTTGATTGGTTGGGATTTCGATTTGTTTTAATATTTTATTTGAATCCAAATGAGGGGTATTTTCTTATTTACATTTATTTTTTAAAGTTAATGGACATTAACTTAAATTAGTAAATGTAAATTAGTGAGTACAGAGAGAACCCAGATGCCAGGATGACCTATAAGTGCTGAACTAGATTTTATTGTCACCACTATAGTGGTCAAAATTTTGGTTTTAGGGGCATTTTGTTGTCTAAGGGTCGTTATAGTAGTCATAAGTGAGGCGCTCAGGCAGCTTGACCACTGTAGCTGTCATATGTAACGCCCCGATTTTTTGTTAGAGTGAAAATGACTAAATGCCCCTGAGGTCATTTTTGGCCTGGAATTTGAGGAAAGCCGATCCGGCAGTACTCGAAGGGCAAACTCAATGTTGGAAGGGGATTAGTTGACTTGTGTTCCTTTCTGGGATCGAAAATCTCATTTTTTGAGTTTTCGGGTCAAAATGACCAAAATACCCCTATGGGGTTTGACCCGTTTGCAAGTGCTGGATGAACCCGAAAGTTCTCCAGATGGTTTTAAAAAGCATTTTTATGTATTCTGTGACTTTAGTTTTAGTCCCAGTGATCCCGGGCAAAATTAGTGCAAAATTATGATTTTGCCCATAGCTTTGTGTTTTCAAGCTTAATCGCATGATTAAACAAACCTAAGCAATATTAGACTCTAATCGGAGATTAATTAATTTCCATAATTAATCTTGAGTCAAAACAATTTATTAAAGTTGATTAGAACCTAAGAATGCTTAACTACAACTTGAAAATCTTATTTTAAATTCAAGATTCCTAGTCATGGAATCTTGAATAGTATTTTCTCTTTCCAGTTCCTTAAATCATGGAATTGTGTTTTCAATTGTTTATTCATAAATGAGTTTTAAATTCTCTAATGATGTATGAGCATTCCTAAACCTTGTCATAAAACTCTTAAACCCCATTCTTAGTTACCTAAACTTATGCTTAAATACTCCTAACCTTGTACCTAAAGTAATACATATCTAAACCTATCTTTAACATACAATTAGATGGACAAATCTCTCTTCCCCTTGGCTGTCCAGACCTGGCCGAACCCATACCCCCTCATTTCCATCACATGTGTGAATTTTTACACTCAAAAGGACCATGCTTCCACCTCACCATAAACCATACTTTGTCATACAAACACCATGCTTTCATCCATGCTTCATATGACCACTTCCAGAAGACTTTTTCTCTCATTTTGTATGGCTCAAATTCAGCCAGCCCTCCTTGCTTCTAAAAGAGATATTTCATTTCAAATTTAAAAGAAATTTCACTCCAAATTACCATACTTGAAGCCATGCTTTGTATCATAACCTCCATACTTCAAACCATGCTTCAATGACAAGTTGTAAGAGATATTTTCTCTTCCTTTCCCTCCCAATTGCTACGGCCTCTCCCTCCTCCCTTTGGACTCTCATTTGTTTTCATTTTCTATAAATACCTTGCTTAATTGAGCTTGCAAACACTTTAGATCATTTGCTAAGT
The DNA here is from genome assembly GCA_031216105.1 of Dalbergia cultrata. NCBI lineage: Eukaryota > Viridiplantae > Streptophyta > Magnoliopsida > Fabales > Fabaceae > Dalbergia > Dalbergia cultrata. Next base: position 33,665,752 of record CM062352.1, read on the forward strand.
TTCAAGTTTTCTAAACTTTCCTTGAGTTCTTCCTTTTTCTCTCAAGTTTCAAGAGAGTTTCCTTTTCTCTTCATCTTCATCCTCTTTATCTCCTCATCCCTCATCATCTCATAACCTCTAAACACCACTTCACAACCTTGAATCACCATCAAACCTCTCAAGCACTTGACCTCAAACACAACCTCACTCAAAACGCATCTCCTTTCTCTTTTTCTCATGAAGATCGAATCATCATCCACCCTCTAGGAGGAGTTGATCTTCTCATTTCCATCCTCAAGATCAAGCCTTTGTCTTCACATTTGGTAGGGAGTTGCTTTCATGTTTTGTTTTTACTCAAAAATATGATTTTCTCAAAGTTTCTCTTAGTTTCTTTTTAAGCTTTCTCTTGTTTCTTCTATTCCTTCTATTTCGGCCTCAAGGCCTTGTTTATGACTATGATGGCCTGATGATGAGTGTTCATAGATGATGATGACCTTGTGTTCATCTCAAAGGAACCTCTAAAGCTTGAGTCTTGTTCTTTATCTAGTGAAGCTTTGGTTTTTCTTTCTTTTTCCTTTTCCTATACATTTCGGCCTCCATAGCTCTTCCTCAAAGGTTTTTGTTAAAATTTTTAAAAGCATCTTTATTCCTATTTTATGTCATGAAAGAATGTTGTTTTGGTTCTTACTCTCTTAAAGTTTTACATTCCTTTAAAAGCTTGTTTCTTTGAGCTTGATGATGATGTTCAAGAACCACATAGTTCCTTTGAGAACTTGGTTCAAGAACTCTAAAGCTCTCTTTGTGATGAGATAAGTGTTGGGTTGAGGTTTGTAGTTCTCTTTAAAAGTCTCATGTGAGCTCTAAGTTAAGATAAAAGACTTTGCATCCATGTTTACTTTTGTGTCATCACTAAATGCTCAAGATTAAAGAATGAACTTGTATCTCCATATTTATGTCTATGCTTTCACTAAATCTCCAAGATAATAATGAGTTGCATAGCATATTTATTTTATATCCTCACCTCTAAATAAAGACTAAATTAAAGTGCATTGCATATTTACTTTTATGTTACAACTTAAGAGATTTAGATCTCATAGACTTACCCTTTATTATCTCAAACAAAGGCTTGAAAAATAGGTGTCTTCTAGCTTGTGATTTCAGCCTCTAGAAGGTTTATTTGTTATAAGTATTAAAATCTATGTTTCATAATTTTTCTAAGTTATATGAGTTCAATAAATGTCTAAAACAAAGTTTTATGATTTTAAAACCTATTGAGATCAATTTGGATTTGCTACTGCCCTTGAGAATATTTTGATGATTTTGGATGATGAAAATGTTTACAAATGAGTTTTGAAAGTTTTAAAAAGGTTCCAAGAGAAACTAGTATTTTATGTGCTTTAGAAATCAAGTTCTATGCTTCTTATGGAGATGGATTTTCAGTTCTGTCTTGCTATGATTGATCACTGTTTATGTTGTTTTGATAATGATAATATGAGTATGTTTGAGCATAAATAATTTTGAAATCCATATGTGAAAGATTACAGAAGATAGTAACTGGAAAAGAATTAATTTGAGAGTTTTAGATCCCTTAGTAAATGATTTTTCTGGATTCTATCCAGCATGGTTTAGAAATGATAATTATGGTTTTAAATTAGTTTAAATGTGTAGGAATGACTCATAATTGGTTTAGGACTTGATCTTGATGTCTTAGGAGCAAACCCAACTTAGAAAGGGTCATTGTTGTGACTCCTAGGTACCCGTAAAGTTAGAATTTTAGATTCTGCATTCTTGAGGTTTAGAAATATTTATGATAGAATTGAGTGAGGAATACTTAGATATGAGCCTATAGGTACCCGAGAGCTTAAGTTTTGATCTGATACAACTTAGATTTGAGTTAAGGGACCTTAAGAGTCTAAGCATAAGACATTAAGAAATCTCATGTGCTACGATGTTATCTATGTAAGAATGTTGCATTTGAAGTACAAGTTATGATGTTGTGATGCATGAGCTTTATCTATGTGAGTATGATGTTGTGATGCATGAGCTTTATCTATGAAAGTATGATGTTGTGACGAATGAGTTTTTGATGATGTGATCTTTTATGATGATGCTATGATGATGCAGAAATTGATTATGAATTGTGGAATTGAATGTGTAAGTACATGCATTGTGAGTTTGTGTGGCATGTTATGATGAATTGTATGAATTGTTGAGATGTTACGTTTATCATGTTTGTGAGAATTGAATGAGAGAGATACCCTTTCTTTTGCCCTCTTAAAAATCTAGTGAAAACTAGTTAGGTTTGAGCTCATTTAGGCGATATGGGTGTTTACGGTTGGATTTGAGTGTATTTGGTTGGACTTGATAATGAGAATAATTTGGTGATGAGTATAAATATAGTTGAGCTCATTCCTAGGCGATAGGGTGTGTTTGGTTGGATTTGGTGATGCGTATAAATATCACCGGGCACAGTGTTTACGGTTGGATTTGGTGATGAGAAAAGAAGGTGGTCTTTGAGAGAAAGAACTCAAGAGTTCAGACGTGAGAAAAGAGATGCGATGTCTCTTTTCAAGTCACATAGTCATGAGTAAAGAAAGGACTAATCCTAAGTTACCCCTTCTTTGCCCTCTTAGAAATCTAGTGATGACTAGTCAGGTTTGAGCTTGTTTGGTTGAGCTCAATCCTAGGCGATAGGGTGTATTTGGTTGGTTTTGGTGATGCGTATAAATATCGTCGGGCACTAGTGTTTATGGTTGGATTTGGTGATGAGAAAAGAAGGTGGTTCTTGAGGAGAAGAACTTAAAAGTTCAAGTATGAGAAAAGAATAGAGGAAAGTTCTGTACTGCTTATGCCACTTATCTGTTACTTGATGTCATGATCTCATTGAATTGTTTGCATAATGTATTGCCATGCATTCATCCAATATCTGCGGAATTCATATCATTAAGATCCATACTAAAAGACACCCATTTCGGATAAATAGATTTGAGAAGTTTAAAAGTTAAACCTTATGCATGACCACCTTTTTATAATTAAAACCGAAATGGCCGGGGACGATGACGATGACACGTGTGTTAGAGTCGGAAATCCCTACTGAGAATCTTGAATAAGTTTCTCATCCCCCTCTCTCTTTTCTTCCGTGTCATCTCCAGAAGAAGATGGTGGTGTATCTCGTGACCTCTATTAAGACGTGGGCGTAGGGCATGCGCTATGAGTTAGATCAGTAGAATGGAACGAAAGCACGGAGATGCCGCTTTAGATTTATATACCTATAGATGTGTATTTCTTTTGATGTGACAATAGGACTATGATAGTCGTAAATTATGTATCTATGATAATATGTTTATGTTGTGATGTAATGAACAACGTTTGTGTTTTGTGACCATGAATGATATGATATCCCTTTTCTGTATGTTAGTCTTCGTTATGTCATACGTGGCTTTCACTTAGATTTTATGTCTCAAAAAAAAATTTACCCGTATTTCCGCTAAGTATTTTCATAAAAGAATGAGACTAAGAAGTAATAACCTAATGTTAGTCTTCGTTACGTCATACGCGGCTCTCACTTTGATTTTATGTCTCAAAAAAAAATTTACCCGTATTTCCGCTAAGTATTTTCATAAAAGAATGAGACTAAAAAGTAATAACCTAATGATTAACCTAATGTGTTCTAGAGTATTGGGTTAAAAATTAGGATGTTAAATCATAGACCATTAGAGCGGTGTCAGTAGAGCAAAAACAGTGCAAAATGATGCAATTTCATTTAAGTGATACCCACCCCTTTTAAATACCCCTCCCAGTCAGATTTCACCCCGAAATCCTAGCCCTAACAATCTCTTTTCCCTCCCTACCTCCTTATTCCCATACTCTATTGATACATATTCCTCCAAGTATCAAGGTGAGTTTAGTTGTTGATTTGTGTCATCTTCCTTTCCATTCTTTCATGTTCTTAGTTTGGGTTATTGTTTGTCTCCATTGTTGTTAAGTAGGGGTGCTCCCCCAATGTTGTTAGAGTTAGATTAAATCTCTCTAGAGATTTTTAGAGTTTAATCTAGAGTCTATGTTGCTCTATGGCAATTGTTAGTGTTATTCCAAACTCTCAAGGTCAAGTTGGTGGTGCCGACATACTCCCAACTCCAAACGGTGAGTGGGTTCAAACTCATGACCTTTTTCTCATTCATTATAAGTATGTTTTATGCATGATGATAGTTAAATATCATATTACAGATCAAAGTGTGAATATATATGATTTCGCAAGCTACGACAAAGATAATGATTTTGCATATATAGCATGAAAATGAAATTTAGAAAACCATAGGACCATGATTGATAGACTGAATGTTATGGAAATATTTTATGTGTAAGTTTAAGAGATTTATTGCAAGAATATATGATTCTACAAGTTGTTATTTTATTGTTTTAAGAGTTTATGATATCTTTATGTTTCAAGACTTGAGATTTCAAAATATGAATTTAGAGTATCAGTTAAAATATTTTGGCAAGAATATCGAATAGAGTAAGACTTAGTTTCATGAACTGAGATGTTATTATAATGTCAAAGATTTTATGATTACAAACCTTTCCATTTCAAAGTATGATGTTAGAGTTTTTAAGTTATGAAAAGATGTTAGCTTTTGAAACGAGAAAAGAAATTCAGTTTTTCATTATACTTAGAAGTATAGAATTCAATATGATTCATAGCAACTACCAGGTACATATTCTAAAGACTTGAAATTGAAATGCCTACAAGTGGTGATCCTTTGGGCCTAATTTTCACAGCCACAGTTATGCTAAAGTCAGATTGTTAGAGTTATGTGAATCTAGAACTCTCAGAGTACTAAGAATCTACGGGCTCTTGTTCGCTAGGGACTAAGTACCCACTCTTTAGTTTTGGTTATGATTATATATATATATATATATATCTAGATTTTTTATGACTTCAAGAGTATATTAGGTATATGATAGAGCTTTTAAACTCAGAGAAGAACCCGTAATAGAGTTTTAGAGAAATGATTAGTTTTTATGATTTAGAGACTAGGCAGTAGCTATAGAGAAACAAACAGTGAGTTAACAGCTGGGAAAAATGATCGTTAACCTTGGTACCAAGTTGTACTTGGAGGCAATCTTACAAAGTAGAGATGGAACCTAGTGAGGTGTTCGATTTAGATCCTCAAGGGATCATAGAGCAGAGAATTTGTTATGCCATGAATGACATGTATAACCGGAATGTATATTGTTATGCAATGCATAACTAGATGTCCATGTTTCCCTATTAAAGTACTTTTATTATGTTTTCAGGAATTATTGAAGCTTTTAAGAGAATATTTGATTTAAGAGCTATTATGTATATGTATGGAAAATGATTTCTACTTAGAGTAAGAATTTAGAGATATTTTTCTATGAATTTATAAATACAGGGATATCTTTTCTATATAGTTATGGATATAAATATCAAATGGTTTATAATTGCTACATGTATAATACATATTGTATATTCCTTGGTCATCCCATGTGGTTGTTAGGTGAGAGCTCACTCACTGAGTCTGTTTTCTCACCCTATCCCTTCCTTCTCATAGTTATATGTACATAGGTTGTTCAAACTTGAGTTTAGTAGACGCAATTGTTACTAGTGGTGAGTTTTACTTTGCAGTAAGGTCTTGAGTAAGATTATGTTAGAGTAGAATGCTCTAGTAAATGTATAGGTAGGATCTTAACCACGCATGTATTTTGATATATTATAGTTTTTTATAGGTATGGATTTGAAATGTGGACTATGATCAAAGATTTATGTAATGAACTAGAGATGCATTAGTGATTTAGTTTTCAAATTTTGAAACAAATTCTAAGAGATTGATTAAGAGGACTTTAGAGCTTTGTATACTAAAGTATTTCAGATTTATTATTTCAAAAATTAGATCCTGGATAAAGATTTGAATAAAGATTTAGACAAAGTTATGTTTTAAGAATTAATATTTTGATAGATTATACATTTACAGAGACACATCACCCAGAAGGCTTATATGGGGATGGGATTCCTCAGAGCCATAGGTTTCCCTGCATAGTACTAGAGTAAGTTTCCACAAGTAGTATGGCATTTATGTAAATGGAGCTACAGCCATTTGCATCAACGTAATGTTATTTGAGGCCTATAGGAAAGTCTGTCATGTCTAGGTTCAGTAAGAATCTATGTCATTTCTTGGAGCTTCTAATCTAGCCTCTTATCCTTATTTTTCCTTTTTGGGTGCCTAATGATTGTCGCCACTACATTAGCGCCACGTTAATTTGTACCAGTTGCATGTGATGCCTCAAGGAAGCCATTTCAATCCCGTCCGAGATAGTCAGTGAGCGTATATGAGTTGGAGTGCATCAAAGGGAGCACAAGTAGGAACAATTAGCTTAGACAGAGGTCAGCCACGAGTATTGTTGGCCAAGGCCACCCCTCTTAATGCCCTCCTCGATGTGTCCCATTATCGTACAACAAAGAGGTTAAGGCAACAGCCAGCTAGAATGGCACAGTTCAATGCGGACCGGTTGGCCATCCCTATTTTGTAAAAGAAAAAAACCCCATGAAGGTTGGTGCCTATAAGGCACACCACCTGCTATGAATCTCGTAAGAGAGAGCTCAAGATGAATGAATGTCCGTTATCTCAGAGAGTTACAGTTTAGAGAGTAGATAAACTCAATAACCCATAAGAAAAGAGTTTGCATGAGAGTAACCTAAAGTTAATGGTGGAAACACAATGAAAGCACGAAGTATACATATAGGCATACTATAGGATTGATGATTAGAGTCAACATGATCAACTTGTAGGTTATATTCCAAAAAAAAAATGTTGCAAGCTGTGAAGTTTACTGTGCTATGATTAGAGTCATCATGAACAAGTCATTAGAAGTTGTGATCAAGACATTAATAATTGATTTCATCAAGATAAATTAGAACTTAAAAGAAGGAGAAATAGGATTGCCTAATTGCACGTGTAAGTATAACCAAGCATATAGGTAATTAGCCTTGCACCTTAGAGACCCAGGATTGGACTCTAGGGGACCTGCTCATAGGATGACATTTAGTACCCTAGTGCATGGTTTATACATATATTATGTTTTACAAGTTTGACATGTGATTTGAGAATTATGTTAGTACCTTTGAAAGGAGTTTTATGAATACTTGAGGCTCTTGGCCAAAGTTGTACAAATTCTAGAGGAAAGGATTTTCTTTTTCTTAACAAGTTTTGTTAACCTTGCATAACCATGATTAGTTGGCCTCATGGAAAGGGAGAATTTGGAAACATTTTACTTGAATGAGATTTAAGATATTTGGGTACAAGTTTCTTAGGTAGTTTGTTTTATACCCGTCGAGAGTAGCTTGAGTCATGATGAAATGTTTTCAAAAAGTTATGTAATATGAAATAGAATCCCATGTGTTTGTATGATACTTTTACTTGAGTTGGCATTGCACGAGCATGAGGAGAGTGACTTAAAGGGGTTAGTTTCATATAATGAACATAGATCTTTTGTATGATGAAGTTGAGGAGCTCATGTGTGTAAGATGTATGCTCTTTTCCCTTAACCCATGTATGTAAGTTAGATAAAAGAGACTTAAATGAAATTATCAAGTTAAGTTGCAGCTTGGTAACACAATAATAAGAAATTAGTGGGCTTAGTGCAGTAATAAGAATCATGTTATTCATCTCAATTGCATGAGCATGAGTGGATGTCTTGAATGCATGTTATCATAATAAGGTGTTTCAGAGATCTTAGAGCAAGTCATGTTGCTTGTGGTTGATATGTATGAATGCCATCTTTGTTTTTGCATTTTTCTATGTGACCACATAAAGCAATTTGATTTCCACACATAACACGCGCATAGAGAGTGAGAAAGTTTAGGAACCGAGGACTGAGAGTCCCTGTAGTATCAGTTGATGTCAGATACAAGCGAAAGAGAAATAGAGCAAGGATGAAAGTGACGTTTAGCCCCCCTAATCTTTGAGAGCTCTTGCATGTTCGAGGTAGTGAAGCATAGTTTTTTCCTTATGACTTGCACTGTGGAAAGTGCTACCCTTAGATGTAGAGCCTCTTGGTGTAAGTTTCATGATCAGAGTTGTTGTTGCCTCGATAGGAAAGGGCTGTACTTGGTGGTGGAGCTGCCCAAATGTGACATTTGGCATCCTCAACTAGAGTAATTAAGCAGTGGCCTTCAGGATGGCACTGTCTCCTAGAGTATCAGCTAATATAGCCAGAGTATGATGTAAGAGTCTTTCGAGTATTCAGGTCTATTCTTGAAACTTCATATAGGTTAAGTATTCCAAATACTTGGAATTTCTAGTTACCTCAGTTTAGATTTGGGGGACTAAATCTCTTTTAAGAGGGGAAGTATGTGATACCCGAGGTACATATGTTTGTAGATTTTCCCCTATAGCCTCAGGATCCCCTGTGACCCACCCATGTTGCTGGGTCCTAAATTTCACTGAGTCCAAATCTTACACCTCCTTGGAGGGCTATATGATAAAGCCACATTCTTGGGATCAAAAGTCCTAGGAATTGTTCTCCAAAGGAAAATAAGTTAAAGAATGATTTTTGATGAATTTTATGAAATATTTAATCGTTTCGTTTTTAGCCCACAAGTTTAGAAAATCTTGAAGATTTCCATATTTAAACTAAAACTCAAAATTTGAATTTTGATTGGTTGGGATTTTGATTTTTTTTTTATATTTTATTTGAATCCAAATAAGGGTATTTCCTTATTTACATTTTTGTTTTACAGTTAATGTCCTTACTTAAAATCAGTAAATTTAAATAAGTGAGTATTGAGACAACCCAGGTGCCAAGATGACCCATAGGTGCTGAACCAAAGTTTTGGGGCCATTTTGTTGTCTGAGGACCGCTATAGCTGTTGTAAGTAAGGTGCTCGGGCAACTTAACCACTATAATGGTTTCAATAGAGCAAAAACATTGCAAAATGACATAGCTTCATTTAAGTGATACCCACCCCCTTTAAATACCCCTCCGAATCAAATTTCACCTCCAAATCTGAGCCCTAACAATCTCCTATCTCTTTTTCTTCTACCTCCTCACTCCCATCCTCCATTTATCCATCTTCCTCCAAGCATCAAGGTGAGTTTAGTTGTTGATTTATGACATCTTTCTCCCTATTCTTTCATGTTCTTAGTTTGGGTTATTATTTGTCTCCATTATTGTTAAGGGTGCTCCCCCAATGTTGTTAGAGTTAGATTAAAGCTCTCTAGAGATTTTTAGAGTTTAATCTAGATTCTTTGTTGCTCTATGGCAGTTGTTGGTACCATTCCAAACTCTCAAGGTCAAGTAAGTGGTGCCCACATACTCCCGGCTCCAAACTTTGAGTGGGTTCAAACTCATTACCTTATTTTCAATTATTATAAGTATGTTTTATCCATGATGATTATTAAATATGATATTAGAGATGAAAGTATGAATATACATGATTTCGTAAGCTATGGTAAAATAATGATTTTGAATATATAGCATGAAAATGAAATTTAGAAAATCATGGGACCATAATTGATAGATTGTATGTTATGGAAATATTTTATGTGTAACTTTAAGAGATCTATTGCAAGAATATTTGATTTTACAAGTTGTTATTTTATCAAACATGTTTTAAGAGTTTATGATATCTTTATGCTTCAAGGCTTGATATTTCAAAATATGAACTTAGAGTATCAATTAAAATATTTTGACAAAAATGTCAAATAAAGTATGACTTAGTTTCATGAATTGAGATGTTATTATAATGTCAGAGATTTTATGATTACAAACCTTTCCATTTTAAAGTATGATATTAGAGTTATTAAGTTATGAAAAGATGTTAGCTTGAGAAAAGAGAAAAGAAATTTAGTTTTTCATGATACTCATAAGTATGGAATTTAGTATGATTCATAGCAACTGCCATATACATATTCTGAAGGCTTGAAATCTGAATGCCTACAAGTGGTGATCCCTTGGGCTCGATTTTCACAGCCACAATTATGCTAAAGTCAGATTGTTGGAGTTATGTGAATCCAGAACTCTCAGAGTACTAAGAATTTTAGGGCTTTTATTCACCAGGGACTGAGCACCCACTCTTCAGTTTTGGTTATGCTTATATGTATATATATAACCAGTGATTTTATGACTTCAAGAGTATAGTATGAACTCAAAGGAGAACCCATAATAGAGTTTTAGAGAAATGATTAGTTTTTGTGATTTAGAGACTACAGAATAACTATAGAGTAACTATAGAGAAACAAACAGTGAGTCAACAGCTGGTAAAAATGATTGTTAACCTTGATACCATGTTGTTCTTAGAAGCAATCTAACAGAGCAGAGATAGAACCTAGTGAGGTGTCTGATTTAGATCCTTGAGAGATCATAGAGCAAAGAATTTGTTATGCCATGGTTGACATGCATAACTGGAATGTATATTGTTATGCAATGCATAACTAGATGTCCATATTTCTCTATTAGAGTACTCTTATTATGTTTCCAAGAATTATTGATGTTTTTCAGAGAATATTTTATTTAAGAGCAATTATCTATATGTATGGAAAATGATCTCTTTTTAAAGTAAGAATTTAGACATATTTTTCTATGAATTTATAAATACAGAGATATCTTTTCTATATAGTCATGGATACCAATATCAAATGGTTTATGATTGCTACATGTATAATATATATTGTATATTCCTTGGTCGTCCCATGTGGGTGATGGATGAAAGCTCACTTACTGAGTCCATTGACTCATCCCTTTTCCTTCTTTCTCATAGTTGCAAGTACAAAGGTAGTTCAGACTCGAGTTTAGTAGACGTAATTGTTACCAGTGTTGAGTCTTACTTTGCAGTAAGGCCTTGAGCATGATTATGTTAGAGTAGAGTGCTCCAGTAGATGTGCCGACGGGATCTTAGCTACGCGTGTATTTTGATATATTATACTATTTTTAGAGTTTAAGTATGGATTTGAAATGTGGACTATGATCAAAGATTTATACAATGAACTATAGATGCATTAATGATTTAGTTTTCAAGTATTAAACAAATTCGTAGAGACTGATTAAGAGGGCTTTAGAGCTTTGTATGCTAAAGTATTTCAGATTTATTATTTCAGAAATCAGATCTTGGATAAAGATTTGAATAAAGATTTAAACGAAGCTATGTTTTAAGAATGAATATTTTGATAAATTATGCATTTAGAGAGACACGTCACCCAGAATGCTTACGTGGGGATGGAATTCCATGTGCTGATCATGTTTCCAAGTCGGGTCGTGACACCTAGTGACATGTGTTGATCTTCTTTTTATGTCTTCAAAATGCTATCTAGAAGAGTGGCTCGGCTATGTCAACCCCACTTTTACAGCTGCAGAGATCATTGTCAAATGGAGGTTTCTAATTCCAACTTTAGAAACTACTTTTTACTTTCTAAATGAGATTTCTGAACTTTTTCTTCTAGAAGCTGGGATGGTTGGCCGAGTTAAAAAATTAAGATATCATGTCAGCCTTGTCTGAGTTTGACTTGATTTGAATTTTGAATTTTCCTTCCCATTTATGTAAAGTGCATCGTTTAACAGTAAATGTACTTTCTGAATTGCTAATTCAATTTTTGGAGTTTTCTTTGATCTTCGTTGCTTCAATCAGAGCTCGTTGAAGATAGTAACTATAAATTGCTTCAGAGGAGATGGAATTCTTCATTGTATATCAATTTCTTAAGACGAAGGCTACTTTATGAAGATCTGAAGCTTGGTTTCTTGCTCTTAAAATCGTTCCTTCTTGTGTTAAACATAATAATGTTCATTTCAAGGATTATTTTTCACTTTTTTAAAGTCCTAAATCTTTTTAAATGAGATTAAACATGTTTGCACGTGATATTATGAAAATAAAACTTATTCATGAAGTCATATGTTAATGAGAATAGTCCTATTTATTTACTCAAGAAACTTCAAGCAACGATTAGTACATTTTCAAAGGATTTCAACAAAATTGATTTGTTGTTACTCAAGGCATTAAGTGCTAATGCTTTCTGAGGGGTTCTAGAGCTAAAAATATCCCTCTTTTTGAGAAAATGTTTGGAACAGATTTTGAAAGAAATATATTTAAAGGCAGATTTTTATCTACAGTTGATGGTCAATGTCATATGATATTGTTGCAATTAATCATATTTCTAAAACGTGGTTAAAAGAAATTAAACATATGGCTAAACAACCACACATAAATAGCTACACACTCTTCCTTCCTCCCTCCCCTACCACCTCTGCCACCACCAGCATCATAGTCTCCTTAGTATTTGGAGAAGGCCAACCCAAATCACAACAACCCACAACACTGCAACTCACCTCCCTGGAAAATACCCAAATCCAACATCACCGCAATCCAATAACCCCCGATCACCAAAACCCATATAACATCATCTCTAACCTCTTGTCACCAATCGATATCCCTCACATGTAACGCCCCGATTTTTCTATTAGAGTGAGAATGACCAAAATGCCCCTGAGGTCATTTTCACTAATTGAGGAAAGCCGGTTCGGTAGTACTCGAAGGGAAAACTCAATGTTGGAAGTGGATTAGATGACTTATGCATTTTCCCGGATCGAAAATCTCGTTTTGAAGTTTTAGGTCAAAATGACCAAAACGCCCCTGCGGTGTTTTACCCGTTTTCAAGTGCCGGATGAACCCGAAACTTCTCCATATGATTTTAAAAGGCGTTTTTATGTAGACTGTGACTTTAGTTTTGGTCCCGGAGGTCCCAGGCGAAATTAGTGCAAAATTACGGTTTTGCCCCTATTTTCGTGTTTTTACGCTTAATCGCGTGATTAAGCAAACCTAAGCAATATTAGGCTCTAATCAAAGGTTAATTAATTTCCTTAATTAATCTAGGGTCAAAATAATTTATTAAAGTTGATTAGAACCTAAAAGTGCTTAATTACAACTTAAAATCATATTTTAATTTCAAGATTCCTAGTCATGGAATCTTGAATAGTGTTTCCTCTCTCCGATTCCTTAAATCATGGAATTGTGTTACACATTGTTTATTCATAAATGAGTTTAAAATTCTCTAATGATGTATGAGCACTCCTAACCTTGTCATAAAATCCTAATTACTCATTCTTAGTTACCTAAACTTAAGCTTAATTACTCCTAACCTTGTACCTAAGCTAACCTACACTTAAATCCACCATTAACACCCAATTACATAATCAAATCATCCTCCCCACTCTGCTACCAGGTCTGGCCGAAGCCTCACCCCCTCCATATGCATCACATGTTCAATTTCTAACACTCCAAAGTCATACCTCAAGTCACATACACCATACCTTGTCATATTTTCCATCACACTTGATTTTCCAATGAAATAACCAAGCAAAATAAATTATTTCCTCCATTTATTTGTGGCTGAAAATGTTCCAGTCATGTTGAGTTTCTAGAAGGGTGATTTATTGCAAAATTAAAATAAAAGCTCACTCAAAAACCCATGCTTTGTGTCATGAACTCCATACTTCAAACCATGCTTGAATGACCTTGTGTAAGAGATATTTCCTCTCCCTTTTCCCTCCAATACCACACGGCCACTCCTCCCCTTGGTGAGCTCCATGGTTTTGTTTTTCTATAAATAGGATGCTTGTGATAGCCTTGTTGCACCTTGAAGCATTTGCTAAGTTTAGAGTTTTAGAGTTGTCTTGCTAAGTTTTTCTTTTCTCTCAAAGTTCCAAGAGTTCTTTCTCTTCATCTTCATCTTTCTCATCCTTCCCTCACATAATCACCTCATAGTCTCAATCTACCACCTCATAACCTTAAATCATTTTCTAAGCTCTCAAATACTCAACCTCAAACACAACTTCACCCAAAACACATTTCCTTTCTTTTCCTTCCTCTTTGGCCGAATCATCACCACCATCCTAGGAGGTGTTGCTCATCTCATTTCCATCTTCAAGTCCAAGCTATTACCTTCATCACTAGGTAGGGATTTGTTTTCAAACTTTGTTTTGCTCAAGAAAGTGTTTTTCTCTAGTTTCCTTTTGGATTCTTTTTGAACTTTCCTTTGTTTTTCCTTTTCTTTTTATTTCAGCCTCTAGGCCTTGTTATGAGCATGATAGCTTGATGATGAGAGTTTCTAGATGATGACATTGTGTTCATCTCGAAGAAACCTCTAAAGCTTGAGTTTTCCTTTCCTTATGACTTCATCTATATGATATCTAGCTCACATGGTTTTTCAACTTAAGAAAATTAATATAAGGATTTCTAAAAGCCCAAGCCTACCCTTGTCAACCTTAAAGTTGGCCGGCACGTTCTAGGGATTTTTCTCTAGATAGGGGTTTTGGGTATTTAATAAAGAACTTGACTTAGTTTCACTTTCCTTTTTCTTTTTGTAAGACTTTCGGTTTTGGTATTTTGATCTTTGAGATATTATATTGGGTTGTTATCTTGTTAAAGTCTTGAATGAGCTCTAGCTAACCATAAAATGAACCTTGCATCATGTTTACTTTTATGCTATGCACATCATGTCTACTTTCCTTGCTATCACTAAGTATCAAGATAATAAGTGAACCTTGCATTATCATGTTTATATTTCAAGCTATGCATTATCATGTTTATATTACAAGTTCTCACTTAATACCAAGATAATAATAAGTTGCATTCATATTTTCTTTGTGCTATCACTTTACTTTCTAATGAAACCTAAAATAAGTGCATGAGCATGTTTATTCTTATCCCATCACCTGAATGAACCTAGAGCTCAAAGACTTGCCCATTGTTGTCCCAACAAAGGTCTAAAAATATGTATTTTCTTTGGTTCATATTTCGGCCCCAAGGGGTCTTGAAGTTTCTAAGTATTTGAGACTATGTTTTATAATTTTTCCAAGCTTATATGAGTTTAAGGAATGCATAGAACTAAGTTTTATGAATTTAGGACCTCTTGAGACAAAGATAAATTGGTCATTTCCCTCTTAAACAATCTTATGATTTTAGATGTTAAAATTTTTTATAAATAAGTTTTGAAAGTTTTAAAAAGGTTCCAAGAGAAACTAGTATTATATGTGCCTTAGAAATTGTGTTCTATGCCTTTTATGGAGAAGTATATTTTCGGTTCTTCCCTGCTCTTTACTGCTACTATATGTGCTGTTTTGATGATGATAATGTGCCTATGTTTAAGAAAAATAATGTTAAGACTCATATGTGAAAGATAGGATAAGTTAGGAACTAGAAAAGAATTAATTTGAGAGTTCTAGATCCTTTAATTATGTAATTTTCTGGATTCTATCCAGCAAGGTTTAGATTTAATAATCATGGTTTTTAATTAGTATGAATGTGTAGGAATGACTCATAATTGGTTTAGGACTTAATCTTGAAGCCTTAGGAGCAAACCGAACTTAGAAAGGATCATTGTTGTGACTTCTAGGTACCCGTAAAGTTAGGATTTCAAATTCTGCATCCTTGAGGTTTAGAGATGTTCTTGACCATAGTGTGAGGTGAGAAATACTTAGTTATAACCTCATAGGTTCCCAAGAGACTAGGTTTTGATTATCGATAACTTAGAATGTGAGTTAAGGACTTTAAGGGTCTAAACCGTAATTTCTAGAACCCCGTAATTACACAAATATAAAGCTGTCCAAATCTGCATAGTGCTGTTTGGATAGGTCCTTGAGCATAAAAATTAGTAAAACTTATTAGTTGTCAACCTATAGGTATGTAAGAGGTTAAGGATAATACTAGAACAATTAGTTTACAAGTTTAAGACTCAAAAGAACCAAAGCATAAAACACTATGGGTTTATAACATAATAAGTTTGTGAGTTTGTATGAACAATTGTCTAAGGTGTGATTATGTGATGATGTATATGCTATGAAGAAGTTTTATGTATATGCTATGAAGAAGTTTTATGTACACGCTATGAAGAAGTTTCATGTGATGATGTATATGCTATGAAAAAGTTTTATGTGAAAATAGGTTATAGTTTTATATATGATTATATGCATACTATGGGAAAGATTTATATGATGAATAATGATGTATCTATGAATTAACACTTTATGAGAACTTAAATGTGACACAACACTGAGACGCTTTCTTGGGTGACACCGGTTTAGCCGAGCACCCCTAAGAAAACAAATCCGTGAGGGTATTGACATAGAGCTTGCCAAAGCGGATAATACTACGATGCACTAGTTGCTAGTATAGCGTTTCAAAGAGGAAATGACCCTAAGAGGTGATCCTTAATTGGCCCCTAGCCCGTACTTTAAGTCGGGATTATGTTACGCTTATCGTAGGATAAGTAAGAGCTAGTGACGACTAGTTACGGTATGAGCTCATAACCTAGAGATGTTTTAGGGTGGCCCCATGAGATGAAAGTTAAAGTTTAAAATGTCACATGTGCTATACCTATCCCCTTATGGCAATGTTATAATGTTTCTCAGTTATTCTATTGATTGGCTTACCTTTATGATGCATTCATGTCATTAGTATATTTCATGCTTAGTCTTAAGATGCATTATAAAATATGATGGGCCTTGGATAAATAATACTTTAGAAAACTAACTTAAAAGGAGTTTATTTCCTGAGGATGTGATGATGTCACCTAGTTAGGGATTTCCCTACAGAGAATTCTTTTAGAAGATTCTCATTCCCTCTCTCTTTTCTTCCATCATATCTTCAGATGGTGACATTCGTACTCTTCATCGACACCCCGGTATGGGAGCTGCACCATGACCCGGCACTCGGGTCATACCATTTTGAGGGTCGCTGCACTGTTAGAGTCTTCATGTTCATGGGACGACCCTTCGCACACCCAGTACGGAGTTACCGATTCACCCCGACTGCCCCCTACCATCACAACAATATTTTTGAGCGAGCTAGATCACGGGACGAGTAGATCCTCCGCATGCAGCCTGAGGGATCAGCGGTACGTGATTACTCGGAGTACGTGCTTCACACCCAGTACTCGGAGACGAATCCATCCGAGGACCCGCCATCACACATGTACAGTTGGAGCTCCAGTCCCACTCCCCCACCGATGAGAGCCGGGAGTGAGGAGACAGTGGTCCAGCCGAGGTTGGCACGTAGGCTATCCATGCGCCCTCAGCGCGGTGGACATGCCTCGATGATGCGCTCGACCACTCCTGCCGAGATTCGTCAGTGGATCGACTCGACCCCACAGTACTCGGACCGGCAGGAGTAGACATAGGAGGGGTAGCAGTTAGTGCACACACGCCACATAGTTGAGGGCAAACCTTCTTTTGTGTATGAGGTTGCCTACTCTAGGTGCACTCGGGCATGGGTGTTGTTTTATGATTTTCCTGTATTTGTTTTCCTTGTATTTGTTCTTCAGTTGTATTCTGTTTCCCGATGTATCGAATAGTCCTACCCTTTGGGTGGGCACATTATATATATATATATATATATATATATATATATATATATATATATATATATATATATATATATATATATGTTTTAGTTGATGTTTCCATGATATGATGTGTTCCTTTACGCTTTGCTTATATGTTCCCACGAGTTGTAATTGCTGAAGCTTGGACTCATATATAAGTCGAAAACCTCTTTGTCAACGTCTTTTTCTTGCTTCTGCATTTTATTTTCTCAATTTCAAGCACAACCAAAAAGAAAAGTTGGTTCATGTAGTTGTTGATCTTTCTGTCACTTTTTGTTCAATTTGATGAGCAATGAGAAAGTGTGTGGATATGAACTGGTTGACATGAGGAGGGAAGACGGATATTGGTTTATTTAACTATATTTTAGAAATATGGTTAATAGCAACTATAGCAGATGGCATTGCCCATCAACTGTAGGGGAGTAATCACTATATTTAAATACATATTAGATCAAAGTAACTCGATATTCTTTCAAAAACATATTGATAGAGTTTCAGAAGGTCTCTTTCTTAAGGTTCGTTGACAATATGAGCAAGTCATTTAGCAACCTTAAGTGACTAGAATCAAAGCTATTTATTTTAAACAAGGGTTCTGAAGTATATCATAGCATTATTTGAAATGTATCAAAGTAAATTTGGAAAATGATGGAGCATTTAAGCTTTCTGAACAAAACAACTTGATTTTTAACCTTTTGACTTTCTAAACTTAATTATAAAAGGATAATGCGTGTCATATTCATTCTTGATATGGAATCCATACACAACACATCTTGATCCAAATTATTTTCAAAACAAAATCTAGTATCAAAGAGCATAAAACATACAACTAATAAGCAGGTAAACCTCATAGGAGTTTCTGAAAGCTTATCTCTCTTATCTAGTTTTTAGCCTTCAAGCTTTATATATATATATACTCAAAGCTTAAAGGCTAAAAACTAAGAGAAATAAAGCATCTATATCACAATATATGATAAGGAACTTAAATAGAATGAATTAGAGTATCTAACACAGAAGAAAAAATGTTCATAAAATAATGATAACAGAGATAGAATAAAACATAATCAGAATGTATGAATAAATGAAGTCTTTGAAGCAATCCCCCTCAACTTGAACCCTGATTTTCTCAAGCATATAAAGAATTTTTTTTTTCTTCTTTTTTTTCTTCTTTTTTTCCCCTTTTGTCATAAAAGAAATGCACTGGAAATCATGCCATCATTGGTCCCTTCTTCTGAGTTGTTGAAGAAATTATAGCAGCAACTCTTCATGTCTTCTTAATTGGGCTCCAGTCTCTCTATTGAAGGCTTCAACCTTGTTGAACCTTGAGGCCATATCCCTTTAATTGTGCAGAAGAAGCTAGACTTTGGAGAGAGTTGGTTGGGGCTTAGTTAAAGGTTGGCTTAGAGATAGATTGTTGTAGTTGTTGTTGTTGAGGCAGCTTTTGGAGTAGGTTTAAGAATGTCTAAGGCAATGGTGTCCCCAGACATTGGTAAGTCTTCTTCTTCATCACTAGTAGTAGTAGTAGGTGAAGTGGATGGTGGTTCATTAATATATGAGGTGATGGGTGAAATGATGGAGGGCAACAATGTGTGTGGGAGCTGATGGAACTTCAGCAAGTTAAATTTGTGGTGTAGAAATAGTGGAAGCAGTTAGAGTATCATGTACAGGCTTAGCAAAGGGATAGAAACTGACCCATGATCAAAAGCATGATCAGGAGCAAGAGTAGGAGCAGGAGAAGTAGTTGCAGTAAGTGTATCAGATAGAATTTCAAAGCATGGGCAGCTTGAATTGGAGCAGTAGGAGCATCCTCATCATGAGGTGAGCTGGTCTCTGAAGCCTCATCTTCTTCCTTTAATGGAGTTATTCTTATGGAAAGAAGAGGTTAAGGCACCATCAGATTAAAAGTAGCTACTGGTTTAGTAGCTTCCTTTGCAGGCTCTTTCACTATGGGCTCCAAGGTTTTAGAAAGCTCACTCATGTGAAAAATGAGTTCCTCAAGGCCTTCCCTCTTAGGCTGTGACTCAATTTCTAAGTCTTTAGTCCTAAACTTTAGCATCTACTTTATAGTCAGAGAGTCATCATCAGTGCCTTTGGGAGCCATCTCAGCTTCAGCATTAGCTGTTCTTTCTGGAGCATTGATGGATTTGATGGTGGAGGTAGTTTATGAATGTATCTGACTTCTTGGAGGTGAAGCAGAGATAGGAAATAAGGTTTGCCCAAATTGTTGGGTCACTGGCCTTGTTGTTTGTTCTTTAAAACTATAAATGGTTTAGGAACAAAAGATCTTGTTCTTCTTCTACTTGAGCCTTGAATCCCTTTGGCCTTTTCCAATCTTTTCTATTCTTCCAACCTCCTTTTTCTTTTGGAGGATATGTTGCTCCTTAAGAATCCTCTCAGCTTCCTCCTCATCTTTTTCTTTAGAAAAATCTTTATCTTCAATAGTAACCTCAGCTTGCTCGGCTTCAAACATATCTTTTAAGATTAGCGTTGCTTAGGCACTCCCTTTGGTAGATTCCTGTACCTATGCTCAATATCTTGCCTTTAGATTGGAAGTTTGTCATGTATGCCTTTGGGAAGATCACTTTCTGAGGCCACTACCTCTGAAGGCATGGATGGCTTCGGGGACTCATCTTTCTTTTGCATCTTGTCTTGTTTCTTCTTGCTTCTCACCTCAGTTTTTGAAGGAATTTCCTTAGACTGAATCTCCTCAAATTCTTGCTCTGATTCCATAGAACTTTTTGAGCTATTTTCAAGGAGGATTATTTTCCTCTTTGTCCTCCCCTTTTCTTGCTTCTTTTTCTCCTCTACCTCAGCGACAGCTTTTTTTTTTCTTAGCATCCCTAATTCGGGAGCTCTATATTGTAGAACTAGTTTTGACGGCCAAAGACATTGTTCTCTTCATGGTTTTGAAGGAAATCATTGTGTATTCTATGCATGTCATAAACTCAAACCATTTTTCAGCAAAAGGGTATCCAATGTGTTGGCAAAACCTTATCATTAATATTCAGTATGGAAAACCAGCAGTTCTTTTTTCTTTAGTAATGACACTAAGCATGAAATCCATGATCATCCTTGGCAGATTGATTTTTCTTTTCACCTTGAGGCAATATAGCAACATGCAATCCATTCCTGGCAACAAATCAGTACTCCCTAGCCTTGGTAGAATAGTAAACCAAATAATTGTAAATACCTTTCTGACCCTAAAGCTTAGCAGGACAGTGGTGACCTCACTAGGCCTATATATGAGGGAGTCATTAAGGCTGTTTGAGACTTCCTTATTAGTTACCCCAAGTGAGCAATACCAATCACTCTGAGCGGGGCAAGTGACTCCAGCAACAGGAGCCCTAAAAACAACAAATATTTCAGACAATCCTACCTCTATGTATGTGTTCACGATAGTGGTCTAAAGGGTGTTGTTTGTCTTTGCCTCAAGATAAGCATAAAAGACAGTGACCATACCTAGGAAGACCTTGTCAGAGATGTCCAAGAACTCCTCCTATCTCAAAAGGTGAACATTTCCTTCACAATAGGTACTTGATCCATCAAATAGTGACCGAGCCTCTTTCCTAGAGCAACCTTTCATTGAGAGAAGTTCTCCACATAGTATTCCTACATCAGAGGTTCATTGTACATATGGAATAGACCCCTTTTAGCGACACTTCGATTGAGTTGCTTTCCCTCTTCCATTTCTGTTATGGTTTGAGAAGATTGAAGAGAAAAGATTGAGGGCTAGAGAATAATAGAGGTTACTGAAAAGGATTTGCAGAAGAGAAGATGAAACAGTTCTGGTTAAAAGGAAAGAATTTGAGGTTCAAGATGAAAGGGTTTATATGTTATGTGTGAAGTGAGGGAAGTTACTAATGTGATGGGATATAGAGTCTAGAAGTTAAGGCGACATGTGAGAGAGAAACTTAAAAAGGTTGGAATTATCCCGCTCATTTTAATGTCTTCCAGAATAAGTGATTTCTGAACAATGGAAACACTTTCAGAATCTTCATCACTTTCTAAACCAACATTGAATAGTATCTAAGTCTTCACACTGTGTCGATTCCTCATATATGAATAATCTTCCATATTTTGAGCTTGCATGACTTTCTGACCCATTTTATGATCTTGTGACTCTCTTTTTGAGCTTGCACACTAACTTTTTGATCTTGCATGCTAATATTCTGAGCTTGCCTTAATGCCTTCACTTGGGTCTCAATTTAGAATCTTGATAGGGAGACTCCATAAATGTTTATGCATGAATGCTATGCAGAATTTAAAACCTTTTAAGATTCAAAACTTTTTTAAACAACAAAAATGATATTTAACTAATGGTTTTGTGAATATATTAGATGTTTGATCTTCAATATTCATAAACATTACCTAAACATATCCTTTTTGAACATGGTCTCTTACAAAATGATGTTTAACATCAATATGCTTGGATTTAGAGTGTTGAATAGGAGACTTTGGAAGATTAATAGCACTAGTATTATCAAATGATAATATTCTAGTTAATTCCTTATCCACAGCATCTGAGTGCAACAATTTGTAATGACTACATATTCACCTTTAGTTGTAGAAAGAGCAATGGTGTTCTGCTACTTGCATGACCAAGTGATGAGGCTTTCTTCTAAACAAACAGCAACATCCACTGGTGCTTTTTCTGTCCACTCTATCTATAGCAAAATCACCACCACAAAATCCTACAATACAATAAACCAAGATTAGTAGTATCAGATAAATATCTTAAGATTCATTTAACAACATTTAAGTGTGATTATAATGGGTTAGATTGAAATCCAGCATAAATACCCACACTTAATTGAATGTCTAGTCTACTAGCTGTAAGTAAACCAATCATTCCTCGATAATTACTTACTGACACCTTTTCTCCATTGTCATCTTCATCAATGACTTGAGATGGATGCATGGGGGGTGCTTATAGGTTTTGCTTCATCCATATTAAATCTTTTCAGAAGTTTTTTTGTATATTTTTCTTGATGGATCAAAGTTTCTTCCTTTTATTATTTTATTTGAAGTTAAAGGAAAAACTTGAGTTCACCCATTATACTCATCTCAAATTCACTTTACATTAATTCTAAAAACTTTTCACAAAGAAAATGATTAGTGACACCAAATATAATATCATCAACATATATCTGGACTATCAGAAAGTAATTATTTTATTATAAAGTAAACAAAGTTTTGTCAGCTTTACCTCTTTTGAACTCATTCTCAAGTAAAAAAGTACTTAGCTTTTCAAATGAAGCTTTGGGAGCTTGTTTCAGACTATAAAGTGTATTTGTTAACTTAAAGACATGGTTGGGAAAGTTTTCAGTCTCAAAACTCGAAGACTGCTTTACACAAACTTCCTTATAAAAGAATTTGTTTAAAAATGTAGAATTAGCATCCATTTAGTATAGAGTGAATCCTTTGAAGGCTGCAAAAGCAAGTAGCATTTTTATGGCTTCAATCCTTGCTATACACACAAAGATTTCATCATAATCAATTCCCACTTGTTGATTATAACCTTGTACAACTAATCTTACTTTGTTTTTTATAACTTTTCCAGCTTCATCCAGCTTGTTTCTGAACACCCACTTGGTTCCAATAATGGTTTTTCCTTTTGGGCTTCTTCACGAGTGTCCAGACTTTGCTTTTCTCAATTGATCTAGTTCCTCTGACATGGCTTCCACCCAACTTTGGTCATCCAAAACATCTTTAATGCATTCGAACTCGATGGTACAGATGAAAGCATAGTTGGATTATTTTTTAGGGAGGATCTGGTTCTCATACCCTTGAAAATGTCTTTTAAAACTTGATTATGAGAAACTGCTCTTAAGTCAAAACTCCTCTGTAGTTTTTATAGCCTTGTTGCTTTTTAGTTTCTCCATCATCTTAAAATTCCTTTTCTTCATGCTTAGAAACATCATTTTCTGAGAGCTTTGGAGTTCTGAGTAAGCTTTCTGAGCTAACTATATTATGGAGCTTACTTTCTAATGATTGCACTTTCTTCTACATGCTTTCTGATGGTTCCTTATGGTTTTGCTTCTCAAGATTTCCTTCTAATTCTTCTAGATCATTAGTAAAGTCCTTTTTAAATTCTTTAAACCTGATATGGATGATCTCTTCAACACATTGTGATCTCTTCTTGTATACCCTATAAGCTTTAAGACTGAGGTTTAAATTAGGACTTTAGTTTTTCTTCCATCAGCAAATTTTGTTGATCTAGAGTTCTTACGCTTCAGGTTTTTGAACCACTTTCTAGACATGGGCATTCATTTAGAGCGGCCACTGTCCATGTACCACTTGTTGTCTTTGTAAACATGTGTTATTAAATATACCTGCAACAAAAACAGCTTTTATCTTAGGTACCCAAACTTTCTTGGGTCCTCTTGGGTTAGTTTTCTTTTGGGGGTTTCTCAACCTATTTTATAGACTTTCTTCACATAAAACATTTGTCAAGTAGGTGTCACTTCTTGTGGTAGAAATGACAGGATATTTTCTTCTTTTCCTTCTTTGATAAGATAAATTTACCTTTCTCATTCATTTCACTCTTATACCCCAATCCTATTCTTTGAAAGTATGGCATTTGACCACCAAGCATTTGCTTAAGATTATTTGAGCCATAATCTATATTTTTAATGTCAGATTTGAGAAGCTTTGAGGTTCTTTCCAATTCAGAAAGTTCCAGTTTAGAAATAACTTTATGAACTTTCTAACCTTTGTCAATGACCTCAACCCCTAAAGCTTTGAGTTGTATATTTAAAAGCTTATTTTCTCCTTTAATCTCTTCTTTCTCAAACCTTAAATTCTTTTCTTTCTCAAACCTTAAATTCTCAATATCTATTATTGCCTTTTCAACTTTAAAAGCACTTTCTGGTGGTTTGTTTTTTAGATTAAGATATTGAGAGGATAGGGTCTAAGAATTTTTGAGCAGTTCCTCATACAAAGTTAATAATTCATCATAAGCAAGATCAAGTTCAAAAGAGTTATTTACCTCTGTTTCACTTTCTACATCATAGTCAGCCATGAAACACAGATTTAACCTTCTTTCTCTTCTTTAAATCGCTCCAGGTGGCCAGCATTCCCTTCTTCTTTGTAAGGAACTTTTTCTATGGATCCTCGAACTTAGGACAGTCAGTCCTGAAATGTCCCTTCTCGCCATAGCAATAGCAGGCCTCCCTATTCCTTTTCTGTCCTTTATGAAGCTGATGTCATTTCTCCTATTAGTTCTACTTTTCCATGCTTTAGACACCTTCATCACAAACACAGAGATCTCATCTCCATCTTTCTTTTCTAATTCTTCCTATGAATCTTCATCTTCATTTGTGGTTTCAGGAACTTTCATGACTTTATCTTTGGTCTCCTTTTTATATGAGGATTTTAGGGCCATGGACTTGTTCTTCTTTATGGTTTCACCATGGACTTCAAAGAGCACAACCTCATGGGTTTTAAGAGACCCAATGAGTGCATCCAAGCCAAGAGTTTCAAGATCTTTGGCTTATGTAATGGTTGTGACCTTAGGAAGCCATTTTGCAAGAAGATTTCTTAAGATTTTCCTGACCATTTCAGAGTTTCAGTATCTTTTGCCTAACCCCTTGAGTTAGTTTACAATTGCATGAACCTCATGGTCATGTCATCAATGTTTTCTTGTTTTCTTAACATACTAATCTTAGTCTTTTTGACTTGATCTACTCCTTTATGTAGCATGTGTTAGTCTGTCTTAGACCTTCTTTGATGTATCACAAGCAACAATTTTATCATATTTAGCTTTGCTTAATGCACACGTGAGTAGGTGTTTATCTTTGGAGTTCAATAGAACTCCTACTTTGCATTGCTCTATCCACCTAATCCTCGAAACTTCTCTTGACATAGAAAGTGCATCTTCAGTTCTTGGAACTTCTTCTATAGGAATAGTCTCTTTCTAGAATGATTTCCCATAAGTCAAGACTTGCCTGTTTGATGAATAGCACCATTCTATCTGTCTAATATACATAGTCTCTACCATAAAAAAATGGTAGTCTATTTATGGAGTGTCCTTCTGCGATGTGGATATTATGTGCCATATTTCCTTAGGATCTTTAACCACTATAGTCATTAGAATGCTCAACCTTTTATAGGCCTAAGCTCTGATGCCAATTGTAAATAGAAAAGTGTATGAAAAGGGGGAGTTGAATCTTGCTTTTCCTTTTCTTTCCTTTGCTTTTCTTGAAAAACTAAAACAGATACTATCAAGTGAAAACTTGAAATATAGTGGAAATATTGTTAATGAGTGTCAAGCCATAACACAACCAACAACAACAGAAGATGCACTTCAACCCGCAATCCAAGCCACAATCCCGACCACCATTCATGCACAACAGTCCTAGAAACAACCACCAACAAGGAGGATTAAGTGGATTTAAAAACAAAGCAACTCAAGGAGCCCCTGCCATTTTTCCTGGACCCGCACCTGATATAGAATGCCTAAAGTATGGGAAGATGCATGGAGATCACCCGTACTTGGCTGGGCAAGGAGTCTGCTACAAGTGTAGGAAGCCCGGTTACTTCATCAAGGAGTGCATGGAGTGGAACCTAAGGACCCTAAACCCCCGTCCATAACACCAAGGGAGGGTCTTCACCCTCAACACAAAAGACTTGGTGAAGTCCAGAAGCCTCATAGAAGGTACGTGTGAGATAAATGGTAGGACCTTAATTGTACTATATGATTCTGGCATAACTCATTCTTTCATATCACATGATAGTTTTAGGTCCCTACAATTGCATGTAATGGAACTTCGTTTTGACCTAATTGTTTCCACATCCACTGGTAAACCTATTAAGACTTTCAAGTGTTGTGTAAACTGTCATCTTTTTGCTGAGGGTAGACCTTTCATTTTAGACTTGGTTTGTTTGTCCATGAATGGTCTAGACCTAATCCTTAGCATGGATTGGCTTTATGCCAATCATGTAATGTTAGATTGTTACACAAAGTCTGTCATCTTCCTTCCAATTCCTAGTGAGCCTAGTAGATACTTCAAACTCTATTTAAACACAGTAGAGGTTAACTGTCATGGGAAAGAGAGAAAAGGATATGTTTGCCTAGCTGTTAGCGATGTAGACCTTGAGCAGAACATTAGTGATATACCCATAGTGAGAGACTACCCTGAAGTGTTTCCCGATAAGATACCCAAATTCCCTCCAAAAAGGGAGATTAAGTCCTCTATCGTGTTAGTTCCAGGAGCTGGGCCGATATCCATAGCACCCTATAGGATGTCGCCCCTAAAGCTGACTGACTTGAAAACCCAGTTAGAGGAGCTGTTGGAGAAGAAGTTTGTGAAGCCAAGTGCATCACTGTGGGAAACCCCAGTTTTGTTTGTGAAAATGAAATATAGGAGTATGAGGCTTTGCATAGATTATAGGCAGTTAAATCGAGTGACAGTGAAGAATAAGTACCCTTTGCCTATGATTGATGATTTGATGGATCAGTTGAAAGGAGTGGTGGTGTTTTCAAAGATTGATTTAAGGTCAAGATACCACCAGATTAGGGTTAAGGAGGAGGACATACCTAAGAATGCTTTTAGGTCTCTGTATGGCCACTTTGAGTTTATAGTTATGTCGTTTGGTTTGACCAATGCTTTGATTATGTTTATGCTTTCGACCATATTTAGATCAGTTTCTAGTTGTTTTCATAGATGATATACTCATCTATTCGAAGACCCATGAGGAGCACGAGAAGCATCTGAGGATAGTTTTGGAGGTTTTGAAAGAAAAGAAGTTGTATGCCAAGTTGTCTAAGTGTGAACTCTGGCTGGAGGAAGTCAAGTTTTTAGGACATGTAGTGTCAAACAGAGGTATCACTATGGATCCTAGTAAGATAAAGGCAGTGATGAATTGGGAGAGACTAACCACCATAACGGAAATACGAAGCTTTTTGGGTTTAGCTGGCTACTACCGTAGGTTCATTCGAGGATTTGCCCAAATCTCCTTACCCTTGACCAAACTTACTAGGAAGAATGCCCTTTATGTTTGGACCCCAGAATGTGAGAAAATTTTTCAAGAGTTGAAAGTGAAGTTGACCACCACCTCAGTGTTAGTTTTACCCGATCCCAATGCGCCTTACGAGGTGTATTGCGATGCTTCAGGGAAAGGTTTAGGGTGTGTGCCGATACAGAATAGGCAGGTGGTAGCCTATGCATCTAGACAACTTAAGCCTCATGAAGCAAACTACCCTACCCATGACCTGAAGCTAGCAGCAGTAGTATTTGCCTTGAAGGTGTGGAGTCATTATCTGTATGGGGTGAAATTCGAGGTGTTCTCTGATCATAAAAGTCTCAAGTATCTCTTTGATCAAAAGGAGTTGAACATGAGACAAAGAATGTGGATAGAGTTCCTGAAGGACTACAACTTTGGGTTGAAATATCATCCCGGCAAGGCCAATGTAGTGGCCGACGCTTTGAGTCGAAAGTCATTGCACTTATCTCGGATGATGGTTAAGGAAGCGGAGCTAATTGAGAAGTTTAGGGACATGAATCTAGGGATGGCTTTGAGCACTGAGAATGTAAGGATGTGTAGTCTCAGTGTGACGAGTGATTTTAAAGACAAAATTACTTGAGCCCAACTAGAAGATAAGGAATTTAAAGGGATCTTAGAGGTAGTAAAAGCTGGAAAGTTAAAGGGTTTCACTTAATGAGTGGATGGACTATGGAGTTTCGAAGGTCAGATTTGTATGCCGGCATATGGTGACCTCCAAAAAGAGATTTTGGAGGAGGCTCATAAGAGCCATTTTACCATCCACCCCAGTACAACCAAGATGTATCAAGACTTGAAAAAGATGTTTTGGTGGCCCAGTTTGAAAAAGGACATAGTCGCTTGGGTAAGTAGGTGTTTAGTCTGTCAAAAAGTGAAGATTGAGCACCAAAAGCCCTCCGGAATGTTACAACCTTTGTCTATTCCCGAGTGCAAGTGGGATAGAATTTCCATGGACTTCGTGACCGGCCTACCTAATACCCAAGCCGGCCATGATGCTATATGGGTGGTAGTGGATCAACTGGCTAAGTCAGCCCACTTTTTACCCATCAGGGTGACCTATTCCTTAGATAGGTTGGCCTAATTGTACATTTAAGAGATCGTAAGGTTACATGGAGTATGTAACGCCCCGATTTTCTGTTAGAGTGAAAATGACCAAAATGCCCCTGAGGTCATTTTCAGCCCGGAATTCGAGGAAAGTCGACCCGGCAGTACTTGAAGGGCAAACTCAATGTTCGAAGGGGATTAGTTGGCTTGTATACCTTTCTGGGATCGAAAATCTCGTTTTTCGAGTTTTCGGATCAAAATAACCAAAACGCCCATGCGGTGTTTTACCTATTTGCAAGTGCCGAATGAACCCGAAACTTCTCCAGATGGTTTTAAAAGGTGTTTTTATGTATTCTTTGACTTTAGTTTTGGTCCCAGAGGTCCCGGGCGAAATTAGTATAAAATTACGATTTTACCCCTAGTTTTGTGTTTTTATGCTTAATCGCATGATTAAGCAAACCTAAGTAATATTAGACTCTAATAGAAGATTAATTAATTTCCATAGTTAATCTTAAGTCAAAAAAATTTATTAAAGTTGATTAGAACCTAAAAGTGCTTAATTACAACTTGAAATCCTATTTTAAATCCAAGATTCCTAGTCATGGAATCTTGAATAGTGTTTTCTCTATCCAATTCCTTAAATCATGGAATTGTGTTTCCAATTGTTTATTCCTAAATGAGTTTTAAACTCTCTAATGATGTATGAGCACTCCTA
Source organism: Dalbergia cultrata (assembly GCA_031216105.1). Lineage (NCBI taxonomy): Eukaryota > Viridiplantae > Streptophyta > Magnoliopsida > Fabales > Fabaceae > Dalbergia > Dalbergia cultrata. Next base: position 33,694,879 of record CM062352.1, read on the forward strand.
ATGTTGTCATAAAATCCCTAAACCTCATTCTTAGTTACCTAAACTTAAGCTTAATTATTCCTAACTTTGTACCTAAGTTATCCTACACTTAATCCTATCATTAACACCCAATTACATGAAGAGATTTTTCCTCTCTCCTTGCTGCCCCAATCTGGCCGAAACTCTCCCCCTCCATATGCATCACATGCTCAAATTTTTCTCACTCAAAGAACCATGCTTTGACCTTACATGAACCATACTTTGAGTCATACAAACCATGCTTTCATCCATGCTTCCAAGGACAACTTCTAGAAGACTTTTCTTTCCCCATTCTCTGGTCTGAATTCCGCCAACCTTCCTCCCCTATTTGATGAATTATTTCATTTCAAATTTGAAGGAAAATCACCTCAAATCACCATACCTTGTCATACTTTCAATCAAGCTTGATTTTCTAAATGAATAACTAAATGAAATAAACCAATTCCTTCATTTATTTGTGGCTAAAAAACTTCCAGCCATGTCAAGTTTCTAGAAGACTTATTTCATTCAAAATTTGAAAGAAAACTCACTCAAAAATCCATGCTTGAAGCTATACTTTGTATCATAAACTCCATACCTCAAACCATGCTTGTATGACACCTTGTAAAAGATATTTTCCTTCCTTTCCCTCCCTTTTTGCTACGGCTTCTCCTCCCCCTCAATGAGCCTTCATTGTTTTTATTTTCTATAAATACCTATGCTTAAGGACTTGTGAGAACCTTTAGATCAATTGCATAGTTTCAAGTTCTCTAGCTTTCTCTAAGTTCTTTTCCTTTACTCTCAAAGTCTCAAGAGAGTTCTCTCTTGTTCTTCATCTTCATCTTCTTCATCTCTTCATCTTATCATCATCTCATAACCTTCAAACACTACTCCAAAGTCTTGAATCACCTCCTAATCTCTCAAACACCTCACCTCAAACACAACCTCACCCAAACACATTTTTCTCTTCCTTGTTCTTCACAAGGCCGAAGCCATCTTGCCCCAAGGAGGAGTTCTTCATCTTGTTTTCCTTTTCAAAGTTCAAGCTTTTATCTCCACTCTAGGCAGGAGTGTTTTTCTAAACCTTGTTTTCTTGAAAATGAGTTTTATCTAGCTTTCTTTTGGATTTTCTTTTTGAAACTTTCTTTGTTTTTCCTTCCTTGATGTTTCGGCCTCTTGGTCTTGATGAGTATATGATAGCTCAATGATGAGAGCTCCTAGACGATGACTATGTGTTCATCCCAAAGGAACCTCTAGAGCTTGAGTTTTTATTTTCTCTAAGTTTCATCTTGATTTACTAACTCAAAATGATTTCTAGCTCAAGAACACCTTCACTCTTTCTTGTTTTTCATTTTGGTTTCCTTGTTTCCTTTCCCCTAGCATTTTGGTTTTATTTCCTTTTCTTTGAGGTCTTGTGTTTCTTTGAGAGTTTGCTTATTTTGAGCTTGATGATGATGTTCAAGAACCTCATAGTTCCTTTGAGAACTTAGTTCAAGAACTCTAAAGCTCTCTTTGTGATGAGATGAGTGTTGGGTTATTATTTTCTAAAGTCTTTTAAGAGCTCTAGATAACCTTAAAATGAACTTTGCATTCATGTTTACTTTTATGCTTTGCGCATCATATTTATTTTCCTTATCATCACTAAGTACCAAGATAACAAAGGAACTTGCATAATCATGTTTATATTTCAAGCAATGAATTATCATGTTTATATTTCCAAGTCCTCACTTACATACCAAAGATAATAACAAGTTGCATTCATGTTTATTTTATGCTATCACTTTACTTTCTAAAGGAACCTAAAATAAGCGCATGAGTATGTTTATTTTATGTCATCACTTAAGTAAACCTAGAGCTCAAGGACTTGTCCATTGTTGTCTAAACCAAAGGCTTGAAATATGTATTTCCTTAGCTTATGTTTTCGGCCCCTAAGAGATTTATTGTGTACAAGTATTGGAAACTATGTTTTATAATTTTTCTAAGCTTTTATGAGTTTAAGGAATGCATAAAACTAAGTCTTATGAATTTAGGACCTCTTGAGACAAATTTGATTTAGCCACTACCCTCATAAATATTTTGATGATTTTAGATGTTAAAAATGTTTATAAATGAGTTTTGAAAGTTTGAAAAAGGTTCCAAGAGAAACTAGTATTTTATGTGCTTTAGAAATTGTGTTTGATGCCTTTATATGGAGACTTGGTTTCAGTTCTGCCTTGCTATTTTATGGCCACTATATGTGCTGTTTGATTATGATAATGTGATTAAGTTTGAGTATAATTAATATTAAAACTCATATGTGAAATATAAGAGAAGTTAGTAACTAGAAAAGAATTAATTTGAGAGTTTTAGATCCCTTAATGTTTGAATTTTCTAGATTCTGTCCAGCAAGGTTTAGTAATACTAATCATGGTTTTAAATTAGTTTAAATGTGTAGGAATGACTCATAATTGGTTTAGGACTTGATCTTGGTGCCTTAGGAGCAAACCGAACTTAGAAAAAGTCATTGCTGTGACTCCTAGGTACCCGTAAAGTTAGGATTATAGATTCTGCATTTTTGAGGTTTAGAGATGTTTGTGATTGTAGTGTTGAGTGATGAATACTTAGATATGAGCCTATAGGTACCCGAGAGATTAAGTTGTGATGATTTAAAACTTAGATTGTGAGTTAAGGACCTTAAGGGTCAATGCATAAGACATTAAGAATTTGTTGATGCTATGATGTGTATATGATGCAATGCTATGTTGAGATGTTCATGATGCATGAGGAAATGATTGTTGAGATATGAAGTTTATCATAGAATGAGATTTAAATGAGGAATATGTTGTGTGATTAGCTTGTGGCATAAGTTTCGGTTTGAAGGAAGTTCAGTTTAACAGCTGTTATGCTGTCGAATTTCCATCAAACCTTAAAGGGTTAAAGAAATATTTTAAAGTACCACATGAGTTGAAAACCCTGGGTGACACCGGTTCGGCCGAGCACCCCCAGGAGATTTTTATGTGACAAAGCACTGAGACGTGCTTTTCTGGGTGACACCGGTTCGGCCGAGCACCCCTAGGGGAGACAAATCCATGAGGGTATGAGTAGATGCAACCTACCAAAGCGTACAAATTGTTGTGGCTTAATGCCCGCAAAGCGTTTCAAAGAGGGTATATCCTAAAAGAGGTGATCCCTGCCCGTACTTGCGTAGTCGAGATTATTTTATTATGTTTCACTTATTCAGATAATAAGCAAGAGCTAGTGACGACTAGCTGAGGTATGAGCTCATAACCTAGTTATTTTAGGGTGGCCTTGTTATGCTAAAGTACCACGATTAATGTCACGAAGTTGAGGAAAGATCCACTTGATAGTTATATGCCATTTATGCCACTTGGGTGCTTCTTGATGTTGTGATTCATCGAGTTATTTGATTGAGGCATTGCCATGCATTCATGTTTTAATATGTTGTATTCATAACATCTAGATGCATGCTAAAAGGAATGAACCTTGGCTAATTGGTTTTGTAAACCCTAATAATGAACCTTTTATGTATGCACACCTTTTATAATCAAACCCAAGGTTCCTGAGGATGTGAACGATGTGACCCTAGGGTAGGAGACCCCTACTGAGATTCTTTAGTAAGAATTCTCACTCCTCTCTCTCATTTCTCTTTCTTCCGTCACATCTTCAGAGAGCGATGGTGACGTTCATGGTTTTTGTCGACACGCCGACCTGGGAGGTCCACTTTGATCCGGATCACAGATCATACCATTTTGAGGGACAGTGCACCGTGCGAGTCTTCATGCTCATCGGACGCCCCTTTGCACACCCTGTACAGAGCTACCGTTTCTCCCCGATGTCACCCTACGACGATGCGAGGGTTTTTACGGGCGCCCGGACTCGAGATGAGAGGATTCTGCGGACGTATACTAGTGGTTCGATGCCTCGAGACTTCCAGGACTACGTGCCTCGGTCTCCCAATTCGGAGGACGACCTTTCCGAGGACCCGCCGGCACATATGTATAGCGAGAGCTCCACTCCTACACCTCAGTACATGTGAGACGTGAACGAGGAGATCACATACACCGAGATCAAGAAGGCGGCTGAGAGGCGCCCCTATCGAGGAGCTCACGCTCAGTCTTCACGAGTACCCACTCCTGCCGCCCTGCATCCATGGATCGATTACACTCCACCCTTCCCCGGGTTCCCGTAGCAGACGTCTTAGGGAAGGCTTAGTGCACACACTCACATATAGACTGGATAAACCTACTTTTGTTTTGAGGTTATCCATTATAGGTGCACTTGGGTAATGATGGTTTACTTTATGATACTTTATGTTTCCCTGTTTCGGTTGTATTTCCTTTTTCGCTGTATTACAAGCTTTACTCATCCCTATGAGGGTATGACTACCTATGTATTTCTAATTATGTTATTAATGAAATGTTTCTGTTATTATGATGGTCATTGCTCTGTTGTTACTTGTCCTTAATTTCCATGTTACTCTCTGATTGCTAATCGCGTTTTATATTTCTGTCTTAGGATTAGACTAAGAACGCGGCTCTCACTTTGGTTTTATGTTTTCAAAAAAAAATTTACCCATAATTTTTGCTAAGTATTTTAGTAAAATGATGAGACTAAGAAGTAATGACCTAAAGATTAGCCTAATATGTTTTAGAGTATTGGGTTAAAAATTAGGGTGTTACAGAGTACCATCGACGATAATCTCAGATCGAGATCCGCAGTTTACATCACGTCTTTGGGGAGCTTTTCAAAAGGCGTTTGATTCAAGGTTGTGCCTAAGCACAGCTTACCACCCTCAAACAGATGGCCAGTCGAAAAGGACTATAAAGACCTTGGAAGATATGTTGAGGGTGTGTGTTTTGGATAAAAAGGGTAGTTGGGATAAGTACCTGCCACAGTAACCACGCAAGCATCGGTATGGCACTGTACGAGGTGTTGTATGGAAGGAAGTGCCAATCACCTTTGTGTTGGTGCGAACCCGATGAACAAAGCATGTTGGGACCCAAAGTAGTGAAGGAAACAACAGAGCAAATTAAGAGAATTAAGGATAAGATCCTAACTGCTCAAAGTCGACAGAAAAGCTATGTGGACAAACGGCGAAAGCTGTTGGAATTTCAAGAGGGAGAACATGTTTTTCTTAGGATCACCTCTATGACTGGTATAGGACGAGCCATGAAAGTAAAAAAGTTGAGTCCTAGATTCCTTGGCCCCTTTGAAATCCTTAACAAAGTAGGATCAGTAGCATACAAAATAGCCTTACCACCTAATCTGTCTAACCTCCATGATGTCTTTCATGTCTTACAACTAAGAAAATACCAATCTGATTCTAGTCATGTGTTGGAGTCTAAGCAAGTACAATTAAGGGAGGACTTGACCTTAAACCTACCACTTACGAGGATTATGGACAAGGGAGTCAAGCGGTTGAGGAACAAGACGATGCCATTGGTGAAAATATTATGGGGGCAAGGGAAAGCAAAAGAATTCACGTGGGAGCTAGAATAAGATATGAGGACGAAGTACCCTGAGCTCTTTTCAGGTAACGAATTTCAAGGGCGAAATTCTTGTTAAAGAGGGGAGTAATGTAACGCCCCGATTTTTTTTTCTATTTGAGCGTAAATGACCGAAATGCCCCTAAGGTCATTTTTACTTGGAATTTGAGGATGGCTGACCCGGTGATCCTCGGAGGGTCAACTTAATGTTTGAAGGGTTTAAAAGTGTTATGATTGATATTTGAGATGAAAATCTCATTTTTTGAACTTTCGGCTTAAAATGACCAAAATACCCCTATAGCATTTTATGCGAGTATAAGTGTTGTTTGAGCTTGGAATCTTTCTTGGGAGTTTGGAATGCTAATTATACGTAATTAATGATGATTTTTTAAGTCCGAGTGGCCCCGGGCTGTGTTTGTGGAAAATTACCATCTTGTCCCCGAGATAGTGTATTACGGGCCTAATGACGTAATTAAGAAAACCTAAGCAAAACTAGGCTCTAATCAAAGATTAATTAATTTCAATGATTAATCTAGAGTCAAAATAATTTATTAAGGTTAATTAGAACCTAATATTGCTTAGATAAACTTAAATCTCTTTCTTAAAGTCATGATTACATGTCATGGAATCTTGAATAGTGTTTTCTCTTTCCAATTCCTTAAATTAAGGAATTGTGTTTGTGATTGATTATCTTGTAAAATGAGTTTTGATTTCACTAATGAAACAAGAACACTCCCTAATCATGTCTTGACACCCCTAATCACCCTTTACCTTACCCAAACACTTACTTACAAACTCCTAATCAAAAGCCTAATCAAAGATACACCTAAACACACCTCTAAACCATAATTAGATAAAACAATTCCCTCCCCTTGGCTACATAGAAACTTCCACTCCCCCTCCAAATTCATCACATGTTGATTCATTCAAACACTCAAAGAACCATGCTTTGAGCCATACCTAAGCCCATGCCTAAACCCATACCTAGCCACGTCTCCAACCTTACCTTTGAATGACAACTTGGAGGAGATATCCCTCCTCCCATGGCTGCATGAATGCCGCTGCTTTTCCCCCTAAATGCACCTCCATATTTCATTTTTCAACGCATTATATATATATATATCTACTAAAATGCAAAGAAAGCACACATTTTACCACTAGCTTTTTTGTTGAAGTCTTGTGACCAAAAAAGCTCTCATACTTTCCTCTCATCTTGAGTTCTCTTCCTCCTCCACTCTCAAGAGAAAACCACCACCACACAACCACCATAGATCCTCATTCAAACATATAAGCTTTCATCCTTATACACAAAGCTAACACAAAAACATTTTTTTCCTCTTTCTCTCCTCTTGGCCGAATCCTCATACTATATTGGAGAAGAGTTTCCTGCTCATTTCCTTGCAAGAAGAAACTCTTTTCTTCACAACCAAGAGACATTACTTAGTAAGGGATTATTTGAAGTTTTCCTTTCTTTCCTTGTTCTTACTTTTGGTTTTAATGTTGCTTGAAGAAACAAGTTTTCCCCTTTATGGTTCTTTATTTTGGTCTTGTGGATGGATGGTTGAGCTTGTAACTTTTCTTTTGCTATTCTTGACTTTGGTTGTGGTTGGATGAACAAGAGTTCATCGCTTGATTATGAGTGTCTTGATGGTGGTGGTGACAACATCATTTTCAAGACCTCTAAAGCTTAAATACTTTGGCCACTTGGTTCTCTAACATTCTTTGGTCCTTATGTTTTCCTTGGATTTTACTTTTGGGGTTTTGATCTTCCTTTTTCCTTTATATCTTTGATTTTGAGTTGAAAATAAAAAGTGAAATGATAAGCTTGATGATGAGGACATTAGATGATGGTTTTGATACCATCTAGTTTATGGACTCTAAAGCTTAAAGATTGGTTCTTTGACTCATTTTATTTCGGTTTTAAAAGGTACATGAGATTTGAGATCATATGCATTTTGGCCATGACAAAGTATTGAGGTTGAAAATGGGTTTTACGTGATTCTATGGTACAAATCTTGTGTCTTAGAACTATAGTGAGTTATGTCATTCAAAGTCTTGCAAGTTTTGAAAACTCAGAGTATTTTTTTTATGAAAAGAAAGTGTATTATTGAAAACTAGGAGTTTAATCTCCATTTGATATTGATATTTGAGTATGATTTCAAATAAAATTGGAAAAAGTGTTTTGATATGATTCTAGGACAAAGAAATGACTTGGAAAGTGTCAAAACTTATTCTGTTTAAATTTTGGAGCTTCTGGTAATCAATTACCATCTCATGTAATCGATTACTAGGATGTTCTTTGAGCCTGAAATGGATATTTTGACTCTGGTAATCGATTACACTGACTATGTAATCGATTACCATCAGCTTATTTACAACTGTTTTAAAAGTCCAAACTGTGTAATCGATTACCAGCTCACGTAATCGGTTACTAGAACCTGGAAAGTGAAAATAAGTTTGTTTCTATGTGAAATAACATGAGTTGATGACTAAACATGAGTTAATGACTAAGTATGATTGGATCTTAAACATATGATTGATGACCCCTAGTGTGTTGATTATATGACCTGTTAAGCATAGCATTTGCATTAGTTGAGCCCAATCCTTTACTCCAGCATACTGGGTAAAAGCATGCTTACTGCTTTGCGAAAGTATTAATGATGTGTGCATATGGATATATGAACTTGAGACATGAGCATTGTGTTAATTGTGGCATACTATGATGATAATGGATTGAGACGCATGATTTACATGAAATTGATGAGCATGAAGCATTAAGTGAAATTTCATGATGATATTTGAGGTCGTGTTTATGTTGCATTCTTTCATAGCATGCCGAGATGCATTTCTCCTACTACAGTAGGGAGGAAGCAAAACCATGGGGGGTGTGGACATCGAGCCTACCAAAGCGGATAATATTACTGTGCACTGGATGCCAGTAAATTCATTTTGAAGAGAAGATGACCCTATAAACTCCCCGAATTAAAGGTTATCATAGGCGGTCCTTAAGCCCCCTAACCCCGCACTCTGGGAGTCGGGATATATGTATACTTATCTTAGGATAAGTTGAAAACTAGTGACGACTAGTTAGATATCAGCTCATAACCTAGAGATTCTCAAAAGAGAAAAGTTGTTAGGGTGGCCCCATGAGAAAAACAAATGATGCAAGTAATGTCACTTAAGCAAAGGAAAGAGAATGCATTCATATGAAAATTTTAAAGCTCTTGATGCCACATACATGAGCATGTTTCTTTATGATTTGTTCAAATGATGATTGCATAAGTTTTCTACCATACATTCATACCATGATATGCTGCATTCATGACATCAAGATTCATCCTAAAATGAATAGACCTTGGATAACTATGTTTAAAACCTAATAATGAACCTTATGCATGCTCACCCCTTTAATAATAAACCCAAGGTTCCTGGAGACGTAGATGATGACACTAGGATAGGAAGATTTCCCTTACTGAGATTCTTTATTAAGATTCTCACTCCCTTTATCTTTCTTCCTTTCCGTTACGTCTTCAAAGGATGATGGCTTCGTTCGTGATGTTCATTGACATCCCGGTGTGGGAGGTGCACTACAACCCGGACCACCACTTGTACCACTTCGAAGGTCACTATGCAGTATGAATTTTTGCATACATGGGTCGCCCCTTTGCCCACCCGGTTTCCAGCTTCAGGTTCACCTCCACTTCCCCCTATGGTGACAATTTGATCTTTGAGCGCACTCGACCCCGCAATGAGCATACTCGACGTGCTCGGCCCACCGCTTCGGTAGTTCATGATTACCCCAATTATGTTCCCCGCTCAAGGCATTCAGAGATCGACCCGTCTAAGGTAGAGGCAGCGAGAACACAGTGACCTAGCCTAGGCTAGCCCAATGACCGGATATGCGTCCATGCCGCGGAGGCCATGTTCGTCCCCCGTTCCATCTACATACACCTGCAAAGCTTGCCCAATTCATTAGGTATCTACCCCCTTCGCCGGAGAACCAGGATCGCCAGTAGACTTCATTGGAAGACCTAATAGAGTGCCAGAGCTATCACGCGAGGATCCCCTTTTTATGATGTATCTTTAGTTAGGAGCACTCATAGGACTAGTGGAGGGAAACTGTAGTTGACACTTAGTGTTTGGTGTTTCATGTATTTTCTGTTTCCATGTATTTCTTTCAGTTGTTTATTTGTGTATTGAAAGCTCAGCCCACTACGTATGGGTATGACTCTTCTTATTATATTTTCTAATGTATTATGAACCATGCTCTGTTATGATATTTAATGTATTTGTGTTTCATGTCCATGAATGTTGTGTTTTAAACATGTGCATGTATGATCTGTATTTCCTATTTACTTTGATAGTACTTAATGTTTGGATTATGACGGCACGTGCGGCTCACGTTTTGTTTTCTATTTCAAAAAAAAAAAATTCCCATATTTTTCGCTAAGTATTTTGATAAAGTAAAGTTAAAGAATGAAACAAAAGAGTAATAACTAATAATTAGCCTTAATACGTTACATAAACCTTAGGGTGTTACATAAAATTATAAAAGAACCTTATTTGAGACATCATAAACCTTATGATTGATGGGTTGAGATTACTCCCTAAACAAAATTAGTTCTTCTTATGTAACCCTCATGAGCATTTAAGTATTTGATGATGAAGTTGATTTTATGTGAAAATGAGGAATTCGAGAAAATAATGAGAAAATATATTTAGTAACTATTTTTAAGATCATACTTAGAAATGAAATTTCGAAGAGTATTTATTTTAAAACTATGGGATAAGTATGAAAATTGTAAACTATTATTTTTATTAATGGCTTTTAGGAATTTGCTTGAATTACAAGCACCATTTCACTTTTCATACTCGTGTGCTGATTGGTTTCTCTTTCTTATCCATCTGTTTATAATCCTCATAGGGTCTGTTTGACTGATCATTTTCCTTTCCTCTCGATTTTCAATTTATTGAGTAGTAGGTTCCTAGGATTGTTGTTTGCCTAGCAGATTCTTTTTGGTAAGCCTTCATTCTCAGTTGAGCCTTTTTGGATTTTGACTATACTATTTTACAACTATAGGACATAGGTTGAGTATTTTGATTTATGTGTATGAATAAGAGTTTAAGTATGATCTTTTGTATAACTGGTACTTATTTTGTCTATAATTGAAACTCTAGGAATGCAATATTGAATTTGGATTATGATATTGCTTTATGTAACAGGTTAATTTGATATGTGGATTGTTCGGTTTTTACGAGGGGTCTGGTGGATTTTCGATAGCTAGAGAAATTAGGTTATTAATTCACATTTATTCAAGGCTCTTATGGACCATTAGGGCTGCAATTGTGGGGATTCTACAAATGATATTAGTCAAGGCTATCAAGGTCAATAGAGAACCCTTCAGTCACAGACAGTCCATGGTAGTCAGACTGCTACTAATGCTCTTAATTGAGGCTTTCCACCACATCAAAGGCATTTTGATCGAGTTCTTCCTACTTGTGCCACATGTGGGAAGACGCATTTTGGTCCTTGTAGATAGGGCTTTATGGTGTTATTAGTGTAGCCAAGTGGGATAGTTTACTAGGAGTTGTCCTATGATGCACTCTCAATCTTCTCTTAGTAGAGTTATAGCATCTATAGTTCCAAGCCAACAAGGCAATGGTTCACATGAATGAGGATCTAGTATTACTCACTGGGGTGATAAAGGATCGAGTGCCAGATCGAAGTCAGGGCTAGGTTGGTAGAGGACAATTGTGATTGGTTTCTCCTTTTTGTTTACTTGTTTATAGTACTCACTAGGTCTATTTGGCTCATCCCCTTCATTTCATCCAAATTTTCAGGTTACTAAGTAGCATGTTCCTAGTATTGTTGTTTCCGTAGAGGTTCTTTTTGTAGGCCTCCATTGCTAGTTAAGGCTTTCTGGTTATTGATTCTAGTATTTTCCAGCTACAGAACACAGATTGAGTATTTTGATTTATATATAAGAATAAGAGTTTAAGTATAATCTTTGTACAACTAGTCCTGATTATGTATATAACTGAAACTCTAGGGATGCACTAGCTGTTAAATTTGGATTATGATATTGTTTTATGTAACAGGTTAATTTGACATATGGATTGTCCAGTTTTTATTTTAGAGGAGGTTTTGCCTGATTTCCAGTAACTAGATAAATTGGGTTATTAATTCACATTTAGTGGTATCATATCTTTACGCTTACAGGGCTAGGTGAATTCATCTAGCATGTGCACCAATCACGGCCTAAGATTGGGTCATGACATTAGATTACCAGTCAAGAAGATAACATATTTTAAATTGAAAAATTACTATGTAATGCATGTCTTTTAATAATACAAAATTAATAATGATAATAATAATAGTATTAATAATAATTAATAATAGAATTAACTAATTAATTACCATCAATTATTTATTATTTTTTACTATTATTAGAATTTAAATTAATAAATATAATTATAAATTATAAATTATAAATATTAATTTAATAATTATAAGAACAAACATTACTCATGTTAATAATAATAATAATTGGAGGATTATATCATTTGGTTGTAATCTATATAGACAGCCCATAGAGGCAACCCACAGTACTATTAAGTTGGCAATCTGGACTTTCTTGTAATGTGGATTTACCAAACAAAATGTTGTGTGGTGTTCACATATATTTTCCAAAAATAATTAATAATTCCATGGAATGTTAACAAGGTAATGTCAGGGGGTCTCAATATTTATTCTAAAACAATTTTATTAAAAATATTCTACCAAATTGGTCCTTATCAATTTGCAAAATACTTACTCAGTTGCATTTTAGCTATTTAAAATAATAAATAAATAAATATTATAAAAACAATAAATAAATAGTGATAATAAAAAAAAAGTGTATTAATTGATAAAATTGCTTCTATTTAATAAGATTATGCTTTTAAGAAAATAAAAAGTAAATAAAGTTCAATTAATTAAAATAAGGGCGCAACTGATAAACAAAACTTAATTCAAACCAGAAGATGAAATGACAAAGCCTTCTGCCCCTACTACAAGAACCCTACATCCGCCATGTGAGCTCCTCCGTTGCAGATCCATAACTAGTCCACCATCTCTCACCGCATGCAGCAACCTTGAAGCTGCCACCAAGATCGTCGCGCTGTCATCACCACATCTCCTCCTTGCCTTCGCGCATAACAACCATGCATAAATATCACTACATACTCCGCTGTTCAACCACGAACCACTAGAACTAGAGTCGTCACTATTTTGTCATGGCTGCTGCTGCCTTCTCTCTCTGCGCCTCAACCTAAAGAAACAAGAATCTTCTTTTTCTAGGCTCTTTTCTTTCTACGCTCTATTCCTTTCTTTTTTTCATTTTAGGGTTAGCTTCTTTTAAATTCTGATTTTGTTTTAGAGCAACTTTATGGAAGTAATAAAATTGTGTAATAAATATATATTTGTGTAATAAATATATATATATATATATATATGTTACCAATAGATTTTGAAATGGGCTTGTTCTGTATTAGGCCTTATTAACATGATGTGTTTAAAAGGAGTTAGGCTTATAATTTGAGATTCATTAGATAAATTGTCACGTGTATAATTAATCAACCGTGATAATGTGCATACAAAAACGGTTGTAACAGCTGAAGTGGACCGTGGTAACCATTAGCCGTGGCAAAAGATTGGGAGCGATTATGTGATGAAGTATGATGTAGTAGTCATAAGTCGTTATTAAAGTGGGAATGATTATAGCAAAAGAAGGCGGGTTGTCTAATATTATTTGAAGCTATGGTAACTGTCACATGGTGTTTAATTGTGAATGCTATTATGGAGGTTATTACGGACAGTTGCATAACCAAGACTAATTCAAGATCTGCATATAAGAGCCAAAGAGCAATGAAGAAGGCATGACAAGCCACATACACAAATATTTTACTACTTTTGTCTTAGCTTAACACTTTTTCTTACCCTTTTAAGCATATAGATTAGTTCATTAACTCTGTATTTCCATTTCCATGTTCATTAGTGTTATTGTTGACATTGTACTTCCAGTTATCATTAATCAATCATATTTTCATTTTCAATCCTAGTCCAAAGCTTATTGTCACATAATATTTAGAGAACCCATAGCCAAGGGGTTGATTCCCCTCCTTGGTGAAATCGTCTACGTCTTTTTGGGATTAAGGTAAATTAGTTTCTTGGCTTTGTCTATTCATTTGACTTAGCTGAACAAATTTCACCACAACATATTTTGGCATGCCTAGTGGGACTAGAAGGATTGATAGTGGAAAGTTCAAGTCCCTAGGTTTGGATTACCAGTGGCATAAGGAGCTACGTTCTAAAAGAATGAGTTCTCCTAGTGTGATGTCGACTAATGCTAAACATGGAAACCAAAAGGTGGATGAAAGTACATAGGTACTCTAGTAAAAAATTCAAGCTCGAATATGTCGCCGAATGTTACTACTTCTATCCTCCAAAAGAATGGGACCCAAGTTCAACGCTTGCTATTAAAAAAAAATGAAGACAAACAACCCATACTATGTTCGCATAGTTTATTAGATAGAACATGGAACTACAGGTGAATGATGTAATACTTAATGTTTCAAAGCAACTTCCTGAGATTGTGAAACCAATGGTGTTGAATGTTTTGCAGGGTAATGGTTTTAATCCTAATATAGGAATAGTGCAGCATGATTCCACTGGAGCATATCCTATGCAGCTGCATATAAAGCCTGGGGGGCAAATTAATTTGATTAGGAGGCCTATGAATGCAAATGGACATTTAAGCTTAACATCAATGGGAAATGATAATCATAGCATGCATGCTAATCATTCATGGAATATGTTACCCAGGGAAGATCAAAACATGATGAATAATCCAAATAAGGATTAGTAGGCTATGGTGCCATATTTAGTGATGCAACAAGGGGGAGGTCCCTCTATGAATAATATGAATTATGGGGCCGATCCCAATCAAGGTTAAATCACACATTTCCGGTACCAAACCAGTCATGGAATACACCCATGCTAGGTTTTAACGTTATGCCTTTCAAAAGGGATTTAGGCCAAGGAAATATGACTTTATTTCAAATAACCTGTTGTAATGTGGTGAACAAAGGGGGGCTAGTTCTCAATTTTTAAACCCAAATGTGATTGTTGAAACTATGATAAGATATTTTGGGGTACAATTAAGGCCGTTGGAAAGTCCCATTTACTAGAGGCCTTATCCAGAATGGGTTGATAGGGCACCTTTTCCACGTGGCTTTAGAGTACCTAATTCTGCTTCATTCTTAGGTGAAGATGGGAGATCATCGGTGGAGCATGTAAGTAAGTTCTTGGCCCAATGTACGGAAGCTAGACAGAACGAGGCACTACAACTTAAGCTATTCCCTTTGTGTTTAACTGGAACAGCTTTCTCATGGTACTCATCTTTACCACCAATTCAATTCATAGTTGGATGGACACGGAAGTTGTGTTTCACAATAGTTTTTATAAACCATTGCTGGAGGCTTCAATTTTATACTTCTTTGGAGTCAAACAACAAGTGAATGAGCCAATCTTTGACTTCATAGAAAGATTTAGGAAGATAAGAGGCAAATGCAATGTACAGTTACCAAAGACCGAATGTACATCCATAGTCGTGAACAACATGCACCCACAACTAAGAGAAAAAGCTAATTGTTTTAGAGTATGGAGATCTTAATTAGTTGGATGGAAGGCTGATAGGGTGGGACAGTTCATACATGAAAGAGAACAAAGGCGATCAAACAAGATTGGTCGTAAGACTTCTCAATTTATTTCAGTTGTTAAATATGAATATGATAAAGAGTTTTGTGAAGAGCAATTATCATTGGAAGGAGAAATTATGGCTGCAGAGATAATCAAGGGTAAAACATATTTATTGCCTGCATTAACTCGAAAACAGAAGTTCAAACTAAAACAAAAAGAAGGATATTTGTTTGATATCACAAAAGCTGATCAAATCTTTAATTTCCTATTGAAAGATAAGCAGTTTAAGTTTCCTGAAGGGCACAAGATTCCTTCTCCTGGGCAGATGAAGAATAAGGAATATTCTAAGTGGCATAATTCTGGTTCTTATTCTACTATCAATTTTTAGTATTCAGGGTGCCATCGAAAAGGCATTGAAGGAAGGCAGATTGAAATTACAAAAAAAGAAAGTAGCCAATATGACAGTAGATACAAATCCTTTTCCCACGATTGTGTTCAACATGGTGTCAGTGTCTGAATGCAGTCGTAGAAAGAAGAATGTCAGTGAAGGAGTTGTAAAAAAGAATACGAGAAAAGTACCAAAATCTGTAATAACCAAAGGGGGTGAATCAGTTGTAGTTGCCCAGGTCGAAAAGGTGAATGTGGGGAGTTCAGGAAGTCAAAGAAGGAATGTATTTAATCGGCTTAGTTTCCCATTAAACTAATTTAATTATACTGGGGGGCAAAATGTGCATCAAGTTAACAATATGGTGGGCCGAGTTATCTATGGAGGAAAAGAGAATAGGTTTCCAAGGAATGTGTTTCAAAGATTTGGCCATCTTAGAGACATGTCTTATCCTGGAAATTTCAAAGATGGAGGTTATTCCAATAGACAACTACCTCGAATGACCAACCATCCCTTGCCTAAAGAGAAAAGGCGAGCTGTGAAATTGAGTTACTCAAGAGGACAACCTGCTTTGAAGATTACTGTGAAAGATGATGCAAAGCTTCAATCAAAGCAAATGATTAAGCCAAAACTGCATTCTAATCAATTAGGATAGACAACGGTTGAGACAAGCAAGAATAAGAAAGAAGGTATGGAAGAAAAGGTACTTACAAAGTTTCAAAAAATCATTTGCAAAGAAAGAGAGCTTTTCTGAAGGTGAAAGAAAAATTAGAGTATTTTGAGAAAGGCTTTGTGCGAAGGTAATCTTTATCTTATGTCAAATTTCACAGTCAAATTTAACAATATAAATATCAAGACCACTCAACATAAATAATTGTTAAATTTTATAAATACCACTTATGTGAAGGAAATAAAAGATCCCGATTTTCTAATGAATATGTTTATTCTCAAGCCTTTTTTTGGACTGTTAAACATAGAAAAAAGTCCTCAAGCATTTGTTATTTGGTGAGTTATTCTATCTTTTTCACTATTCAATATCTGCTACAAACTAATTTTGCATTGATTTCAAGATTTTATGGGAAAGGTCATCAAAAAAGGTCTTCCATAAATGTTAAATGCTAAGGGTACTCTAACTGAATATATATTAAACTGATACTGGATAACTTGAAGGTTGGCATTCCTGTTATGTTATTAAGGTACATTGATTGGTCTCCAGGGCTTTGTAATGGAACAAGGTTGATGATTTCTTACCTTTGCAAGAAAGTACTTGAAGCAAAAATTATTTCTGAAAGTAATGCTAGAGAACATGTTTTCATTCCTTGCAGAACATTGACTCCTTAATAATGTTGGAGAAAGTTCTTCGTTTGCTATGAGCATTATGGTCAATTTTTTAGTAAGGAAAAATACAAAGACACAACCAAAACTAGATAGCTAGATCATCCTGAATAATGCTATTGAGCTCTATTCCAGGATTGTGCCACCTAAAATAGGCCCAGCTCGATGCAGCATCAGTCTTTGCCACATAATCTACGACCCAGTTAGCAGTCCTAGGGACTAAACCAAAGTGGACACACCAATTTCGCAAGATCAAAGCACAGATACGCAAGAGTAACTCAAGATCCAAGTGATGAAGAGAAATCTGATTGGTGGACACAAGTAAGAAAGCCTCCAAACAATCCATGTCAACATACATATTATGGTAACCAAACAGGCTAGGGAAAGACCATGCTAAACAGCTTCTAGCTTCACCTGAAGAACTTTCATCTCATCCACAAACCCTGAGCAAGTAGCCAACTACTCTCCATGAGAATCTCGAATTATGCAACTAAAACCTGCTAACCCCGCTCCCAAAACACACTACCATCAACATTCAACTTAACCGCTCCAAGGGGAGGAGGTCACCAGATAGACATATTAACACAATTGACTAGAGTGCGAGTAATCTCATCAGCTAGAAGCCTCACCTAGCGGGCCACCACAAGGACAGACTAGGGGTCAGACTGAAAAATATCCTGGTCATGACTCAGCCAAGTCCACCAAAGAGTAGCCAAAAAAAGAACATCATAATCACCAAGAGCACCATCTTTCAACCAAACAACTAGATCATCAACCTCAAATTGAGAAAAGAGATGTGTGCCAACATTATCCCAAATGCTATGGCATTTGAAACAGTCTCTTAGACAATGAAGAAAAGTATCATCTTGTCCACAGTGCGAGCTTGCACTGCTAGCTACCAATCTACGATGAAAACGAAAAGAATTGGTAGGTAGGCTACCACACTTATGGTCAATTGTGTGTTGCATTTTCAATAATGACAAATAAAGAAAGATTAAAAGTCTTAATATATTCTGAGGATGAAAATATAAGTAGTCAGACATCAAATAACATAGTGTTTAATTAGAAATTTATGTTAAAATATTTTATCCTAAAATTTATGTTTGGTTTAGGTCTACACCAATGAATCCATGATTCCATTTGAACAATAGGGTGCTAATTGATTGATATGATCTATGTTGATCGATCCCTAACACATTTTGTGCTTTGACATGTCACACGTACTTTATTGGAATTAATGTATGTAATTCATGGAAGGAAAACCCATTCGACTTCAAAATGTTAAATATAACTATTTAACTTTTATCCAAATTTCGTGAAAAAAAATAGTTTAAAAAGTATTGGGATAACTTTTTATATTAAAAAACTAATTTAAATATATTGTTCTGCCATTGATATCATATCAATAACAGTGTTTCACTCAATAACACATTGTTTTAAAAGTTTTATAAATAAGAGTATATGTTCAAATGATAATGTCAAACTCTTTAATACCAGCTAAAATTAACCTCTTGAAAGAAAATTGTCATTAAAAATTTCTTGTTGGACATTTACTTCTTGACCTTTTCCAAAAAAAGTTTTTCATCAGAGTTGGCGCTTAATTTTGGGTGAAAATCAAGTGGCAATTAAAATTTATCTCATCACAATTTTGGAACATTCAAAGTGATAGAGAGATAGATACAAATGTTAGCCATAAGATCCAAGCAGGATGGTAAATGTGGAGGGGTGCTTTGAGTCTTATTTTCGTACTGAAGCTTAAGGGTAAAGTCTGTTATACATTAATAAAACTAACTTTATTGTAAGGGACTTAATGTTGGGCGGTGAACAGTCAACATAAAAATAAGTTACATGTAGTAGAGATAAGAATGTTGTTATGGATGAGTGATCACATGGGAATTGATAGAATTAGGAATGAATGTATTAGAGAGAAATTTGTGATTGTCCTATTATAGAGAAGATGATAGAATCTCACCTCAGGTGGTTTGGCATGTCTAGAGGAGACCTGCTAAGACCCTAGTAAGGAGAGTAGACCAAATGAAGCACAGCACCATAAAAATAGGTAAAGAAAGACCATAGAAAACTATAAGGAAAATAATCAACAGAGACTTAAATGTTAATTATTTTAATATAAATATGATATATGATAGAAATTAATGACGTCACTTGATCTGTATAGTTGATCCCACTTAATGGAACAAGGCTTAGTTATTGTTGTAACCATTTGATATTCATTTAAAAAACAAAAGAACGATAATACATGAAATGAAATTTATTTAAGACCAAATATAACCATAGTTATCAAACTCAACTCGGAGATCGACCTGGTCAGGGCACTGGGTCACTGGGTCATTAGTTCAACCAATGGGTCACTGGTTCAACCTGTTGAACCGTCTATAATTAAATCAATTTCTAAAAATATTTATTGAGCAAAAGATATAATATATGTATTATTCTTTGCACATATATTACTAAAGAGAACGCATGGCCCAGTGGAAAATGGGCGCTTCCAACACAAAGCTGGCACAAGTTCGAGACCTCTCTCAGGTGCTTTTGGAAAAAATATTCTTGCAGCTTGGCGGTCAAAGGAAAGGCACGGTCAAAGGCTCTGTTGCTTGGCGGTCAAAGGTGCAGCGCAGTCGAAGAAGCTGGAAGCCGATCAAAGTGGTTTGAAGACCGGTTCAATGGATCGGTTTAACATAAAAACCGCCGGTTGGATAGCGGTTTAATCCGGATTTGACCAAGTTTGACCGGTTCACATACAGAACTGGTCTGATTAATGAACTGACCCGGACCAGTGACCGGTTCATTGGTTTCCGGTCCAACCGGCCGGTCCGGTCCGGTTCTTATAACTATGAATATAACCCATGTTTATCCCATCCAAAAATCAATTTTTTTCTGTAAAAAACCACAGACAAAAATAAAAGGAAAAACAAAATTAAAATCACCATCACCAGCAATCATGGCAAAGCGGTAGTTCTTTGTTTCATTTGTAACCGCACCACCAGAGAGATCTCCTCTGCGGATTTGGCTCCTCAAACAGATAGCTTCAGAATTTTTCTCAGTCAAAAGTTTGGCTGCAGTAGCATAGATTTGCGTTTGAATCGTCTCCCCGTGTCTGCCACTCTCATTGTGACAATTTTCTTGAAATGATGATCATCAAGACAGCTTCAAAATAAGCCCATTACTTTCAAACTCAAACCGAGTTCTACAAACATTTAAGCCATTGGTTAGAAAAAGGAAGAAGCTAGATTCAATAGACAAATGTGAAGTGAAATCTCAAAAATATAAAGTAACCTTAAAATAATCTACTCTGTCTTTCTGTTTTTGGCTTCTTCCACGACGCTAAGGGCAGTTTGGCTAGAATTTGCTGACAGGAGACTTGACTCAGTGAGTTGCCTTTCAGGTGGATAATTTCCTGAATTGCAATAAACTAACACTAGAAGAATTTCTCACTAACTTGCCGACATTTCCATTGTCCAATATGACCGCACCTTGAAAAGATCTATCAAATAATTTAAATTTTGTTATTAATACAATTCGAAACAAAAGAGCAACACTCCACCATTCTGAATTTATTTTCAGAAGCTAATTTTTATTTGAACACCCGAAGCTTTCTTATACATACTTCCATGAAAACCTTCAACATCAAAACTATTGAACAGGGAGTTACAAAAAGAAACTAAAAGAAATAAAATTCAAGACCCGCAAATGACAATGGTAAAAGTACAGAGGAAATGGAAAGAGCATTAATTCACCTAAAAAAAAATGATAGTTATGATCCAGGAAAAACAACCATTAGGATGATTCCTTTCCTTATCCGTCTTAAGTCATAGAAATCCAAATAACCACTAAAGTACAAAAAATTAACGTTCTCATCACGTTATAGCAGCAAACAGAAGTCTCACAAAATCCTTAAGCCATACTACCATCATTATAATTAAGACCATAACTACATTGAAAGGAAAAAACCGAAATCCTGAAAGTGCATCTAGTTGAATATTAATATCAATAAAGTACAAATCAATTAAGAAACAATAAGAAGGAGTCAATGAAGGATAATTAACAAAGAATGCAATTTGCAAGAGATTAAAAGAAAGAAAGCATAACACACAAAAACAAGCAGCATCAAATCCCAGGGTAAGAGAAAGAGAGAAATGAATAGGTATGAACGCACGCTTGGGTGACATAGGGTCTCTAACAAAATAAAACTATTAACGTTTTTTGTTTTAATTGTATAATGCATGTCTGCTTATCGCCAAACTTACTAATCATTTCTACACCAACCGGGGGTTAGTGAAAATGAACCTACAACCCTTACACTAACATACTGTGTCTTTCAAGTTAAATCTCTACTTTAATTCCCTTATCAATTATTGTCTTTGGATTAAGCTATTATACATCTATTGTGGCATAAAACTTCATGCTTTGTCATCTGAGATAGTAATGCATACACTCTGCATCTTGACTTGCAGCAACAATAAAATCGCAGCAGTTTCAATATTAATAGTAACAGAAAAATCAATAATCTTATCTGAAAATCATAAAATATGTGGATGCAGCAATGAAATTCTCAATACCGCATTCACTATTGCATTGCATTTCCCTCATAGTATAAGTAGAAACCAAAAAAAGCCAAGCTAATTTCCAATTGCATCGTATACAAACATCACATACTGCGACAATAATTAGAAACTGGTAGCTAGATAAACAAGTCCACTTGATTTAAGTTTTCAAAAAGCTAACCATCAGATATCATCAGTTGATAAACCTTGAATCATTAGAAATCCTAACCATTTTTGGTGAAACTTAGACAAACAGGCATGGTGAAATATTATTACCAAACTTAGTACATAAACAAGTCCACTTAATCTTAGTTTAAAAAACGCTAATCAGATCCGAGAGAACCTTGTTTTTGGTGTAAAACTGACACGTAACAGAATCTACGAACATGGTATTAACATATGCTCGCATCTCAAAAGTCAAATTAAATTGCGACATCCTAATATTATTGCATAGTAAGCTGAAATAAAAACTAACGCATAAGTAATTAGGGCAATAAACACTACAATTAAATTAAGCACCAATAAACCACGATGAGTGGGTGTAGTGGTTCAGAACTTCGTCCCTTAAGCAAGTGATTGGGGTTCGATCCCCAACTCTTGTGAATGGAAAGCGCTCTGTGGCCAATCCCCTGCCGCTTCGTGCACTGACCATGGGACAGGGGATTAATCCCACGACTGACCGCTGTGGAGATACCCTGTGGGAACACAAAAAAAAACATTAAGCACCAATAGTCAAAAATTGATAATAAGTAATTGTTAGTGACCGAAAATTCAAGCAATGGTGATTGTTTGTTGCTTGGAAGGTTCAATACCCTTGTTCTTTCGATTGTGATCAGAATCTCAAAGGAAAATCTCTGAGTTTATAGATCATGGTAATGTAGATGGAGAAGCTAGGTATCGAGCGATCTCCTTGTTGAGCTGATGAAAATGAATTAGGATAAGGGTTCCATAAAGTGAGTGATCAGTGAGATCAATTGGAAGAGGAGAGCAGTTTTCACTAGTGAGAGAGGATTAGGGTTCGAACAAGGGCAAGAGATTACAGAGAATGTGATGATACGATTATGGTGTGGTGTGATGAATGGCTAGTTTGAAAATTGAAAAAATTAGTAAGGATAAAAGAGTACAGTATCAATCGCTAACGTAGGACGGCTGAAACTCACGGCACGACGATATTGACCGGAAGCGTCAAAATAGGCTGGCTCGACCCATTCGAATTGGCCATTTTCGAGCTAGGCCACTTTGCCAAAATAATGCTAGTCTAGTCCAACATATTTTTTTTCCATGAGCTAGCTTGAGCCAATTTTTCATTCTTCAATTTTTTTTTTTTTTCAAATTTATAGTTCATGTAAAAAGCCAATGAATAAAAAAATTTGAACTATTAATGAATACTCTTTTGGTCGATATTTGTTTCCATCATTTACATCTTGTGAAGCACTCTAGTCTAGATTAACATGAAGGTTGACACTAGAGGGGGTGTTGATAAGAATTTCTGTGTGGAAAATGGATGTTGAAGGTCTTAATCATTTTGGCTGTTGAGGTCCTGTCTAGGATGCACTTCTTTCGTATTTGCTGCATTTCTTTAGCATGATATATGTAGGAAATTTTGTTTAGCAACCGTAAAGGACTACTCAGGAATGTTCAAATGCATGAAGGTTCTGTCATTTTTTATTTAGGTGATGGAGATTAATTTATGTATTGTTATTGATTCTTTTTTACTTTGTTTGTATCCTTGACCTACTATTTTTTTGGGCTGGAGTCTTCAAATTATGTGTGAAAAAATAGTTTAGAATTCTTTTACGTAAAAAAATTGGATAGCAAGAACGAATATATATTTTGGGCTAGCCCAGCCCAAAGCAAGCTGGGCCCATTCGGGCCAATTTCTATTTTTAATTCAACATTTTCAACTCAGCCTACATATATTTTGGCCATTCGGGCTGGCCTATCATGCTCGGCAAGGAATGTGGTTGGGGGTGGAGCTGTGTGAGCATGAACAGATTGGAACTAAGAAAAGAGATCCATGAAACCAAATTGGGAGTACAGTGATAATGGATGAAAGAAATGAAAATTTTCGTTAAGATTCTGTATTTGCTGGATGATCCTCGAGAACAAATTAGAAATAGATATAGGTTGCAATATTTAATTTTGCCGACTCAATGTTAACTGGATGCTGATATATAGACTAAAAAACCAACAAAAACTTGACATATAGCATCTTTTGTTAGTATCTAATTACTGTTAGTACTAAAGCAATCACCATATTATTTTATACATAAAGCTTATTTGTGTAAATTTTATCCTTTTTTTTTTTGCTCAACCAAACACACCCATAGATTCAGCCATTTTGCAAATTAGCCAAGCTATTCAACATATGTTAATTTGACTGATATAATTTTCTGGTATCTTGCATTCACCTAAGGTCTTCGGAAGCCAAATGAGGAGAGCAACCCCATTGTAAGTTACAAGTTGGGAGTTACTGGATGATGAAAGTAGCATGTGACTAACAATGATAAAAACTAAAGCTGGCCAGCGATGATCATGATTGAGCTAGAGTTTCCTAATTTCATAGAAAAAAAAAAGACAGAAAATTGAACAAGAATGAGCAGGAAAATTTCTCTTATATCTTCACTACTTAATTAGTGCTTTTATTTACTCGTCACTTTTTGGTCGTGAAAATTCAACTGCATTAAACATTTGAACAAAAAATTGTACTCGTAGAAGAAATTCACAAATACTGCTAATGCTCTATAATGAAAAGAAAAAATTTATTGTACTCATGGGAGATGAAATATCGTGCTGATTCACACCTCATCCACTATTGAATGAGATGTGTACTCTATTTGAATGAGGTTCACGTCCTATCCAATGGTGAATAAAATATGCGTCAACAACACATAAGTATAAATAACACAACTCTGAATGAAAATTAATCACCCTCATCCGTTCAATTTGGCCCAAGACCAAGAAAGTAAAACGTTTCAATTCTGCATATCTATGTATGTAATATAACGCCCACCAATCCCACCTTGCAGGGCTAACCCAGTCATTACCTAATGATACATGAAAGCAGCAACAAATGAAAACTATACAGCGCCGAATAAATCCTAGATTCTCCAAAACTTGAGTAAACAGTTGTGTTGAGGAGTCTCCAAATGAAGCAATATCTATATGAGCTTCTTCTTCCGAAAGAAGCGCTTCAGGTACCACAGCTGCAACGCTGCAACCGAAATGCAGACACCAAGAGACATGATACTAAACCAAGCCACTCTAGCATTTGTTTTTTCACTGACTTTTCTCATATTCGCTTCCCTGTAGAATAGTCCAAGAAAGGAAGTTTAGAAATGCACTAGTTAAGCATAATGGTTAGTGTTGTAGTATATAGTTAGGATTAACTAGAGTTATTTTAGTTAGTTTAAGATTTGTTGAATTAGTTAAGTGACTCACTAAGTCTTGGTTTGGTATTGCGGCTTTTTGATGGGCTCTGCAACAATTGGTTTTAAAAGGTCATAAAAGTATTGTTTGATAAAATAATGTAGAGGTCAATAGTAACATTTGGTCAATATGCTCCAAAAATCTAAAACAAAAATAATAAATATAGATATTAAAGAGAGTAATTCAACCTTTATTGTTATTAATTAAAGTAAGGTAATATTAGTTTTTTGAATTTAAGAGAATAGAACTCAGATCTAAAACACTCCATGATGTGCTTATAAAAGTACCCATGGCCTATATGACCATGAGTTTGACATGTATCAAACACTTTCCCATCATTATTGCAATTCATACACTTCATTTTCTCTCTATTCTCTCAATATTCTTGGCTCTCCCAAAATTCTCCACTGCTGGCAGTTATTGTGTAGAACTAGCTGGACGCTATAACATCATTCCATTTGGGTGTTTGAGGAAAACCCATAACTCCAACGAAAGTTTGTTTAAGCAAGTCCTGCCCTCTCTTTCGTTCCCCTCCGAAACCCAAGCTCACAAACATACTCTACCAGTCTCACATCTTTATAAGAGGTTGGGCAACCCTTCTCCATAATCTAGCAGTGAAATTAGACCCATTATCACAAGAAGGTATCAAAGTCTATCTTGTGCTTGTTATTGGGCCACCCACATATATATCTAATTCTACAAACTTTGTGCTCTAGATATCCAGTCCTAGGCAAGAGCGGGTGAATAGTCCCACATTGACAACTCTAAACTCATGAGCTGACTCTTGGGATGAAATTAGGCCCCCTATCCCAGGAACTTCTATATAAATAGTTAATATTAATACTAGAAACATATTTCTATTTTCATATGGGTGTTTAAAATGTATTTTGCTGGGGCAATGTAACTTTCCCAGCCCATCCACTGCCAAAAATGGTGCATCTTGAAGTGGTTAAAACTCAAAACAACCTGACTATAGATGCCTTGCAACGGTAAGAAACTAAGACCCTGATTTAATCAAATCGAAATCTAACTTAAAGTTTAGTACGTATTAAGAGTAAGAGATTTACTTATCCTTCAAATAAATTAGATAACCATGGATGGCTTCCACTGCTCCTTCAAGTTTCCTCAGCTCGAGTTCAACACCCTTAAACCAAATAAAAAGTAACAGCATTACAAACTCTTATATACTCCTGTAAGATATTGCAAAGGAAATGACAGAGCATGAATGAAGTGAATTTAATAGTACTATCCTTCCAGAACTATTTACAAGAACTTGTCAAAAATCAAGGATAGTGATTTTAATTAGAAAAGTCAAGGTATATACTGAGAATTACTAATCTATCAAATGGGTCAAAATAATGCCAACTCAATCAAGCAACAAAATTCTGTCTATTCAATATTTTCCTATGTTAATTTACCTCAATCTTTTCTTTTTTTGCAACAGACTCCCAATCCTGTGCAGAAATTCCAGTTCTCCAGTCAAGGCTGAGAGTTGCACCTTCTTGATGTTGGCCATCCATCCAGAAGCATGCTACATAGTTCCCACTCTCGGAAGTTGTAAATGCGAACTGACCATGTGTAACATTTTCTTTGTGGTGAAGATCATTTCCATAAGGAGAGGTTACCTGAAAATATTAAAAATTTATAAATTTCTACAAAAGCATATGACCAATATAAAGTATTTTAAGATTATACCCTTGCACGTTACCCTAATATCGTTATTTCACACAGCATTAGCAATTAATTAAAGAACAAGGAAAATCTCAAGTACTTAACATGTTATGAAATCTTCAAGAGGCCTTCTGTATAGCAACAAATGTGATGAGAAATTTGTATTACTTCAGAGAGTTCAATGGCCAAGAAACTTAAAGCTAACAGTTATTCTTCGATTAATGATTCATTTGACTGAAAAATTCCCTGTTACTGATGAAAAATTGAATATCTTTCACTACGTTACCACCAAACTTACCAGACGTACCAAACAGCAAGCATATTTCTCCATTTCTAAAGTTACGATTAAGAACTTAAGATATCCTTCACAGTAATTGAGATCAACTTAGCCACAATTAAGTTGATCAAAATGAGTTCAAAAAGGAATCAAACAACAAAAGAAGTAGCCACTAAATCCAAACTAACCAGCGAATCAAAATGAAATTAAAGTTTTCAATTGGGATGGGAAGATTAGTAACACATATATACCCTCACAGAAATAGCTTGAAGCTGGTGACCGTCATCAGGAACAACATAGTAATCGGCTAAAACAACCACGCGCGATTGGATTTCCTCGGACAGACACTTAGTTCCCGAACTCGGAATGGTTAACCACACGGCCTTAGCTTGAGGGAGAACAAGAGAAAGAGTGATGAAGTAGCTCCACAACAACAACAACAGCATAGTCATTCCAGTTCCAAAGCTCAAGCTCATGTCCCTCCCCATCAGCGAATAATTGAAGGTTGACCTTCGAATCAGACACGGTATTCAAGGGTCTCAGATCTATAAGAAAGACAGAGGGAGAGAGTATTACAATTAACTGTTGGCTATTGTATTGTCCGTTGCGTTTGGATGTCAAAAGCTCACTGTTTATTTCCTTTTCAGGGACTAATGGTCTCGTTGAGTAGGTTCAGGCGTTAATGTGTACGTTTGTCAGAATGGACAAAGGTGAGCGTGAACTACGAGATGGCGGGGAGTGGTGACGCATATGCTGCCTACATGGCTCGGCATTGACCAATGACATCTATGATGCGCAGTCCATGTAAGCAAAAGGTGCCACATTAACAAAGCACATCGGCCACACAATCACGCATCTTGTTGACTTCTGAGGCCAGATTCGAGAAAAGGTAGATCTGGGTACATGTTTATGTGTCCCTCTACTGTACAAGCACGACAGTGAACTGCAAAAGCACGTGTTAACTAGATAAAATTTTAGGTGTTCTTGCAATAAAAAAAATATTTATTTTATTTTATATATTAATTAATAAATTAATTATTACATTAAAAATATGAGAGATAATTATAATCCACAAAATTTATATATCAATTAATACATGAATCATCAATCAGAATAAGTGATTGCTATTGGTTTCGATGCATATTTTGCACACAAAGTATACATGCACTGTCCAGTGAAAAACGGTAAATTCTACAGCACTCCAAGTAAAGTTTGGCTTACAACATACCGGCTGATCTAGTGGTTTAGATTCATTAGAGCATGGATGCACCAATAACTTATAATGTATTGTAAACTCCCTCTACGGCTTAGCCCACAGCATTACCACCAATCTTGGGCTCCAACTAGCGCTTCCTCCTAGCCCAGCAAATGGCGCAGCGATAACCTCCCCATTTTAACTATGCACCCCACTCAATTTAATGGTGGAAGAAACACATTTGAACTAATCCAAAATCAAACCATTGAGACATATGAAGGAACGAGGAAGCGGGCGGAAAGTCTACATTTTTTAAGTTACATGGTTGAGCAAGATAGGAGCGAACATGGGTGGATATACATTCTGCTATGGTTTTACTGTTTGGGAGTCCTTTTGATAACCAAAAAAAAAACACGTTTCAGCGATGTCTATTTAGAACATACCCCAACAATAGCAGCCCACTTGGTTCAATGGCAGAGACCATCCACAAAAGACCCTGACGTCAGGCATCAAAAAGCAGAACTACATTGTGTAGAGGTGGTGGTTCATGCAAAGTCGGTGGTGGAGCTTGATGCGCCGGCTATAGCACCAGAACACCAAGGTAGGGAGCAAAGAAGATGATGAGATAGTCACTCTAGTGCTTTTGTTATATTTGTGTAACTCCACTCTGAATAGATTAGAACCATAGATCAAGGACGGTGGGTGGCACATGAAATTTTACCCGGAGTGCTATAACTAAATGATGGTTTAACGCTATTGTATAAAAAAGAAAAGACAAGAATTATAACTAAACTAGTGTAGTGCCCGTACTTTGCACGGGGAAGTATAACGCTATTGCAGTGAATATTCATAATGCTATGTTCGGTAATAGTGATCCAAGTTGTATTGCAATACCTATATCTCAAGACCAATATATTCATGATTTTTACTTATTTCAATGTCACTGTTCCTTGGATAATAAAATAGGTCCGCCGCTTCAAATATATCAATGTAACTTCGATTCCACTAACAACATGATGACTTGAGAAAGATTTAGAGTTTAGTTTTAACAATGATAAATCAACTTCATCACTTATAATAAATGAATTATATATATGATCAAAGTAAAAGAAGAGAGGGGAAGAAATTTCTATGTATATGTTTGGTTTGATGTGCTTAATATACCAATGTTTGTAAGAAACAATATTATAAGTAAATTTAGATATCAACATTTGATAAAAAAAAAAAACTCTAACAAAGTTCTTTAGACATATTAGACTATCAATGTGTTAGAAATAATTTGAATAAATACATTGCAGTATTAGTCATCTCATATCTCAAGTATAGAAGGAAAATTAAACCGTGCTCTACAAAACTTGTTATTGGAATTCCCTACTTCATCAAATTTAAAAGAAAAACAACCAAGTTAGAGAAGTTTCGCATAGAAACCATTAGAATCAATGCAAACCACATATATATAGATTTGCAACACACTTAAATTCATGAGCACCTTGATTAGAACATAAGCATAGTAAACAAAAGGACGAATACACAGTACCTTTTAGTGCTGAGTAAGTATAATAATTTAATTACAAACATGCATGAGAATTTCAATTTCAACACTTGCTATCATACTAAGATCAATAAGAACTAAGCCTAAAGTACAATGTATGCAACAGCTATACATGAATAACTTCTCCATGGGGCAACCACATTCGCATAGGTCATCTAATATGGAATTTTGCCACTTGATTTCAACAAAACTTTACTTTTTTACATCATTTTACTCACTATTACTCAATGTTTAATTAATTAACATTTTCAAGAAGATGGAAAGGCATATCCTTATTCATCCTTATTATCGGTATTATGTGTGAAGAGAATTAGGTACAAAGAGAATGTAATAATTGATTAGCACGATACATAGGAAAATGAATTTAGCACAAATAATTATGATTGCTCTTGTGAAAATCAAGAGACATGCTATAATCAAAATTTTCATTGGGAGTGAAAGAGTCACTAAAAAGAATAGTAATGGAGAGCTGAATGTTAACCGTGTTCTAACTCCTTGATTACTTCATTTCATCCTTATTCTTACTTTTTAAAAAAACCTGAAAATATAGTGAATAGATCATCAGCTAGTTACAATTAAATGATATGATTATGTAATATATTTTCTATACCACTGGAATAAAGTAAAGACAGAGAGAAACGGTATGAAAAAATTGGAAGTCCCTTAAGTGATAATATCAAATGACTCCGGTAAAAGAGCCACGTGTGAAAAGTATTCAGTACCCGTAATCTTGTGGAAGTGGAAGAGTAGGTATAATAACAATTTGCATTGGAAATAGAAAAGACATTAGAAACAATAATAGTAGAGGGCTCCCGGTTGATAGTATCCATGTTGTGTGACATTATTGATTATTCCATTCCATCCAAAACCAAATTTTTATTTATAAGACTAAAAATGCAAATCCAAATTTAAAAATAATTTTACAATGAGAGAATGACTTAAAGTTTGTTAAACCTTCATATTTCA
Source organism: Dalbergia cultrata (assembly GCA_031216105.1). Taxonomy (NCBI): domain Eukaryota; kingdom Viridiplantae; phylum Streptophyta; class Magnoliopsida; order Fabales; family Fabaceae; genus Dalbergia; species Dalbergia cultrata. The sequence continues at coordinate 33,725,473 of CM062352.1, forward strand.
AGTTCTGGAATTGCTGTAATCGATTACAACACCATGTAATCAATTACAAGGCTGTTCTTGAGCCCAGAACCTGAATTTTCATACGTGTAATCGATTACACACTTCAGGTAATCGATTACCAACAAGTGATCGTTGCTAGTTTTTCAAAAATTTGAACTATGTAATCGATTACAACGTCATGTAATCGATTACCAGGACCGAAAATATGCAGATGGGTGTGTTTTAAAGAGACACATCTTTTGGAATTAAACTCTAACGGTCTACATGAATCTTTGTCTAAAAAAACCCATCATTCAACACTTTTTAAGACAGAGAAAAAATATTGCAAAGATTAGTTTAACAATCATTCTCATTCATCATTTGTTTTGATCAATATTTGACCAAATTCCCTTATTCTAGAGAAACCTTAGAGGACTTCAACTTGTAACATTTCCTCTATTCAGAAAGTGATATCCTATATTCATTTACTTTAGATTGTGTAAAAAGGTGAGGTATCCCTTTGTAAGAACAAGAGTGACGCATCTCTTGGTTCTTGAGAGACTCAAACACAAGGGTGATGGATCCCAAGGTGTAAGAGTGCTATTCAATTGTAAAGGTTAAAGTGATAATGGAACTCTCAAAGTGGGTTGCTTGAGAGAACTGAATGTAGGCCACAAGAGGTGACCGAACCAGTATAATCTAAGTTTGCAATCTCTCTTCCCTTATCCCTTTACGTTTATTGCAAATTTACTTTTCATTATCTTGTTAATCTTGTTCATATACATAATTACACTCTTATATCTCTTGCATTTGTATCCATTAAGTTAAGTTTTTAAGTCAATTCTTCAAAACTTGTTAAAAAAGTAATTAGAGTGTGAAATCTAAGAAAAAGTTTTAGAACTCAATTCACCCCCCTTCTTGAGTTCATTGAGGCCACTTGAATAACAAGTGGTACCAAAGCTAGATTCTTGTATAAGGCTTAAACGCTTCAAGAATAGTAATGGCCTCATCAAACTCTTTCTTTCCTGAAGGAAACTCTATTAATAGGCCTCCTATTATTAATGGTGATGGTTACCATTATTGGAAAACTCGCATGCAAATCTTCATAGAAGCCATAGATTTAGATGTATGGGATGCAATAGAAAATGGTCCTTTCATCCCTACAAAAATAGCATGAGATAAGAAAATTGAAAAACTTAGAAATGAGTGGAGTGATGAAAATAAAAAGAAAGTTCAATATAACTTGAAAGCCAAGAATATAATCACTTACGCTTTAGGGATGGATGAGTATTTTAGAGTATCAAATTGGGAAAGTGCAAAAGAAATGTGGGACACTTTAGAAGCCACTCATGAAGGCACTAGTGAAGTTAAAAGATCTAAAATAAACACTCTCACACACAAGTATGAACTCTTTAGAATGGATCAAAATGAAAACATTCAAGACATGCAAAAGAGATTTACTCATATTGTCAATCATCTTGCCTCATTGGGAAAAATATTTCCAAATGAAGATCTTATTAACAAAGTGTTAAGATGTTTGAATAGGCAATGACAACCAAAAGAGACAGCTATTGCAGAATAAAAGGATTTGGCCACCATGACTCTTGCCACTCTCTTCGAAAAACTTCAAGAACATGAGTTGGAACTCACAAGACTCAATCAACATGAAGAGAATGACAAAAAGAAGAAAGGAATTGCACTTAAAATCTCATCTTCCACACATGAAGAAAGTGATGATGAAGACAATGATGAACAAGAAGGTATGGATGAAAATTATGAAAGTTTTAGTTTTTTGTAAAAAGATTTGGCAGGTTTCTAAAGAAAAAGGGGAATCAAAGAAGATCAAATTTCATCCTTAAGAAGAATTTCGAAAAGGGTGAAGAATCTTCCCTAATCCCAAGATGCTATGAATGTGATCAACCGGGACACATGAAAATGGAATGCCCTGTCTACAAAAAGAAAATGGAAAAGTTTAGCAAGAAATCCTTCAAAGACAAGAAAGCAAAGTAAGCATACATAACATGGGAAGAAAATGATATGAACTCATCAAGTGACTCTGAAAATGAAGTTGCAAATCTAAGTCTCATGGCTAAAGATTGTGAAAGAGATGAAGAGGTAATGTCTTCCAACATTGAATCATCTTCTTCATTTGATGAACTTCAAGATCCATTTAATGATTTGCATAAAGAATTTATTAAACTTGCAAAGTTGCTTTTATCCTCTAAGAAAGTCATTTCAAATTTAGAAAAAGAAGTTTCAAAATTGAACAAAGAATTAGAGGAACTCAAACTTGAGAATGAAACTCTAGGATTAATAGATGCAAACTCATCATATACTAAATGCTTAGTGTATGAGAATACCATCAAATCTTACTCATGTTGAACATGCAACAAGTTTGAGAAATAAATAAATGATTTGAGAAACACTTTTGCAAAGTTTACCTTTGGTAAAAATAACTTAGATATTTTGTTAGGCAAACAAAGATGTGTTTTTTGTAAGGTTGGATTAGGATACAATCCAAAAGGCCAAAAAAAGTTTTATAAAAACTTCTTTGCATCATCATCCAAAATGGCTAGTTCTCCATTTCTAATATGTTTTCATTGTGGTAAGAAAGGTCATAGTACATCAACATGTTATATTAGAAAGAATGAAAAATGATGTGGGTTCCAAAAGGTACATTGCCCAACTCTAACACTCAAAGACCCAAGAAAATTTGGGTACCTAAATCAAAATTGTGAAATTGTATGTAGGAACATTTGAAGCAAAGTTGGTACATTGATAGTGGATGTTCCAAGCATATGATGGGAGATACTTCAAAGTTTGCACACATTACTCCCAAGAAAAATGGACATGTAACATATCGAGATAACAACAAAGGAAAAATCCTTGGAGTTGGTAAAGTTGGAAAAGATCCCTCAACCTCCATAGAAAATTTTTTACTTGTTGATGGTCTCAAACATAATCTATTAAGTGTTAGCCAATTATGTGATAAAGGATATTGGGTACTATTTGACTCACTTCATTGCTTTATTGAAAATAAAAAGGATAGACAAGTAAAGGTCATAAGACATAGAATAAATAATGTGTACATGATAAATCTAGAAAATATTCCTTCAAATCATGTACAATGTCTTATGAGTAAAGAAGGTGATTCATGATTATGGCATAGAAGAATTGCACACATTCACATGGATCATTTAAATAAATTGGTTTCAAAGATCTAGTAATTGGTCTACCAAAACTCAAATTTGAAAAAGATAAACTTTGTGATACATGTCAAAAGGGAAAACAAGTAAGGGTCTCTTTTAAATCTAAAAATATTATCTCAACAATTAGACCTTTACAACTTTTGCACATGGATCTTTTTTATCCATCTAGAACTATGAGTTTTGTAGGAAATTACTATGCATTAGTGATAGTGAATGATTACTCTAGATATACATGGACTTCATTTCTTGTTCATAAAAGTAATGCATTCTATGCATTTAGAAAACTTGCAAAAGTTATTCAAAATGACAAAAACCTTAACATTGCATCTATAAGAAGTGATCATGGTAGGGAATTTGAAAATGTATCTTTTGAAAATTTTTGTGATGATTATAGAATTGAACATAATTTTTCTGCCCCAAGAACTCTATATCAAAATGGAGTAATCGAAAGGAAAAATCGGTCTTTAGAAGAAATGGTAAGAACTATGCTCAATGACTCAAATCTCCCTAAATATTTCTGGGCGGATGCAGTTAATACTGCTTGTTATGTTATGAATAGAGCCTTGATAAGGCCTATTTTAAAGAAAACCCCATATGAAATATACAAAGGAAGAAAACCTAATATTTCTCACTTTCATATCTTTGGATGTAAATGTTTTGTTTTGAACAATGATAAGGATAACTTGGCCAAATTTGATGCTAAATCCGATAAAGGAATATTTCTTGGTTACTCATTACATAGTAAAGCATTTAGAATTTATAATAAAATAACTATGACTATAAAAGAGTCTATTCATGTTGCTTTTGATGAGACTAACCTCCTTAGGCCGAGAAAGGAAATTATTGATGATTTTGTAAATGCTCTGGAAAACACTCATATTCATGGAAAAGAGTTAGAGACCAAGGAAGAGGAAATCAAAAAGGAAACCTCATTTCAAGAGGAACCAAGCACAAGTGATCTTCAAAAAGAGTGGAGAGTTTCAAAGAATCATCCAATTGAAAATATTATAGGTGATATATCAAAATGGGTAACAACTCGAAACTCTCTTAAAGATGCATGTAATCATATTGCATTCGTTTCTCAGATTGAGCCTAAGAATATTAATGAAGCTATTATTGATTAACATTGGATTATTACTATACAAGATGAATTAAATCAATTTGAAAGAAATCAAGTTTGGGAATTGGTTCCTAAACCCAATTATCATAAAATAATAGGTACTAAATGGGTTTTTAGAAACAAATTAGATGAGAATGGTGTCATAGTAAGAAATAAAATAAGACTAGTGGCTAAGGGATATAACCAAGAGGAAGGAATTGATTATGAAGAAACATATGCTCCTATAGCCATATTAGAAGAAATTAGAATGTTACTTGCCTTTGCATCTATTATGGATTTTCAACTTTACCAAATGGATTTAAAAGTGCATTTCTAAATGGTATTATTGAAGAGGAAGTGTATGTTGATCAACCTTCGGGTTTTGAATGTTTTGATTTATCCAACCATGTTTTCACATTGAAAAAGACCTTATATGGTTTAAAGCAAGCCCCTAGGGCTTGGTATGAAAGATTGAGTAAATTTCTTTTAGAAAAAGATTTTTCAAGAGGAAAAATTGATACTACACTCTTCATTAAAAGAAAGAATTATGATATACTTTTGGTACAAATATATGTGGATGATATTATTTTTGGTGCCACTAATGATTTTTTTTTCAATGAATTTTCAAAAATCATGCAAAGTGAGTTCGAGATGTCAATGATAGGTGAATTAAATTTCTTTCTTGGACTCCAAATCAAGCAAACCAAAGATGGCATAATCATCAATCAATCAAAATATTGTAAGGAGTTGCTCGAAAAGCTTGGAATGGATAATGCAAAAGAAATTGCTACTCCCATGAGCACTGCATGTTACTTGGATAAAGATGAAGAAGGCAAGTCAATTGATATAAAAAAAATATAGAGGTATGATTGGATCCATCCGTTATCTATCTACTAGTAGGCCCGAAATAATGTTCAGTGTTTTTCTTTGTGCTAGATATCAGGCTAATCATAAAGAATCACATCTTAGTGCTATTAAAAGAATCATGAGATATTTAATTGTCACTATAAATATAGGATTATGGTACCCTAAGGGCAACCCACGCAACTTAATTGGATATTTAGATTCTGATTTTGCCAGATGCAAATCTGATAGAAAAAGTACTGGTGGAACATGTCACTTGATTGGATCTACATTAGTTTCTTAGCATAGCAAGAAACAAAATAATGTGGCATTATCTACTGCTGAAGCAAAATATGTTGCTGCTAAAAGTTGTTGTGCTCAAATCCTTTGGATGAAACAACAACTTTTAGACTATGGTTTAGTACCTGATCATATTCCTATAAGATGTGATAACACAAGTGTTAACTTATCTAAAAATCCCATTTTGCACTCTAGAACTAAACATATTGAAATTAGACATCATTTCTTAAGAGATCATGTGCAAAAAGGTGATTGTGTTTTAGAATTTGTGGAAACAAATAAACAATTGGCAGATATTTTCACTAAACCCTTGTCTAAAAAAAATTTCTTTTATATATGAAGGGATCTAAGAATTATTGACTTCTCAAGTATTTAATTAATCATTTTTTTCCTAGCATCTGTGTGATTGTTTGATTACCTGTTTGTGTCACATTTTTTTTAATTGTTATATATTAACCTCATTTAAATGTAAGCTTTCATTGTTTAATTACAAAATATCATGTATTGAATTTTAATTTTGGTTAATATAAATTTATTTGTATATTCAAGTTTGTCATTTGCTTTCATGATGTGTTTATTTCATAAAATTTACTATCAAGTAATGTTGTTTGCAAAATTTTTACTTTGTTTTAAAATTGTAAGCTTTTATTATTTAATTATTTTTTATTATATATTAGACTTAAAATTTGATTAATTTTATGTGTAAGTTCACTACGTTGTTTGAATAATTTGTGTATGTATTTAATTAAAAAAAAAGGATGTAATCGATTACATAGTAATTGTAATTGATTACCAATGACTATGTTACAATTGAGAACCATTTCTGGACTCATGTAATCGATTACAATTCTATGTAATCGATTACCAATGGCCATTTTTAGTGAAACATGGCCTCTCTCTCCTCTATTTCGCTAAGAACACTCTCTCTCCCCCCTATATGAGCCTTTCTCTCTCTAACTTCTCTCTTCCATATCTCTCTCATTTCTTAGCCAAATTCACTCAAATTACTCCCAAATTACTCATCTCTTCATCCTCTACAAATCCCACCAATAAGTTTTTTAACAAAAATCTCATTCAATGGCTGAGTCATCGCGAGCAGCACCGAAGAGGAAGAAGCCCGCGAGTAGCGCCGCTGCCCCCCGGGACCGCCATGACCTCCGCCGCTGCTCAACTTCACCGCCCTGCCTCGAGACGCCGCCACGCACCTACTGTTGATGTAGCGCTAGCCATGGCTGAAGCCTCTGGTCAAGTCGTAGCCCAAAATCCCTCTTTCTCCTTTTCAAAAATTTTAGAGTTCCTCTCTAGTATGACCCAACAAGAGAGGTATTTCGCATCCTTTCAGTCTAGACATATAATTGATTCAAAATACCTAGATAGAGAGTTCTTTGAGGGTGAAAATTTTGATTGTTATCAAGTGTTTAAGCACTATGATCTAGTGGAATTCATGACTATTAGGAAAAAGTATTTTTCGGATTTAGTTCGATTGTTTTATTATAATCTAGAAATTCGGGATGGGTGCATTTACTCTGAGGTTAAGAAAGTTCCTATCATCATTGATCAAGGTCTGTTCTATAATATCACTAATCTGAGTTTTGATAGTGAACAATTTGAAGGACGTATTGTTAATGATTGGAAGGAGGGTTACTCCAATCTTGATGCCCATCGAATGACTTGTAGTGAAAGGGATGATATATCTGGTAGATTGCTAGCAGGGTCACTAAATTTTGAATGTCGCATAATGCACTATGTCATTTCTTGCATTTTGGATCCTCGGCTCGCCAATCTTGCACAATTAATGGAGGAGGATATCATTCTAATATGAGCTTTGCTGACTAGTCGACAAGTTAATTGGGTTCATCTAGTATGATATCGCATGCAAAAGGCCCTTAAGGCAAATGCACCACTTCCGTATGCTCACTTGATCACCATGTTCTTTAAAATACTTTGATGTCCCATTAGAGGATGAGCAATGTGTTATAGTTCGGCGTTCCTATGCCATTGGTGCTGGTGTTATCTCTTCATTTGGCTTTGCAAAGAATACTGATGGTCAGTGGGTTTGCAAAATGGATATTCAACATGAGGATCAAGCATAATGCACTCATTTCCCTCCGCGTATTGTAGCTTTGGACACATCGTATTGCACTTCTTTTTGAGTTGCGTGGACTTCGTGTCTATGTTGGAGAGGGATTTGATGTGCTTGATTCTTGCATGGCTCGTGTCGAGAGTGATTTGGGCGCTATCCGTCGTCATCTTGGCATTCATGATGATTTTGTAGCCGATGATGCACCATATCCTTAATTCATTTTGGTTTTTGGACTCATATTCTTACTTTAGTTGTTTTGTATGTATCTTGCAGTTGGACTTCATATGGATCATATTTCTAACTGACCTTCTGTTACGATCTATGATTTGGTCTTTGGACTTATTATTCTATGCTATACAATGAACTTGGTTTATGTTTTATGCATATTGTTATATGACACTTTGACATATATCCTGGACTATGTTTTGTGGGTTTTGATATTTGCTGAGATTGTTCGATTTTGTATACTTATATCTTTTTGATAATGCCAAAGGGGGAGAAAAATATGGTGAGCATATATTCAATGATTAAGCGAGAGCATGCATATGTATATATATTCCTCATTTTGTTCTTCTTTGAAAATCCATGCATATTCTTAGGGGGAGTGAATAGCATGCACATTTTACTTTGTCATATCTATTATTGCTCCTCACCCAAGATGGTTGTCATCATCAAAAAGGAAGAGAACGTGAATATTATGTTTTTTGGTTTTGATGATGCCCAACGATAATGATAAAAAGAATGGAAGCGAAATGACATGGAATTTCATCAAGTCACGATCAAGTCAAATGGTTAGAGTAATTAGGACTTAGATCATTTTTGTCAAAAGGTTTCTATTTAACAAGTTTATTTGGCCATTATTAAGTTAGTTCTTTGAACCAAAATCCTTTTCGAAAGATATTGAATGATTTTGATTCAAAGGAAAATTTGATTTGAAAGATTTTATTTGTTCTTAATGAAGAAGTTGCTTTGATGTGTGAAAATATGAACATGGTTTCAAAAGGTATGTTTGGAAGATGTTTAAAAATAATTTTACAATGAGAGAATGACTTAAGTGTGTTAAACCTTCATTTTTCAAGTTCTGGAATTGATGTAATCGATTACAACATCATGTAATGGATTACAAGGCTGTTCTTGAGCCCAGAACCTGAATTTTCATACGTGTATTCGATTACACACTTCACGTAATCGATTACCAACAAGTGACCATTGCTAGTTTTTCAAAAATTTGAACTATGTAATCGATTACAACGCCATGTAATCGATTACCAGGGCTGGAAATATGCAGATGAGTGTGTTTTGAAGAGACACATATTTTGGGATTAAACTCTAACGGTCTACATGAATCTTTGTCTAAAAAAACCCATCATTCAACACTTTTTAAGATAGAGAAAAAATATTGCAAAGATTAATTTAACAATCATTCTCATTCATCATTTGTTTTGATCAATACTTGGCCAAATTCTCTTATTCTAGAGAAACCTTATAGGACTTCAACTTGTAACATTTCCTCTATTCAGAAAGTGATACCTTGTATTCATTTACTTGAGATTGTATAAAACGGTGAGGTATCCCTTTATAAGAACAAGAGTGAGGCATATCTTGGTTCTTAAGAGACTCAAACACAAGGGTGAGGAATCCCAAGGTGTAAAAGTGCTCTTCAACTGTAAAGGTTAAAGTGATAGTGGAAGTCTCAAAGTAGGTTGCTTGAGTGAACTAGATGTAGGTCACAAGAGGTGACCGAACCAATATAAACCAAGTTTGCAATCTCTCTTCCGTTATCTCTTTACGTTTATTACAAATTTACTTTTCATTATGTTGTTAATCTTGTTCATATACATAATTACACTCTTATATCTCTTGCATTTGTATCCATTAAATTAAGTTTTTAAGTCAATTCTTCAAAATTTATTGAAAAGTAATTAGAGTGTGAAATCTAAGAAAAAGTTTTAGAACTTAATTCACCCCCCTTCTTGAGTTTATTGAGGCCACTTGAATAACAAATACAATGAACTTAAATAAATGAATCACCCTATGACTTGCACCATGAAGACATAAACTTGCAAGAAAAATAAACTTCAGAAATACAAAAAAGTTAAGGGCGACAATTACATAAATAGATCAGAAAAAACATCAACAGATATTATCCGAACATGGAAAATTATTCAGAAATTTTGTATAATGTATTTTTCTTTTCCTTATTCTAAACTACCATATTTGAAGTCTAATGGCTATTAGACTTTGACTAAAAGCTAAATCTACATATACCATGAGCATAGAGCTCTTATATTGCTAGTTTTTTTAAGTACATGTGTATGCTTTGTACATTGTAAGTAAAACATCACAAAATAATAAAAATAGAAAAACACCAATAGAACCAAGTGGGGATAATCTAGATTTTAGAAAGTAAAATGGCTAACAAATGTGTTTGGACTAAAAAAATTATATTGGTAAAGATTTGGAAAACATGTGTCAAGAATTGGCTAAGAAAACATCACTAAAATAACACAATTGAAGTAAATGAATCACCCTATAATCTATCTAACACACTAAGAAGGTTATCAATGAACTGAAAAATTGCAAGTACAAAATCTAAAAATCAAAAGACACAACTAAGAAGGTTAGTAAATGAAAATCTTATCCTTACCACATCCAAACAGAGGACATTTACAATTACTAATACCCAATTTTAAAAAATTAAACTAATTAAAATTTTAAAAGAATAAGTAACCTCAAATAAAGATACAAAATCTCATATTATATTGTATTTTTATTTACATATTTTTATCATTCGTATAATTCATTGTATATAAATCAACCATCAAACCTCAGCAAAAAGAGATACACCAATCCAGAAATCATTAGTGAATAATCAGTTATAGGAGCTACCAGCAACCATCATATAGGCCATAAAAAGTAGGAGGCAAAGTGATTCATAACCACAAAAATATAATATCAACCATGGATATTAGATAATTAACCTTTCACACATTCAAATCAACGTCAAAACTATCACTCCATCATCACCACAACGTTGTGTAACGCAAATAAAACAAATACCACCAAAGCAAGATTTTTTTTGTTTTTTTACGTGATGTGAGCATAGTAGAAACAAAACAAAACAAAAGTTCCAGACAAAAAGAAAAGCATATAGTTCCGGTACATGACTTGCACCATGAAGACATAAACCTACAAAATAAATAAACCTCCAAACACCAAAAAATTAAGGGAGACAATTACATAAATAAACCAAAAAAAGCATCAACAGATATCATCCGAACATAGAAAATTATTTAGAAACTTTGTACATTGTATCTTTTTCTTAATCTAAACCACCATATTTGAAGTCCAATGGCTATTAGACTTTGACTAAAAGCTAAATCAACACATATATGAGCATAAAGCTCTTATATTGCTAGTTTTTTGAGGCACATGTGTGCTCTTTTTACATTGTAAATAAAACATCACAAACAATAAAAATAGAATAACACCAACAGAACCAAGCTGGGATAATTTGGATCTTAGAAAGTAAAATGGCTAACAAATGTGTTTGGACAAAAAAAAGTATAAGGGTAAAGAGTTACGTTGGAAAATATGTATCAAGAATTGGCTAAGAAAATTGCTAATCAAGGAAGGCAAGAGTTTCCATTCAAACATTCAAGGGAAAGAAAAGGAGAAAAAATAAATAAAAGGAAACAATGATCGAAACATACCCATCTTCCTATAATAGTTCTTCAAGTATAGTTTCAAAGCCTCGAAGAGGTTAAATATCATAGCTAAATCCACCACCCTAAGAATTAGGATAAGTTAAACCATCATATAGTAAAATAATAGGAACCCTTTATAAAATATGGTGCCAGCCAAAATGAAATACACAAATGAAAGGAACAACAAAAAAAATTATTTTTATACAATAACATTACCATTGAGCCACGTACATATCTTACTAGAAGTTAGGACTCACAGCCACACTCCAAAAAATTATTTTATACAATTTATACTTCAAAAAATAAGGGAAAATCAAATGAGTTTGAACCAAAGAGAGTAAGGAAAAAACCTGATCCTTCAGGGTGATCAATGCCATAGCAAACCAGGAAGCATTCCCAAGGGTGGAGAGTAAATGTAATCAGCTTACAACTATAAATATGTTGCCAAAATAAAACAAAATAAATTAGAAAATCTAATTACAAAAAACCTAACATTTCTGAAAATAAAAAGACACAAAAGTAAGTAATTTTCAATCTTTATTCATTGCACTGCCAACATCACTCCTCCACCATAAGCCATTACACCATAATCACACACCCTTAATCCCAAAAGGCCTCCATCTTCATCACCACATTATCACCATAAACCCACAAAGCCCTCAGAAACCACAATCACTCCATAACCAAAGCCATCAAACCACAACCACGATACAACCCAATGTCACCCACTTAATAAAACCGCACTAACCACCCCTGCAGTAATGACCACTAGCAACCATGAAATGGCATGACCGCATAGTTCTTGTGCGTGTTGCAAACAGATATGGAACCATTGGTCATGGCAGAATGGTGTCGGTACAAGCGTGGCAGTGTAGTTAGCGGTTGAGTTGCATAGAGAAGAAGTTGAAGAGCAAGCACTTGAAACTCCTTCTTCACTAGGCAAGCTCAATTGAAAAAATAAATGAGTGCTACAATGCAAATGAAGGTAGACATATGAGATGAGATGAAATGAGATGAAAAAGAAGAAAGCGAAGAGCCTTCCAGATATTTTAAGCAGGGACCATTTCTCAAACCTTACAAAAGGTATGGAAATAATATTGCAAGAAGGAAGCATGAGTAAATTGGTTATGAAAAAATATAGAAAGAAGGAAAAAAAAGGTGAAAAACCATTAGCATCGTAATGATTTCAAAAGATCTAGCAATAGAAAAAAGAGAAAAAATTTGAGAGAGGTAGTGGCAGAAAATTTTCCAATAAATTTGATTGAAATTGAAATGGCTTTGTTAAGAGATAATTAGAGAGAATAATGGAAAGGAATATAAGTGGTCTCTCGTAAATAGGAATGTGACTACTGTAATCGATAAGCATTAGTGCTCAATGCATGGGAACAAAGCAATAAAATACATTGGTGCCCAATGCATTGGAACGAAGCAATACAATTCAAAGGAATAATTATTTTTATTGGAAGGCCAAAAATGAATGATACAATTTGTAAGTGGAACGACACTACAGGTACTAATAACAATAACAACAATAATTTGATGTAGTTGGTGCTCGATAATTATTATTGAACAGAAAGTTCTTGAACATTGTTGCTCAACGTGTTGGAACTAAGCAATATAGGTAAGGGGATAATTATTATTACTACAACGACATTAAGGAATGTTTTAGGAAGACTATTTGTATTGGAACAAAGAAAAAATAATAATAACAATAATATAATAATATATAATAATAAAACCATACAAGACAATGTTTTCCACTAAGATGCTAACACTTGGCAAAAATGTTTAGGCGGGAAAACTGAATTGCCAAGTGGTGATAGATGGTGTCTGCTGTCAATCTATTTTAATATATTTAAATTAAATCTTTTATATATTATTATTTAAAAAAATAGTTGAAAAAGCAATAGACTAAAATTAAACATTTTAAATATTAATAATATTTCTCACCCCCGTAGCAACCAAAACAAGGAGACCCCAGAGCTTCAGGAACTTTTAGAATGTCTTATAATACTATAAATGTAACAATGAATACCCGAAAGAAAAAAATTAGTGGTAGAGTGCAGTATTCTCCATCAGTAAACGTTTTTTTTTTACTGAGTCTCACAATGTTTAACCCAGATTCTAACCAGCACCTTGCACTTGTTCCTTTTAACCCTGTCCCTGTTCACTCCGTCAATATTGCTTTTAGGCGGGAAAATGGAGCCGTCTTTTGGATGACATTCCTTGCCACTTCAATGATTTGGCAAGTTAAGCTCAACATCCGAGCTGCCATAGACATGTCTCCTGATAGAATAACCTTATGGTATAATGGGCTAACTCTGGAACCAGATTGGTTGCTATCAGGTCTTAGAATAGTTCAAGACACCACTCTCAACTTATTAGCAGCCCCTACCCCACCACCCACTAGCATGACTCTCTATAAAGTGACGGTCATGTACATGAGACTTGTCGTGCTGTGCCTCCCCATGTTAACTGTGGAGGAGTTGAAGTCAAGTATTTATGCACAGAAGCCAAGAGTTCCCTTGGCAAAAATGAGAGCATATCACTAGCGAACAAATGATTACTTCTTGGATACGTGGCAACTAAAAGACTGTGGCCTGAATTTGCCACTAACATCATCACTAGTATGTATCCCCATGCATTGCACGACACGTATTTATACATATTTGAGATTGTGTTTTGCATAAACATTAGAATGACTTATCAAGTTGTTAGAAAACATTAAGTATTGAATTACTCGAATAAATGAATTTTAACTATTTCTCTTGGAACAAATTAATCGCATGGATTTGAATTCAAAAAAGTATTTATCTGTCTAAAATTGGTCAAATAGGAAAACATATTGCTAAAACTCAAAAGTATTACAACTGATGCAATGCACGGGGTGGGTTATACTTTAAAAATAACCTGTATTGTCAAAAAGTTTATTATAAAATGATGGATTACAAAATTATGAGCAAACAATATCATATACCGATATATAAAACATGCACCAATTTTCTCAATCTGCAAGTTCACAAAAATATGCATAAACTAATTACTAAATTGATTTGTCAAATAAATTAATGATTTTTAACATCACCAAATGGCAAGTTCATATAAGAAATAAACAATCATGGAAATTATGTAGTGACAAATCTAATAAGTAGGAGACAATATTAAAATAGAATCGCATTTTTTCCAGTACAAAAATAGAACCACATCTATCAGATTCAGAAATTCTAATAAAGGATTATGTCATAGAACCTATATATGTAGGACCATGAGCTCTTTGAGAAAGACAATGAAAAAAAGGATAATAGTATACTTATCTCATCCTATGGACAATATAGATAGGAAACATGTTTAAAAGAAGAATTAAAACAAATAGCTATAATGGGAAATCAATTCATGTATCATATTTACCAAATTGGTATTAACACTACCTAGTGAAATAGTTTTCACCACAATCAATACTTTTGCTAAGGAATGTTAATCACACAAGTAAGAATTGCAAATATGCATTAAAGTCCTAAAGGGATCTAATGATAATGACAATAAAACATCATCCGAAACAATAAATTAATAAGCAGCTAATCTCCTCAAAAACCACAATATACAGATCAAGCCTAAAGGATTTGGGTGGTTGGCAACTTAGCCACATCTGCAGACTAAATCATTATGAATTGAGATATGCAGTAAATGAAATAGCAATCTAAGCAAATAGATAGGAGCCCAAGGAAACATAAGTATCCATTTTTACAGGTTAAGTGATTCAACTATGCAATGAAAATAGGCACATTAAGAAATTCTTATGAGAAACCAAAGAAATATATTTAATGTAAACGTAATAAACAAAACAATATCATTTGTTTTGCAGAGAACATAGATGGTAGTTCTCATAGTTGGATTATAGCATTAATAACCCGAATTTAGAGAACCATCAGAGAACTAAATGGCCATAGTTAGATTATAGCTTTAATGGATCAAATGTAGAATCAATACAATGTAAAAATATTTCTAAACATTTTGATATAGTTATTCCAACTCTCATGTAGCATTACAATAATCAACCATTCAGAAGTGCAATGAGATACACCAGTAATTATAACCTTATAGTTCCAAATGTTAAACAAAAAATTAAGTGCCCAAAGTAAACATCCATTACAAAACAGCCTCATATACTCAAGGCATAACCAAAAGCAAAACATTTTGTCTTAAACATATATCTCTAAGAAAAAGAAGACATAGCCCTAAAACAAAATAACTAAATCCCTTATACAAAGGCATTATCTATAGTCATATAACATTGGATTAAGCTGGATGAAAACTAAAAGTCATATAACATTCAACATGAAATCTATCACCGATGCAATGGGAAATTAATGTAAATATGCAATTGAGATATTTGCAATTAGATAACTTATCCACTATGTCTTTAAGTCTAACATCAGCATTCCTAAGGTCAATGGATGCCTTGTCCACTTCTAAAGATGACAAATAATAGTTTTATATTAGCTTTAACTTCCAAATTCCAGTTTTGAGTACCTTAAAATTTCCAAATTTTTAAGCTTTAGGGTGTAGGCAAAAATTGATGACTCTCATCTTAGTGTTAATCTCATTCATCAGAAGAACTTGTCTATCTAGTCCCTGCATTGAGCACATAAATACTAAAATTAGAATTGAAAAATAGCATGCACAGACAAAATAATATTGTAATATAGGAAACATTGTCAAAGCTGAAGAAATACAATTAATAAATGAATCCAGTAACAAAATAGACTTCAAAGACAAATGTAATTTACCCTAATCCTAAATATAGGATTAGATCACAAAAGCATATTAACATAGAAAGCAATTAAAAAGGCATATAAGATATGCTAGTCAACATATTCTAAAACAAAATATAGATTAAAATTTAATTAGGATACACATTGTGAGGCTGTTGCTCTTTGCTTCCAATCTTAGAAGCAACAATAGTCTGCCCCAAAGCCACTGTTTGGAAATAGATCAGAGAATCGACAACCATATTATCCATTACAAATGAAAAAATTTCTTGAAAAAAAAAAGATACAGTGGGGCCAATCATAACCTCTCTACCACCACTAACAGTAACCTCAGCCATCATCACTGTTTTGAATTGCTACTATCGCGTTCTTCCCTCACCAATCATGAACCACCACCTATATCCTCCCATAACCCATAGCCACCACAGCAAGTCTAGAATTTTGCCTATGAACCATGAGCCACCAAAGCCTACATCTAGCCTCCACGCTATCTCTTATCACGACGACCTCATCCTCCGCAATCCATCGTCACAAGACCCTCATTGATGGTTATTCACCCCCTGTTGTCGCTAGCAATTGCTAAACTCATTACTGTCAGGTTTTACCTTGATGCACATCATTGCCACAAACAGTAACCCCTAAGCGCCGACCAATCGTAACACCTCGCCTCAACACCATCAAACTGCCAAACTCCACCATCGTTGCACACCAAGCCCCGACCTTTCCCCTCCATTGCAAATCATCCTCTACCACGTGCGGAAGATAGATCCACCACTGAGGACTGCACCACCAAGCTATCTTGCCATTAAACAACTATACTCCACCATCAATCGCACACAAAGCCACCGCCTAACAGATGTTCTCTTCTTTATTTTGAGCGCACCAATTAGAGAACAAAATAATGGAGCATCAAAGTAATGGAGAGATAATAATGTTTGAGAGAGAGAAATTTGGAGAATAGGAACATAGTGGAATCCGAGCTTCATTCATTTGTACTACTACCTTCCATCCATATTTGTTATAATAGAGAAGATAAAAAGATAGATAGAAAGAGAAACATGGATATCGCTTAGTCATGAATGAGAAAGATAAGACATCCTTCAACTATTGTCCAGCTTCCATAGAAAATCGAAGTAAGGAGGTGAAGGATATGAAAGGTTATAATTTGATAGGAAATAATAGGCTATACATTTAATGTCCGAGATAAAAAAAATAATACTAAAATAAATCAATTAGTATTAGTATATAATATGTGATTGAAGGAAATTGGTGTAACTAAGTGGTCAACTAATATGAGATTAAAAAAAATGATGAAATGATCATTACCAATATATTGAAGACATCAAGCGTGTATATGGTTGGTTTTGTGTTCGTGTGTCATTGGATACCAAGGGTCATGCAATACAGGTAAGCTAGATCATTTGGCATTTAATAACCCAATGCTATTATGACACACGTTAAAATTATTTAGGCGGGAAATTCTTTTTGCCAAGTGTTGGAAGAAGAAAGCTACTATTATCCATATTCTATAGAAAGCTGCTATTATGGCACATGTTAAAATATAACTTAATGCTCTAGTGGTCATACTTGAATCATGTTGCGTTTATTGACGTTGTGCCAAATTGAAAAAAAAATTATGAAGGTTATTGAGGATGGATGAGCAATTTAAAGACGACCAATTCCATTGTTTATTAAACGATGTGTAGCTAATGAACCAACATTGGTTGTTACCATAACCATCAATGAGCACTGTCGACCCTTTATATATTCAATAATCCAATGCTCTTCATGTGACCATGTCCTAGGTAATTATATGCATGCTTTACTAAGATATTTAACATCCTTCGTTATTATTAATTGTTTTAAATTATTTTTATTATTAAATGAATCAAAAATGAAGTTGGAAAGGTTGTTATAACCAGATGTTATTATGACACATGTTGAAATTGTTTGATAACCAAGAGAGGAGTTTTAATCAAGTAAATTTGTTATTGAAAAATAAAAACTAAAGTAATTTCATCATGTACAATCAATGACGGACGTTGAGAATAGAAAAGTTGAGTACAGTAAAGCATTGGTCAATATTCATTGCAATCCACAATGGAAATCCAAATCATAGTGATCCTAGCAAAGCTGCTGTGCGACATTGTGAAAGTGACAAAAGTGATACACCTTTCTGGTCAAGCTCAGATCTTTCCTTGCGATATGGTAATGCCCTTGGTGGCCCTCAGCAACACGTTGAAACCTTTGAATAGGGTGCGATAATGATTGCTTTAGTTGCAGGGAGTTCGACGGCACAAGCAGTTGTGGAGGATAGGGCATGGTGTTATGACCAGACAGTACTCTCGTCCTTTATCAATGAAGGAGCAACTCGCACTCTCGGTGACCAGCATAAACCGTAGCTAGTGGTGGATGGTGGAGCTGGGAGAAAGGTGGAGGCGCTGAGCAGATGAAAAGGGAAGGTAAGGACATCTGTAGATATAGGTGGAAGTAGGCCAAGCTTCTTGTTGAAGGCCTTTGACCTAGTCTATTTAGTAAACAACTCGAGTGCTTAGGCTTTTCAAAAAGCTTTTTTAGCTAAACAAGCTAAACCTCATGTAGTAGAAATAGCTTCTTAGGCCTAATAAGGTGGCTTATTTAAATGATTATTAGTAATATTATAATTTAAAAATATAATGATAACAAAAATATTTTAATCTATTTAAAAATATACTTTTCAATTTAACTAATAAGCGTTTAGTCAATTTAAAAATATATATATTTGATATATTTAGAAATCCTTTGACTTATTTAAGAGTTTTTTCGATTTCTTAAAAAAAATGGATAAATTACACTAATATCCTTTGAGATTGGATGAAATTCACCCTACCTTCTCTCTATTTGTCAAATTTGTTTAGAAGGTTCCTGGGTTTGCGAAATCATTACACTGACCTTCTTTTAGTTTGCAAAATCATTACATTGATATCACCTCTATTGTATAATGAACAATGCATTTAGGAGATGTCAGTGTTACCTGAACACATAGAGGGAAATTGGGATGAATTTCACAAAATTTTAGAGGAGGTAAGTATAATTTGCCTAAAAATTTTATAATTAAATAGGTCTTCAAATAGGCTTTCAAGCCAAGCTAAGGCCATAAAAAGGCCGATGTTATGTAACTGAACCAGGCTCAGACTACCCTTTGACAATATAGGCTAACCCAGCCTAGCCCACTTCTACCCCTAGCTATGAAGATGTGGCTTCCTAGGCTATTAGGGAAAATGGACCAAAATCAAGCCCAAGTTTCAAAGGGGAGTGGAATAAGCTACACTCCTTATAAAGCCTAACTCAATAGTAAGCTTACAACAACATTTTTTCTGCATAGGGGCTAAGCAATATGTTTGTTAGTTGAATTAAACTATGAGGACCCTGGAGGAAATTATGTGTATATGATAGGTTACTTAGTAATCCTATTTATATTTTAAGAAATTTAGTAAATATAATTAGGAATTTAATTGTTTTTTTTTTTCTAACAACCTTGAGGACAAGGTTGGCTTGACAAGGGAAGTAGTTCTTATGACCCAAATTAGTAGTTGAGCTTGCTAATTAGGCCTATAAGAGTTATAGTTTATTAAATCTATAAATAAATAAGGGACTATACTAGTGTAATTGATAAGAAAATAGTTACTTGTGAATGAATTTGATTCATTTTGGAGTCTTTCTCTCTTATTCAAAGAGGGAGGTCTAACAAAGTGTGTTAGGACTTGTGATTTAACCATTGATAGCTTTTATCGTGGTTTAAGCTTTTATATTTCATATTCTGATATTAAGGTTGGTCTACTTTGCTTTGAATTTTTGTTTTTTATTTTAGAACTAGTGTAGTACCCACGCTTTGCATGAGAAAGTTTAATAGAATTCCAAGCTAGTTTCTTAAGAACATATATGATAAAAGTTATCAAAATAATTTAGCATTAGTGGTAACGAACTACTAATGTATTCTTACTTTTGATGCAATAAAAAAAGCTCAATATGAAAAATATAGTCAAGTAGCTCAAATAATGTAATCATATATTAATATATAAAGTTATATATTGAATAAAATATAAATAAAGATTAATAAAGAAAATGATATTACCAAATCGCAATGAACATAAATGATAAATATTATCAAATAAAATAAAAATACTATAATCTAGTTGAAATTTATAATCCAAGGCAAGTACTTAAGAATATTGACTTCAGTTGCAAACAAAGTAGGTACTATAAGGTGTTCTTTTATTCGAAAATAGAATTCGTACAATTGAATATTTAATATTAAATATATGAAATAAATTTTAAATAAGAGTTAATAAAGTAAATACTATTACTAAAATATATTATTATGAAATGATTAAAATATAATGTCAAAACAAACTTTATAAGTAACAAATAATGGTAAAAAACAATTATCCCCTCCCATGTTTTTTTGAAGAATAAGAAACAAAAAACTGAAAATTCATATTGAATAACATGATAAAAGTGATATGAATTGAAAATAATCATATAATATGTAAATTATTACTTGTATAATGGCATACTTGTTTATATATTTTGGGGATAGAGACCCATTGTTAAAAAAAAATTACATGATATAAATGTTTAATATCACTTGTTAAATATCAATATTAATAAAAAAAATTGTTCTATGACTAATTTCTTGTCATATAAAAATAATGTTAACCTATTTTGAGCTACATTCCCATTGTAAAAAGTATTTGTGTAATAAATTCATCCAAGTCTAACAACACTTCTTGGGTACCAATATAAATTATCCTACTTGTAATAGAACCTGTTGTAAAACTAATAGGCCAATATATAGTATTAAATTATTTTTATAAAACTAGACATAAATTCATGTGTACAACACAACCATTGATCTTTTTTTTCTATGACCGAATTCATATGTTATCTATAGCATCATAAGATAGATTTTGATAGTTAATACATATGAGCAATAATTGGATATTTGATCAATAAGTTATAAAAGTGGTTTTAATCTTATATGTTCCATTTGTAATGAACAATACAAAGCCAAAAAAAGAAAGGACATAATGATCATCAGATCAACACAATATCAATATGCAAATATATCAAATAACAATATGCCGATAGCATGACTAATAGCAAGATACATCACTAAAAAGGAAGAAGTGTGATTTGTACGATATATTGATGAAACTTTCAATGTCATTGTCTAGAACAGATTTGCATACCTTGTTGAAGACCTGAAAAAAAAAATCAAAGTCATCATGAATCAAAATAAAAGAAACAAAATACGATTAAAATATATCTATGAATCGTCAGAAGAAAAAATACAATAAAACTAAAGAACCTGCTATGACCCATCCTCCACTATTGTCGGCGTCATGTCGTTTCTCAATCACAAACTGCCCCTTCGTACTTGAACCATTGCAGATTTGCTTTCAACCACCGTGAACCACCGCCCCTCTGCCATCGCCAGTAACCATCACACTCTCACCACTGTCGGCTTTGCCTCATTACATATCACAATGACGAACAACACTCGCAAGTGCCACCAACACAACGAACCTAGTGCTCAACAATTGCACCACCACACGCCATCGCGACTTAGCACCATCAAATTGCCGCACTCCACCACCAAAGCTCACCAAGGCCTGCCATTCTCCTCCATCACCAAGGACCACATCACCGAGTTGTCTTGCCACCAAATAGCAGCACTACACCATCAATTGCGCACCAAGCCACTGCCTCACAGATCTCTTCGTCTTTAATAGAAATAATAAACAACCTCTCTAGTCCATAGGTAGCAGAGTAAATAACAGATTGCAAACACTAACAAAAATATTTATCACATATATAGGCCTCAATTTGACACTCTATCACCCAACAAAATATACGAACATGAAACCAAAATAAAAACAAAAGAAAGATAGATAACATATAACGAACAATGAATCAAGAACTAATACAAAAATATATACAAAAACTAAGCAAAAAGTACTTAACAATATGAAAAGGATGAATGGAAAAACATAAAAGGAAACAGGAAAAAAAACCAATACCTATGACCATTCAGTATTACTCCAAATGTGGCCCAAGGCAATGAGACTAACATTCTTAGAAGTTGATAAAACCTTCAGACAACCAATTTTTGATAATACCACATGTATAAGTTGAATCCCTAAAACCCACAGATATAAATTTCATTTTCAAAAGAAAAGAAAAATAAGAAAGGATCCAACCTGTCAATCATGTACAAGTGAGGTGAACACTAATCCCATGAAACTTCCCTCTCCATTCTAAGCGATAATGTAAGCATGTTGGATAACAAAAGAAATGAGAATATGAGACACACATAGAGGATTAAAAATCAACACTTACATATAATACTCTACCACAGTTACTACCGCATAAAGAAAGCAATTCAATAACAACGAAATATATAATACAGGGGTTAGATAAAAAAAAAGCCCAAAAGAAAAATAAGAAATTGGTGATGAGTATGAGAAAATAGCATCAGAGATTGAATTTTTAGAAGGAGAAATAGAAACCAAGTGAGGGCGTTTGACTGAATCCATGGTCTGTCATCACCAAAGCCGCTTGGGTGGTTCTGCTTGCAAAGGAGGATGACGGACATGGCACAAGTGTTCTACTGCAGTGATGGTAAAAGGAGGTGTGCTAGCTTTAGAAAGATAGCATTAGGATCTTATGTCAGGTATGTTGGAGAAATGGTTGCATCACGACGTATGAATTTGAGAGGAAGGCAATACTAGTGGCATGCCGATATTGGTAAGGATAGAGGCGGCACAAGCTGGGCTAACCTTCCACCTCATTTTGTGCCTGGATCAGCTTGCTCTAATTCTTTGGCAACAATTGCAATAGTGGGACACAAGAAATGGCAAGCGAATGGAAGAAGGAAAAAACAATAGAAAAATCATGTGAGAAGATCAATAAAAGACGAAAAAGAAAGATGAAAGGAGGAGAAATCAAAGAGGAAGGAAGAGTCTGGAAGCAAATATGGGAGTGAAGAAATGAGATAATATGATATTTCAAAGAGAAAGAGAGAGTGAATATATCTCAATAAGAAAATATCATTCAGATTTTTTTTATAATAAAAAATTATTTGCATTAAATGTATAACCCTAAATGCAACGATGACATATTTCAAGATTGTTCATATTCATAAATGGGATGCAATGCAACTATGAATGGCTTAGAGAAAAAACAATTATTGGAAGAAAAAAAAGATTCATCAAAAGTAACAATTACTACATTGGTTATTTTTATTGGGAATTGATACATGCAATGATTAGATGCATCCTTCATGGTTTCCCAAGATACAGGAATCAATAAAGCAAAATTGAATCATTTATAGGCCTTGAACCATTTTATCTTCACAATTAGTTTGAACCTAACATTTATTACGAGCATTTATTCATCAACCAAGGCAATATTTAAAATAAAATTATAAATTTGCATTAAAAAAATGAATACAAAAAGATTCAAAGCTAAAATAGAAGGTATGAAGTCTTGGAAAATTGCATTGCATTGGTCAAAGTAAAATGCACAAGTATCAACTATTGAGAGCAGAAAAGATGCATGCTATCATTATGGAAAACATGCCACATTTAAATGAATTAGCGTGACAAAACTCAAGACTAACCGTTTACTGCAACTTCTTTATATTTATATTATATATGTACAATTAAAGCCATGACACAATTTGATAAAAGTTAAAATGACAAATTCAAACAATCATGAGTAAACACTTGGCGAAATATTTTGGGTGGGAAAACTGAATTGCCACTTGGCAATCAAATTTTCCCACCTAAAAATTTCACCAAGTGTTTACTCATGGTAGTTTCAATTTTTTTTTCTAGCTCCTATCAAATTGTGTCACCGCCCTAATTGTACATATGTAAATATAAATAACAACTAATTATGCAAGAAGACTGCTGTAAATTGTTACTCCCGAGCAATGTTATCCTAATTCATTTAAATTTTCACATGTTTTCAATAATTATATGATGCAACCTTTCAGTTCTCAATGATGGAAAGTTGTGTATTTTACTTCAATCAATGCAATGGAATTTTCCAAGACTTCATACCTTTATTATGCTTTGAATCTATTCATTTACTAGAAACTAGAAAAGTGTATAGGCATAAACAATGCACATGATAACAATTCAACATGTGGCATAATATGTGTCATGGCTACAATGAAATGTCTTCTGTATTCATTTTTAAAGTGCAAATATAGAATTTTATTTTAATTCTTGCATTGGTTGATGAATAATGCTCCTGAATATTTCATTTATCAATATGAACAGTCTTATAATATTTTTTCCTAAATATTTCATTAGAATAAATGAATAGTCTTCTAATATTTTCTCCTAAATATTTTGTTAGAATAAATGAATAGTCTTCTAAATATGAATATGAATAGTCTTTTAATGTCAACAGTCTTCTAAATATTTCATTAGAGTAAATGCTCCTAAATATTTACTAGAAAACTAGAAAAGTGTATAGGCACAAACAATGCACCCGATAATAATTCAACATGTGGCAAAATATGTGTCATTACTGCAATGAAATGTCTTTCTGTATTCATTTTTTAAATGCAAATTTAGAATTTCATTTTAAGTATTGCATTGGTTGATAAATAAATGCTCTTAAATATTTCATTTATCAATATGAATAGTCTTCTAAATAGACACCGAATCACAAACATAAAAACTATATCGGTTATAAAGACTATATTCATTTCAATCATTTTTTTTTTTCTCTAAGCCAATAATTGTTGCATTGTATGTCATTTATGAATATGAACAGTCTGCTAAAATTCTCTTGGCCATTATTATTATTCTTATTATGTTATATTCCCAAGACTAAATTGTTGAACTTCTCCCACCCTAGGAACTAAATGGTCATCCGTAAAGAGGATGAAGAGCCACTATTCTTATTCTTATTATAGTATATAAGGAGGCATGCACTTTCATTTTCATGGTTGTTGTCACTCTCATATATCCAAGTAACTGCTGCTAATCGAGATCCTTTTTATGTTTTTTTATTCTAAAAAAATTCCACCAACAATGAGTGACATATCTCCACCATCAAATTTTCTACCATTCCTATGTGATGATCTTATTTATCAAATTGTTGTCCGTACTGATCATGAGACACTTGGGAAATGCGTCCTTCTTTCCAAGTCATGGTTACACACAATCACCCATCCTCATTTCCTGTATGAGCACTGCAAGAGGACTCAATCTTCATAAAGTATTCTGCTGCTGCATTTGGAGTACCCGATCTGGTCTGTAAGACCGGATTGGGTGACAAGAGATTCT
This sequence comes from Dalbergia cultrata, assembly GCA_031216105.1. Taxonomy (NCBI): domain Eukaryota; kingdom Viridiplantae; phylum Streptophyta; class Magnoliopsida; order Fabales; family Fabaceae; genus Dalbergia; species Dalbergia cultrata. The sequence goes on from CM062352.1 coordinate 33,750,809, forward strand.
ATTGGTGGTGGTGGTAGAAGTCCATTTCATTTGCTTTTTGAGTTCAGACCTTATGGATGGTTTCGAATTATAAGTGCAGATAATGGTGTCCTTTGTATGAATTCTCTTTGGATGGTGCTAAGAGTAAGATAATTCTTTGGAATCCTCTTACTAGGGATTCACGTCTTATCGTTGATGCTATAGAGCATAGAGGTTGCACGATCAATTGTGAGCATGTATTTGGCTATATACCAGGCACTCTTGATTATGTTATTCTTCATCTTTTTAAAACATGATTATCATGCAAATTGTAACTACTTCACAACCTACTCTTCCATTAGCTAGGTGTGGTCCACCCTCATAAAAGTGCCGATTACAAATATTACTAAGTTAGGTTCAAAGGCAATTGTTCATGAGAGGGTGGCCTATTGGATAAATTGGATTAGCCCTGGATATGATGAGCTAGGTTCTATTATTACTTTTTGCTTAAGGACCTTCATCTTTGATGTCATTAAAATTCCTGAAGAAGTTAAGGCAAATTATGGAATTCGGGCAGTTCATGACAAAAATATTTGTTATTTGTCATATAACCATTTCATGCCACATTATTCCATTGATTTTTGGAGCCTTAGGAGGTCCATGGGTGGAGTTGTTTGTTGGGAAAAATGTTCCAACTTAACAGTTTTAGCATTTGAGAATATCCTGAATTAATGGTTGGTAATTATGAGCTAATGGTCATGGAATGCAATAGTAGGTATGTTATCTCAACATTTGTTCACCTTACCCAGCTATATCTTACAATGGTAGACACTTCAACCCGGGAAACAAAGGTGGTTTATGCTAGCTCTTGGGATTAAGAAGTCCACTTCAAAGGCATGACTTAGGCATGACTTTGTTTTTACATGGATTGTTTCTAGTTTAATGTTGTTTTTTACATGTTGATGTCAGTGTTTTTACTATCTACAGGTAAGTCATTTCTACTTTTAAATATTTTAATAACTCACTATTGTAATCTAAAATATGTTAATTTTCTTCAATTATTTCATATTTTGGTGGTTTTTTTTTTATGAAAGTTGACCAATGGTTTTATGAGTTCTTTCTATTTCTTATGAAAGATCATAAATGGTTCACGATATTGGCTCTTCATGCATTGGAAATCGACAAAGCATTCACCTCTTTTAATTGCAAATATTTGTTTTCAATAAAAGGTACATCAGGAAGAAGCAAGATTCAACTTCTCTTAGACTCTTCCTACCTCTTCCATCTTTTCTTCTACTTTCCTTTTTTGTTTTTTTCTTCTCATTGCTCTTCCTCTTCCTCTTCCTAAAATCATGTTTTCTTATGATCATTGTGCTGACTGTGGTTCTTTATATTGAAGTTGGTCGACAATATAATAGCTCTTATCAATGATGTGGTGTGATGAAGTTGCATAGTAGAGTGGTCGGAGCTGGTCGATAATCCAGGCATGAAATGAGGTGGAGGGCCACAGTACGACAACATTGCTAATTGAAAGGAAATTTTGATTTTTTTTTTGTCTTAATGTTTAGGCATCTTTTGCTTAGTTCCATTACTAAACTATGTTTATACTATGAATCACAAGCTGAGAAATTGGTTTAAGACTTTAATCTGTGTTATGTACATTTGTTTAAGTTCCATGATGGCAATCCCAAGTTTTAGATTCTAACGTAATAAAGACTTCTGATATTTTTTTAGTTTTGTTTTGTTGTAGCTTTTTTTTATCATTCAAAATGCATCGGACTCTAGTTGAGGACTCTGCTATCTGCAGCAAGGGTTTGAAAGATGTTGTATGATAGTTGAACCAAATACAAAATTCTTTTTTGGTCTTTTGTTGTGTGATTCTGATAATATTTTGTTTTCAGGTTTATGGAAAGGCTACAATGATCGGCTATGCAAATAGGCTATTGATTACATGGTGCCTAAATCATAAAGTGGTATGCTTTTTGCATTCATTGTCATCATGTTTCATTCTTGATGAATATGAGGTTGTACCTAGCAAGATAATGAATGAATATGAATGAAAAAAGGTAGATATCTATTCATTTTTCAATTCAGTTTGTGATATATTTTGAATTTTGTATATTATTGATTTAGGAAAGTACATGTATTGGAATGAAAGAGAGTTCTACATATTTTTAGATTCTTTTATCTTCATTATTGTAATCCTTCAGGGATGAAGGAGTAGATTTCTTTACTAGTGTAAGGGTTTCTGGATAGATTGGGATGATATTTGAGATCTCTTTTGATATTAAATACATTCATTTTCTTAATGTTCAGTAGTTTCTATTTCTATAATTATTGTAGTATTTGTTATAATCTTTATTGGGATAACTAAATTGGTGATCATCATTTAAGGAAACTCTTTGGGCATCAATTGATAGATCTATTAGTTTATGTTTGAGGGAGAACATTAGAATTAACTTTTCGATTGGCGGTTAGGCTATAACAATTGGTTCATTAAATTAATGTGATTTATAATTAAATTGAGATCTCGTTTATTAGTAATTTGCATTTATCAAATTCTAGAGGTAGATCGATCACTAGTATAATTGTCAATAATTTATTACTAATAGCCACCAATGAGTTTAATATCTAGTCACTGATAATTAATTTTCAATCATAGGAATGCCTTAAACTAGTGCATTATTTACTGTTGCTATTATCTCATTATTGTTACCTCTTATTTTGAATTGCAATGATTTCATTCTTCTAAATCCCAAATTTTCCCAACTAAGTATTGAAGCCTTCTTGAGAGACGACCTAGGTTGTGCCCTTTACTACATTTTTTGTGCAACTTAGCATTAAAATAAATTTCTAATTTGAGGAGGTGGACAACAGCATCCGTTCAATTCACCTTCACCTTCTCCTATTCTCTCTTTGCTCTTCCCATTTCCTCTTGAAGAACCACTGTGAGAAGCACCATCATCGTCTCTACTTGTCATTGTTTCCCTAAGCATTGCCGCCCACTTGTCTCCTTCATTGTCCCTTTGTCATATATACTCCTCCATTGCGAGTCTATTATTACCTTTGTCAGCTGTGGTGTCAGAACGATAGGTTTGTGCTGGGTTGTGGATTTTGGGTTGGGGTTGTGGGTTTTAGTTTCCATGTTTGCTTCCTCAGTAATTAAGATTCACATTTGAGACTAATATTTGAGAAAACCTAAGATTGATACTATTTTTATTTGTATGATTTTTTTTTCATTTCTAAAATTTATTTCAAGGAGACATATAACATGTGTTTGGGACTTCTAATGTTTATGGTAATTTTAAATGATATTTTTAATAATGGTTCGTTACTAAAATTTGGGTTGGGGTTATGAGTTGTTTCCTCGTGTTCTTCCTCAACAAGGTCTTGGGGGAGTAATGGTGGTGGATTCCTTTTGTTATTATTGGTATATTTGATGGATTCTATTTGTTTATTTACTAATTCTTTTCATGGGATTTCAACTTTGAATTTTTCTAGATTAGACTGCAATTTTTTGTTGATGACTTGATGTATGCCAAATTATGCTCAACTTTCTTCTTCCTATACATCTAAAAGTGAGTATACTCTTTTTTTCATAATAGGGAGGGAGAGAAGAGAAGAGAGGAGGAGGGTTGAATTTCAATAAACCTAAAGGGATGTGAGTATAATTTACCCTATTTATTATTGTTAGATATAAAAATAAAAAAGATAGACGAGATATCTTTTAGTTTTCAAAATCTTTTTAAATGACAAGATATATCTTTTATGAGATAAACAATAAAATTTTTTATCTTATGATTGTTAGGATAAAAGAAAATTGAATTTGAGGAGAAAAGAGTTTTCTACAAATAAATATTAAAAACACTTGACAAAATATACCAAAAATAGAGCATCAGCCACAAACAAAGAACCAAAAGCAAGACTTGAGTTTTCTCATTAAGGTGATCAGAGTTATAAGAAATTTTTTGGTGTATATTACCATTAGAGGACATGCATTAATGTGTCTGATCAAAAGGATCATACACAATTAACTCATTAATATACTTCCGTTAAACTTGTCATGTGCAAGTCACTTTGACCTTTTTAATAAAAGGCCGCATATTTATCATTCACTCCTTAGCCCACCTCATTACAACACCATGATGCATTTTGTTTGTACACCACCAAAGCATGCACTGATTTTAAAATGGAAATTAAAAGAATTTGATGATGACTTGAGAAGAGTGAATACACTATCTTGATAAGTTGTGTCCTATTAGCTTATTTATGTATATTATTAGTTTTTATGGTGGATCATAATTTGCTTTACTCCTAGAAAAATGAGGTCGTTTAGACCTTCTTCATTTTTTCTTTCACCACAACTCTCTACTTAGAAAAAAGATTTTAATTTTAAGTTTTTATTTATTTTGCACATAATAGATGAATGAGGTAAGTTAGGATAGACCATGAAAATTAATAGTACACATAAGCAAATTAACAAAACACGTGGATATTTTTATTAACAGTTTAGACAACAATTTAACAGAAGAACTAGTTTATTCTCATTTGTAAAAATTGAGAAATTAATATGCCATTTTTTAAATTTAAGATATTAATTTGCCCATATCCATTTGAGGAGCTGACTTAGTGGTACACTATGGTGGCTACTCACATACAGTTGATGGTCAATGGAATTGTTTACATTTGATATTAACCACATTTCTTAAATGTTGTTAAACGCCAATAAAAGTGTAGCCAAACACAAATCCAAGCTTCCATTATTCTTCTTCTCCTCACTCCCACCATGCTTGAAACCATTCTTCCTTCCATCATCAAGCAATAAGAAACAGGATACTATCTTATTCATTACATCTCAACCATCTGCTACATTTATGAAGGGCATTACTCCTTTTTTTACATCTGCTGCAACTAGGAAACAATCTGTAATGTTTGAGAATAATGCCTAAATAATCAACAAATACATATATATAACACGATTGAGGGCCATTTTAGATGGTCCTAGTGATCCTTGAACGCTCAGAGCTAATAAAACGAGAAATATATATATAATCGCAATTTCGCTGAGTGCTTTCGAATTTGTTAGATAACAATAGAAAAGAAAAGGCCTTGACATGCACAAACACTGTCATCAAAGAGCAAACAGGTTTTTCTTTGGTCACTCAAATTAACTCACCTCTCTCAGCTTTCATCTTTAATCTAGATTGTAGATTGTAGATCCTCTTCCACATCCGCATCTCTAGCAGCCAACATACCATAAACCAAACTCCAAATAAAAATGAAAATTTAATTTATTTCATTTTCCTTATTTTTTAAAAAAGAAAAAAAGTGGAGAGCAATATGGAATTTGACAAGCACGAAGAAGACCAATAGGAAGAGGAAATGGGCATCCCGAAGCTGCCACCTCCACCGTTGGGTTACGATTCATTTGGGAACTTGGCGGTAAGGTCCAAAACATGAACTGCCATCGCAGGAGCTGATAGCGACGCAACCACTATGACATCTTGTTGGAATGGTGGGCTCACAAGAACCGTGAAGTACAAGGAATGTCAAAAGAACTACATCGTTAGCATTAGCGACCACATCGTCAACGGCTGTTGCAAGTTTCTTGCAGGCATAGGGGAAGGCACCACCAGGTTAGATTTGTCTTTTTCTTTATTATGATTTTTTTAGAATTTTCTTTTTTAGATTTTTTTCTAAGCCTCTCATTGGACGAAAGTCATAGATTTCAATGCAGTTGCTATAGAATTAGGGGTGTTGGTTGATGAAGGAAGGAGGAGTGACTTAAAAAATGTTGACATGAGAGGAAGAGTAATGGAAGGTTGGATCTATGTTTAGCCACACTTTTATTTATTTACATTTGATAATATTTGAGAAATGTGGTTAAAACCAACTGTAAACAACTCCATTGGCCATCGAGTGTACGTGAGTAGCCACCATTAGTATATTATTACGGCATTCCCGTACACCTCACGCGCCATTAAACTAATCAATGTACAAAAATGAGCTACTCTCTACTCGGGTCTTCTGATTGAAGACGCTCGAACTCTGCTCAACGCAACCGTACTCATCTGGGTTGACCAACTAACCGTCGTCTTCTTACCCATAACCATGGCCAGCCCCACTTCTCACTCTCACCAGTCCCATCTCTCGCTCATCCACCTAACTCTACTCATCCTCTTACCCCTCTCCCTCTCCACGCCCTCACTGCACCACCAAAACCCACAGGATCGCCAAGAACCAGACACCCCCGTAACCCGCTTCCAACGCTACCTCCGAATCAACACCGCCCACCCCAACCCAGACTACTCCTCCGCCGTCTCCTACCTCAAGTCCCAAGCAGACTCCCTCGGCCTCCACCACCAGACCCTCCAGTTCTCCCCCAACAAGCCCCTCCTCCTCCTCACGTGGCCCGGCACTGACCCCAACCTTCCTTCCATCCTCCTCAACTCCCACCTCGACTCCGTCCCCGCCGAGCCCTCCAAATGGCTCCACCCGCCCTTCTCCGCCCTCCGCACCGCCGACGGCGCCATCTTCGCCCGTGGCGCCCAGGACGACAAGTGCATCGCCATGCAGTACCTCGAGGCAATCCGCAACCTCAAGGAGCGGGGATTCGCCCCCTCACGCGCCGTCCACGTGTCGCTCGTCCCAGACGAGGAGATCGGCGGGTTCGACGGCACCGCGAAGTTTGTGGAGTCGAGGGAGTTCGAGTAGCTGAACGTTGGGTTCGCGCTCGACGAAGGGCAGGCATCGACTGAGGACGAGTATAGGGTTTTCTACGCGGATAGGTCTCCGTGGGGGCTGAAGATTAAGGCTTGGGGGCAGCCTGGGCACGGGTCGAGGATGTACGATGGGAGCGCCATGGAGAATTTGATGAGGAGCGTGGAGGCTGTGAGTAGGTTTAGGGATAGCCAGTTCGATGTGGTTAAGGCCGGGAAAGCTTCGAATTCGGAAGTTGTTTCCGTTAATCCTGTTTATGTCAAGGCTGGGGTTGCATCAAAATCTGTGAGTTTATCTATTTAGTAGTTTATGTTTAAGTAATACTACATGAAAAGAAAAATTTGTTAGATTCAAGGGAAAATGAAATAAAAGTGATTATTAGATGGAATTTCTTTTTATGTTTTGATAAAATTAGATGGAATTTCTTTATTATTGTTATTATTATTATTATTATTTGCATCTTTTAGTAGTCTTCTGTGTGTTTTGTGGTGGTTAATGCTGGGGTTACGTTAGAAACGGCCAGTTTGTTAGTGAGTTGGTGTTTTTAACTTTATATTTTTTGGGTGCGAAGTTGGTTATAATTAAGTGCGTGTTGTAGTGGTTGGTGTTTATTCTTTTGTAATGAATGTTGGGTGTGGTGTGTGCAGGGGTTTGTGATGAATGTGCAGCCTTCTGAAGCCGAGGCTGGTTTTGATCTCAGGTTGACTCCAACGACGGACCCTGACGAAATGAGGAGGAGAATTGCCGTTGAATGGGCACCGGCTGCTAGAAATATGTCCTTTGAGGTGATATCTTCTGTGAAATCTGATTTGCCGTTTGGGTATCTTGATTCAAAATAGGCTGTAGGTTGCTTTTGTTTTCGGTGCTCGTTATTTTGATCTTGGTTGTCTCTATGTGTTGGTCTAATATACTGTGTACCATCTCACTTGGTAGGGTCTAGGGAGGGTAGATATACGCAATCTTACCCTTGCAGGGAGAGGGGTTGTTTCCAATATTTGAATATGTGACTTCCAATTCACAAGGTAGCAATCTTAATGTTGTATGTAGGCTCACTCTTTGGTCTAGTATTACAATGTGGAAAAATTGGAGGATTAAGAATTAGGTGTAGGATTTGTCGAATTTTATGCTACTCTATTAGTCATCTTTACAATGGGTTAGTCCAAAACAGTTTTCATTTTTCTATTCGGTTAGGAAGAAGGTCTAATCCCTGATGGGGGAGGAAAAGTTGGCTAGCTACTATGTAGGTCAAAATGTCAGTTTGAAAATTGAACCCAAAATCAACTATTTCCTATAGACAGTTGGTGCCTCTTAAGCTAAAAGCTCTTGGTTAGATAATCTCTTGTTGGCCTCATTTCGTGTTCATGTAGGGGTTTGAAATCCCTTTCTTTAGTGTTGAGGCATTTATCTGGCGGTGTAGCCTTTAGATTATTCTGCATCCCTATCGTTTGCTGAAACAGAGTATGAAGCCATTGCCCATAAATTTGCAATTCCATTCTAGTAGCCTTCCATTTTACATCTATTATATTGGAGGGAAAAGTGCTAAACAGTGCTAAAGAAGTTTTGCACAAATGACAAATGATGTGTGAATTGATAAAAGAAAAAGGAAATGTGTTGCATTTTGATATTAACTCACTTTTCTCTCTCCTCGCACCGATCTAGGAACTTACCATCATTAGTTTTTGTTAAGCCTTTGTAATTTTACTATTTTAGTACAAAATTTGTTTTTGTACTCAATAGTGTTGCTGTATTGGAGGTCCATTCCATGAGTATGACATACTCAATCAACACTTCGTTAAAAAAATTCCTGATCATTACTATGTAGACTGAAGAGCAATTTTTGTGGGATTTTCAGTTATGTAATGAGAACTAAAAATCATTCTCTCTCCCCAACTTTTAATCACTCTCTCTAATTTTTCTGTTATATCATTGGCTTTATGGGAATTCATGTATAAACTTGGGAGATTTTTAGTTCAACAGTGGGAATTTCCAGTTCAAACAACACCCATGTACTTGATGAATATATACTCGACTACAAGCTTATTTTATTAGATCCCCATTACATAACTATAAATCCCCAAAAAGTTGACACTGATCGCTCTCCCATCTCCCAAATTTTCTCCATGTACTCAAATACGTAGTCCAATCCAAGTTTATTCATTAAATCCCTGTTGCATAACTATTAATCCTTAAAAATTTAATTATTAGTCTACATTAGCAATAATAAAAATTGTGTACTGTTATTGACCAGTGTAGTCGGAATTGTACGAATTGTGATACGATACATGCGATTCGATACGGTTCTGAGGCCTAGTGATGCAAATTGGAGGTTGTATAGAAATCGAGCATGAATCGCGGCCGTATCGTACGAATCGCGTATGAATCGTACGAATTGCGAGTTGTATTGCAGCCATGCGATTCGCATGTCCACTTGGATCGGGAGCACAATGGTCGGGTCATGCGCGAGTTGGCTCATAAAAGGCCCAAATTTTGTTTTTTTTTTTTTTGCGTTTTTTTATAGAAAAATGGGAGGGAACAGCCGCTGCTGCTTGTCTCTTCACTTTCCATTATTTATTTATTCATAAAACCTTTCTTCTCTCTTCCTTTTCAAACCTTCCATCTGAGTCAGAAACAAAACGCCAAGAACAGAGGTCCCATTCTTCACTTCTAGTCCCCCTTGTGGATGACTTTTCTCTATCTTTTTGGCTAAGCTGGTACTTCTCATCCTTTAATAACTTGTTTTGTTTGGAGCTAATCATTTTATAAAGCTTTATTTTGGATCTTCTTCTTCCCCGGTTTCTAAACGAGAAAACAGAGCATGTGCTCTATGTTTCTTCTTGTTTTATAACTCACATTATTACTTACTACAATGATTATATTATTATATTTATATATTTTATTCTTTTAGCTTATTTTATTTTTATCTTCTGTTTGTTAACGCCTTTTTAGTTTTGTACAGCTCTTTGCTTTTTTTTTTTTTTAATTTGGATCTTTTTCTATTTTAAGACTTGGTCTCCGTTTCTTTTTCTTTTTCTATGTTCTAACCTTTTAATATTCTATCTCCTTTTTTATTTGTATAATGTTTTAATGTGTTTTTTTATTTTATTTTTTCATTTGTTTGTTTTATGTTGTGTTAGTATTTTGATTAGATGTCATTGTGATTTTGCGACTATTATTTTGACATGGTTATGAACTATGACTTGAACCTTGCCTTATTTGGAGTATATATGGTTCAGTACTTTCAGTTTAAAATCACTTGTTTGACTTTAAAAAGCTAATATATAGTTATTCTTTATGTTTACTTACATGGAAAATATTTTTATATGAATTGTAATTGTTGATCATGTATCTTACGATTCACGATGTGATTCGATACACGATTCAAAAAATAAGGTTTCCGATACAGGATTCGTATCCTGATTTGACAACCATGTTATAGACTGATCTGTTTTTATGTTTGCTTGCTAATGTTTAAGAAACTTATTGGTTGATACAATTCTACGACTAATGAAGTAATGAACTGACACAAAATCACCGCCTAGGGACTGCACCTCCAACAATTAAGTTTGCATGGTTTTTCAATATATATATATATATATATATATATATATATATATATAAACCTTTAATTCTTTCATGGTATGTATGTTTTATAAACTTTTTCTGTAAAAACAGAAGAAATATCAGTGCTTATTTTGATCTGAACCTTGAAATGTATTTTTATCCATTTCTAAAGTTACTGAATTTATGTCTGTTGCAATTGATGGGCTGTCTATCGGAGGTCAGCTGATTGAGTTACATTAGTTAAACTTTGTACTATGTTTATGTCATTTGTTCTAAGGCTTTTGTGTAGCTGTGTTTTAATCTGGATTGTGAATGCAACTTGTTGAAATTTAGGGATTGGGCTTGATGGTAAGGAAAGGACAAAGATAATATGTAGGTAATAGAACTCTGAATGATTGTGATGTTGCGATATGAAACACTAATCTGGTATTTGTATTATATTAATAATTAATAAGAATCTAAATCTAGTTAGAGCGTAGTACATTCTAGCTCTTCCCCCCCAAAATGAAGTTCACTAAGCTATGAGCTTGTCAAAAATTGTTATAATATCTTGAAATATCTTTAGTGTATCTTAGAAGTTAGAATATTTTGAAATATTTTTATTTTGACTATGTTGTGGAATCAATTTGTCGACTAATAATTATGGAAACAATCTTGGGAGGTAGCTTACTAATTTGTTTCCTTATTTAACTAGCGTTAGGAGTCTTTCTGTATAAATGAGCTAGGGCTTGTACTAGTTATTACTAGTACTAAGCTATTACTTAACCTAATTACAAACAAACACACTCACAAAAGAAACAAGTTAAATAAACAATGGGCATCGGAAGCCATAGCTTACAAGCTCAATAAAAACCAGTGAATAGGCTGCTGGAATGGCACACATTCAAAGAAAATGGTGGTACTTTAAAGAGTTGCCACTGGAAAGGGACTGGCCACTAGAAGGAATTGAGCGCGACTAAGGGAAGAGGGTTGATGCTGCAAAGAGTTCTCCTTGCCACCTATGCAGCAAAGTCTTAAAGTTCACTGAATAACTTCTCTTAATTCATCAAACCTTCATTTAGAGGCCTCAAGCAGAAAAAAACCTCAGGTTTGAACTTTGGGGACTGAAAACCTTTTCAAATAATTGAGTCTAGCTAAAAAGCGGGTTGAATCTTCTAAAAAAACAGCTCAATTCACAGCCCAAACACAGCAACAGGGCCACCGAGGAAAACTTGGACTAACAGAAGTAAACACAGCCAAACAGAAGCAAGAATACAGCCGTCCCTGCAGGAACAAAGTCAAACCAACCCAACCCAAGTCAAGCTATCCAAATGGAGCCAAATGAGGATGAAATGTGGAGACATTGCAAAGCAGCTCCTGAGATATGGATCTGGAGTGAGCGCGTCGACCTAGCCTGAATTCCCAAAACCAAACTTGTACCCTCTACTTCTTTGATATCTTCATTTATTCATTATTGTTACTAGGTAACCAACTATAATTTCTAGATTCAAAGGCCCATTAATCAATACGGAATCCCTATTAGAGGGAAGCCTAGATTACCCCACTATCATGTCCAAGTGACACGAAGCTTCCCAGTGCATCATAGATTGATGCAAACACCACTCACTATGAAAAAGTGTGAACACATGCTTGCATTTGGGTAGTAACAGTATTTAACATACATCATAACATATCTCACATCCATACTATTATTTAGAGTATTATCTCCTCCTTCTAATCCCTATATTTTCATCAAATCGTGTTGTGGTGAGAGGAATTGTCAATTTGGGTAGCATGTTAAACATGCATCAGTAAGTTTCTCCCCAATGTGGTCAGTGGCATTGGCATTTTACAAGAACTTTATGAGGGAAGCCTAACTGACTAAACATGAGCTACAATGTCTGAATACCATCTTGCATTTGATGGCCTTCTATGTTACTTGAGTACTTGAATCTATTATTCATTATTCTATAGTTATGAGTGTCATTTGATCATGGTTATCCAATCAGGATACGAATCGTGAATCGTGAGATACATGATTAATTATTAAAAAAATGTTAAAAGTATTTTTTTAAAGTAAAGAAACATAAAAAGAAACTATATTAACATTTTAAAGTCAAATAGTTCGTGGTATAACTAACAAATTGCATTATATATGTTAAAACAAATCAAAATTAAGATGTAATAATAGTCACAAATCACAATAAGCAAACAAAAAAAAAGTGTCTTTACATGTTTTCTTATCACCCGGTAAAAAAAAATCTAAAAATGATAAGGCTCATTTAGACAAAAAAAGGAACCCAAAAAAAAAAAACTATTTATTACAAAACTCTAAAACTTAACACTGTAGACTAGAGAGGACAAGCTGGACAGCAATAGACAACAAATAAAAAAATTAGAAAAAAAAAAAGATAAAAACTCGCGTGGCATGTGGTGTTGAATTGAAGCAAAGCTCACTTGGGTGGGTGCTTGAGGGGTAGAGTTGCAAAGACATAAAAAAAGGGAAAAAGAAAAAAAGAAGATACCAGCAAGCTCCACTTGAGCAAGTGTTTGTGAGGAAGAGCCGGAGATCGCACCATGGAACAAATCCACATAGTGATTTTCATCTAATGATGAGTTGGTAATGACAGGGAGAAGATTTTCGGCCATTCCCTCCACTTTGGTTAAGAAAGTTGCAAAAAATAAAAATAAAGTTTTGGGGTTTTTTAGAACTGGGTCGGGCATGACCCGATTTGGATTGGTGAGTGACTGGCTTGGTGCGAATCGTAGAAACATGATTCATTTCGCAAATCATGCGATACTTGCGATTCAAAGAACGATACATAGCGTAAAACGATTTGACGTACGATTTGCATCATTCAGCTTGAGACTCACATCGAATCGTGAGAATCGTATCACGATTCTTGCGATACTAACTACACTGCATTTTATTTTTATCCATATGATCAAATTTTCCTATTTGTGGTGCCATAATTGACTTTTTATGTTCCCCACTAACCTTTGAACTAGGGCTTTGTTAGCAAGTGTTGAACTTAATGCTATGAACAATTAATAGGGATGCACAATGTTAGGAACCCATACATTATTAGAGTGCATTGGAAAAGGGGCAAATGAGGAAATAGACTTAGAAAGAAACAAGGAGTAGTGGGGATGCACATTTGTAACCAACTTTGCTAAGTTAACAACATAGGGAGTGAGGTGTGAGACTATATGTATCAAAGGAAGGGTGTGTGAATGGTTTAGGCAAATATTGGGCTATGCATTTGGGAGATCCTAAGTTGCTATAGTGCTTAGAATCTCCTCTTTTTCTGCAAGTCCTTGATTGATATCATTTGATTTCTATCCAAGGGTGTTAATAACACAATACACTTCTCCTATTTATTGATTTCTTTTTGTGGTTTGTATCAATGGCATCTAAGCCCTTTCTTGGGAGCTATGGAGGTCTCGAGTGAAGCTGTGATGGAAAAGAGAATGGAGGATTTGGGGAGAAATTTGGTAAGGTTGAGCGGCTCTTGAGAAGTCGACAACATACTTGAACCAGAGGGCAATCTCCCCATGGAGAGAGCATTGAAGGGCAGAGATGGAGGACCAACGGGATGGAGGAATCAGAAGGACAAGGAAAGGATTTCCTTGGGGAAGTTGACCTTCGGATTGACACAGGGAGAAGCGTGAACATAGTCATTGCGAGGGAAAACACTGAGATGATTGGCGAAGTGATCGGTGTAGTAAACAATGCCATGACTTGGGTGATGAAAGCGGGACCAGTTGCGATGTGGATAAGAAGGGTTGTTGTGGGGAACTTGGCCATTGGGACCAAAACTAGACCTACAGGACATAGCTTCACCGAAGATGATAGATATCACACAATCTATAGTTGAGCTTAAGTTCTTGATAATGTCGACCCAACGTCCGCCACCAAATTGACTAGATTGCGAGTTCACGATGACCGTCGTAGTGAAGGGGTGGGTGGAAATAGTTGTCATGGATTGAAATCATCTTAGCAGCTATGGAATGGCCACATGACCCCCTAGGAAATTGCCGACCACGGAACCAGTGGATGTTTAAGCAGAGGTGTTGGCAAAGAGGGAGGCTAATGAACGATTTTCATTGAGCGACAATGATAGTTGCAGCGACGGATGCATGGGCGGCGATGATGACTATCGAACAAGCTTTGCTGTGATTCTACATGACAAAGGAAGAAGAAAGGGAGGTTAGAAGAAGTGAAGGAGGATGATAGGTGGATTGCTGACTTGTGAGTGACATTGGCGAAGTGTCTGAGCTCAAAACTGCCATAACCAGAGCCAACCCAACTGCAGCGGTCGACAATATGTAAGGGCCATGTTAGGGGCAATGCCTCAAGTCACGTAGGCGGCATATATGAGAAAGAAGAGGGGGCTAGGATGGACTTTCACAAAGTGGGTCACCGGACTGGCCTAATAGACCAATCTCAAATTTGTTTGGAGGAGTTTTTATAACAACGATTTGTGTTTGGAAGATAAGGAGCCAATCCAAAGACAGTTTGTAAAGGGGGGTTTTAAAAATTTATAAGGAAGAAATAGTTTGGGCTGAACGAGAATTGTCTTTTGAGGCTATGGCGCAGACTTCTTGGTCTCCCGGGCAGCCACTTTATCACTCAAAAGCGGAAGATTGAAGGATTGTTCATGCCTGCAGGTAGAGACGATTATCTATGCTTTATGATCGAGACTTGACATAAAATGGGACATTTTAAGTGTCTTTTGGCCCCATTTGGTTACTGTACTCGGACAAAAAATACAGGGACACTGAGACAGCAAAGTCAGAGACATGATACAGGAAGTCTTCTTGTTCAGCAATATTGTTCTTGCTTTCCAAACTGTCAGACGCTTTTAAATGCAATGTTCTTTGCAAAACCTCCATTGTTCACTTCCCCACATGTCAAACCTGGAGAAGAATCATCTAGTTCTCAGGGTCATGGAGTACTTTCAGTGCTGCATATGGATCAATCTTACTTGCTCCTTGGGTTTTCTTTTTTTGAGCATGCTCCAAAAGCTACTACGACTACCCAGACCCTATATGTATTGTTAAGCCATGTAGAATCTATGAAGAAATGAGTTCCACCTTGTAGGAGTTATGGAACCCAAACATTCTTAGAGTGCATGCAATAAGGGGCAAAGGAGGAAATATGCTTAGATAGAATCAGGGAGCAGTCGGGGTGCACATTTTTAACCATCTCTGCTGAGTTTTTGTAGGGAGTGAGGTGTGTGACTTTATGTATTAGAGGGAGGGTGTCTGAACGGATTAGGTAAATATTGGGCTAGGCATCTTGGAGAGTCTTGAGCTGCTATATTGCTTAGAAACTCCTCTGCATTTTCTGCGAGTTCCATTCATGCTATTTTCTCTTCTTCCTTGGTTGTTATCATTTGATTTCAGTCCAAGGGTGTTAATAACATGATACACTTCTACTGTTTCTTGGTTTCTTTATGTAGTTTCTATCACACTGCGTTTGTCTTATTGATTTAAGGAATGTTGTGCATTACTTATAAACTCTGTCGTTAAAAATCATTCCCTTTGCCATTAATTTCTTGAGCACAATCCTTACGACCTGTTCCTCCGCAACCAAATATGGCAGATAATAGAAAAAGGACCCATTAGAGACTACGTGGGGCGGCCACTGATGACTACGACTAATGATTCCAATCCATGGTGGTTAGTTTTCAAACAGGCAGTCACATCAGCTGGAGGAAAGCTTTCAAAGCCTGAAATTCTTGCGTCAACTACCGATGCTCGATACCTTAGACAGAAAGGAATTCCTGTACTCGGTTTCTCGCCAATGAGAAATACTCCCATCTTGCTTCATGACCACAACGAGGTTTGAAAATTATTATAATTATTATTCCGAATTCTTTTAATTATTCATCATGAACTCAGTGATGATTTTTCTTCTTTTTTTTTTTTTGGTGGGGATAACTCTGGTGACCTTCAATTTTTCAGCACCTACACGAAACTGTGTACTTGAGGGGTATAGAGGTATACGAGTCTTTGATACGTTCCTTGAGTTCATTTACAGAAGTGTCACATTAGGAGCCGGCATTTGTATGTTGATGCAAGGGTGGGGCTGAGTTGCTCTGCTCCATATGATATAGGTTGTCATTCACATGTCAATAATATTATTCTAACACCTAAAAGTGGGTGTCCTATTTGAACACACATTTTATTATCATAGGATGAGATGATGAGTATGGTTTAAGGGGGGCTACCATTTCATCCGATGGTGATAAAGTATGTGTCCAAATGGGGCATCAATTTATAGATGTTAGAATAATATTATTGTTCATCCGTTTACTCGAGCCATGAGTATTCTTTGAAATGAATATGCCAGCCCTGATGTCCCCATAAAGTATTGAAAAGCTAATAATAAGAGGAGGGTTACACTGTGTAAACCATAATTTGTAGCGACACTATCCATTTGATGTAGACAATAATTTCTTTATTCATCTCATCCAATGGTGATAAAGTGGGTGTCCAAATAGGATATCCACTTTTAAATGTTAGAATAATATTATTATTCATCCATTTACTCGAGCCATGAGTATTCTTTGAAATGAATATGTCAGCCCTGATGTCCCCATAAAGTACTGAAAAGCTATAAGAGGAGGGTTACAATGTGTGAACCATAATTTGTAGCAACACCATCCATTTGATGTATACAATAATTTCTTCATGCATTAAACAGATGATCATAAGTACATTAATCTCAAGATCTAGAATTTCATACTTTTCACATAGTTTAAAAAGAGTGCATACCATTTGCTATGGACTTGAGAGAAGGGCGTAAAATTTCTCAGATGAAATGAAAATTGAGGATGATGTCTCCTTCTTGAGCTCTTCTTTAATAGCACAATAATGATGGAGGTGATCTATTTTTATTCATCACAGAAAGAAAACCGCATCCCTGATTTATATAGGTATGATGACATACTTCTTTCAAGAACTTCTTGTAATGTATGCACCCATGACTATTCGCAATGATGACCTATATACACATTAATCAAGGGATTTAAGCATTTTTATAATTATCAAACCATTGTATGGGATATATTTTTTTATATTTGATACCCTCATTAGCAAGGTTATCTAGGTTAGTCTGTCTTATGTTGCATCAACTCTGCTGGTGAGGATGGTAGATAATTATAGTGCCCCTTGAAGTAAACACGTATTTCCTTTCCTCTGCATTCTGCAATTCCAGCTTGACGTTTCCATCAAGGACCATAAACTCAATGGCAAAGCTGTTCAAAAGTTCCAACCTTATTTTACTTGGGCAAAATTCAGAGATATATGAGGAGGTAGATAGGTACGGGCAACAGCTGCTACATTGAGTAGGTCCAAGTCTTGGGCCTGAAAAAGGCATTGTTCTGATAATCGGACTAGATCAGCTGATTCAACCGGTTAAATTAGGGATTGGAGACCTATCCGCTCTGGCTATGTGATAAAAATTAGAAAGTTAAGATCCGGTCAATAACTGTTGACAACCCTAACTAGTGAACCATTGCTGGTTTAATGGGTTGGCGATGAAATTTTTTTTTTTAACTCTTTGAAGTAAGTGGCCAATTGTACCCAATCAACATTCGCATGAACCACATGCTCATAAGGGAAGCTACTTTAGCAAAATTTACTTATGTTTCAAAATTTACTTTAGCAAATTTTTTTAACTCTTATGTTTCAAAATAAATTTACTTAGATAAGGGAAGCTACTTTAGCAACATGTTTCAGTCAATTTATTTCAAAACCAGAGTTGTTAGGAATTTAGTTCTTTATAATCTCAAGATTATCACTGTCAAACCATTAAGAAAATTGGAAGACTGGATGCAGAAACATATTTGAACGTCCATAGGAATTTGCTGGTTTTTGGACGTGCGATTTTTTGTCTTCCAAGTTGATACATATTCTTTAGAGACAACAGCTCTTTCTTTTTTGATGATGAAATGTTAGGAAAAGAGGCATATGTATAATTTTGGTAGCATAACATTTTATAACTTTGCAAACCCTAGTTTTTAATTCACCTGGTCATAAAATTAGTAAAAGGGTAAATATGATATCTACACATACTAACCTTATACTTACCAAGATGATTTAGGCTCAAATAACTTGTCCTTATCATATTACTTCAATTTGATGTCAAAATTTATAATAGCACACTATAGATATATAGGTATATATATAGGTTAGGATCAAAGCTACACTGTTAATAACTTATAAAATAAATTTTTTGTTTATCCAACCATTAAATTACAATCACTTATTATAAAGTTCATTTGCACTAGATTTTTCTAAATTTGAACATCAATAAAAATACAATCACGAAGCTCTTATTTTTGTTTATTATATATATATTACGTTGATTTTGATATACATAAAAACTGTGCCAAACAATTTTATATTGACTTGAAATTTTATACACATGATCTATATGTTGAGGGCTTCTAATTTTTTGTTAAAAATTAATCTAATACAAAGTTATTCAACAATATAATAATTACTTAAAATTATACGAGTATAACTTGATATAACTTTATATATATATATGTGATTCATACGGACAAGGACGTGGTACCTTGGTTTTGTCATTCATACGGACAAGGACGTGATACCTTGGTTCCAAGTGATGGGAAGAATTATTGCATTCTAGTCTTGACAAGGGTTTATCAGAGCCCGAGAGCATTCATACGGACAAGGACGTGGTACCTTGGTTCCTAGTGATGGGAAGAATTATTGCATTCTAGTCTTGACAAGGGTTTATCAGAGCCCAAGAGCTAGAATTCTTTCCTTCACCTTACTAATGCGCTCTAGCTACCCTGTTTAAACTTAGATTGGAATTGTGTATAAATTTTACTTTTAATTTGCTGCTATAGCTTATTATGTTAATGGTCGCGGTTCTGACATTGTGCTAGATTGTTTTCTTAATGGTTTAAACTCGGAAGTGGGAGGGGTGCACTCAATGCTTGATCACCTTGCTCTAAGCAGCTACTTCGGCCAAACTGTATGAGGACAAATATGTCACATTATGGACATTGACATGATATAAGAATGTGTTTGATTCAAGAGTAAATATAGGGGCAAATATATCAAAGATGAGCTTCACGTATAATTTTATATATAGATCTTGTCCATGAAATTTTTAACCCTCATTTTTATTATCCAACCAATCGTATCCTAAGACTATGATCCTACAAGTCTTCCTACACAAATCCTTCTATTTGCTAAAGGGAGTAAAAAGTAAATGCAATCAATATATTAAATTCTTATGAAATAATTAAAACTATTTCATTTAGTGTTTAGTCGGATTTATAGAAGGTAGTAGAAGAATATATCATTTTTCCAATACTAATAAGAAAAATGCCTTTTGTACGTCCTTCTAGAAGACATTTTTGCACACCTTCTAAGTGAAAGGTGAGAAACAGAGATACAAATATATTATAAAAAAAAAGTTTTTAGACAAGAAAGTAAAAACTTCTAATGCCCTAGCCTCTCCAGTCTCCCCACGTTTCCTTTGGTCAATACACCTTCGCCCGCGAGCCCCCCGAGGGAGGGGGTGGTTTCAATACCACAAACCAAGCTGTGTCTAGATTCGAACTTAGGTGCAACTAATGAGAGGTAGACAAATCCACAACTACTAAGCCAATGCCTCAACTGTAGCCCCCAACTGTAGCCCTTCCTCCCTTTTTTCTTCGGCGGGTTTGGGAGGCTGGAGTCAGATCCAAGGATCGAACCTGTGATCCTTCCCCCTCATGTGGTTCTTAGAGGCAGAAATTTTGCCGAGTTTACCAAGACCTCAACCTTGCCTTTCCTCCCTTTATGGAGCATTATAAACCCCAATGGGCCATCTTTATCGGGCCTTTTCTCTTTTAAGAGTAATGTTTGCTATTTCGGTCATGGGATATGTGATGTCTACAATGAGTTTATCCTGCAACACAAAAGATGAGTTATCATAACCAAAGAATGGGCTTATAATATTTATGTATTACAAGGTTCACGATATTAATTATCTACTATAAAAACCTTGATTGCAATGCCGAAATACTTGGATTAGTGTCTTTATGGTCCAAGACGGAGAGGTCCAATGAAGCCTAATCAGTTGGCATGTTAAATTAGCATAGTTGTGAAGGACCTAACAAATTATGGATGGGTGGCTCGTTGAGCTGTGTGTTGTCGGTGAAGATGCAATGCAAAGCTCCTCGACATGTGCAGTTTTTTCTCAATCAATTGGTTGCTATCCATTTGGCCTGCTGTCGGTATGAACGATAGTTTTTTCCAAGCAGGAGTGTGTTACATGGGTTATTATTGACAATTTAAAGAGCAGCTCAGAGATCTCAATCTGGGAATAAGCGCGGTTGTGTAAGAATCAAATGTCTATTGTATTTGTATGGCATGAAGCGTGATATGATGGTTGGCTATATGTTTGTAAATTGCATTTGAGAATCTCACACTCATTTCGGCCTTTCCTCTTCTTGAGGAGATCACTTCACTTGAAAAAAAATGTTTCATGATATTAGTTTTATAAATTCTTAATTTATAACTTTTAATAAATTATATTGAAAATATATGAATTAATTTATTAAATCATACCATAGCACACCTACTAAGTATACTCAACATACCACATACTCATTAAAGTAGCGTACCAAGTACCGGTACCCATACCGAAGAGTATTGCGAACCTAATAACTATGACTACAACATTAACCTGAGAATGCCCTTTTCAGCACTCCCAGGTCTCTCGTAAGTCATAACCTTTTTCCTCAAATTTTTTGTTCAGGTTCTGTTGGATTGCCATTGAAATAAACTAGAAGAAAATTCGTTGGTCATTATCTTCAGTTATTCACAAATGTTAAATTGTTAAGAGCAAACTATAACTATTTTTTACCATTAATGGGATAGCAAGAACAATAGAATAACATTATTCTTTTTTAAAATTAAAAAAAAAACGGCGAACATGTTGTTTGTACGAAGTAGCTTAGAAGGTTACTTATTGTTCCTAGTGGATCAAGAATCATGATGTTGGTGTTGCTGGCCCTTAAAATACATATATTAATGTTGCATAGTATAGAAACAATAATCCTATACAGCCTATCAATATATGGATTGCTGAATTGAAAATTCCCACTGCTATAACACTTTTTTCTAGGAAGTTTCACTATATGTCCTTTCTCTGTAGCAAAACAGGGAATTTGAGATTTGATACGTATAATTCTAAGATTTCATCACCCCACATGGATCTTGCCTCTTCATCCCCCTGACACCATAACAACCATCTAAATTTGAAATCCCTGAGTGCAGTTTCGCCTATCCATTCCTTTTCCCTAGCTCAATATCTCAATCTCTGGAAAGTCTCACTTGTCACACCATAATTATTTGTTTATTTTGAGAATGAAATGACACTAGTCTGGTTCATTAGGCCTCACTCAACTCCCAAATGCATGCATGGCTCTTAGGTGAGGTCACTTCGCGGCCTGCGGCTGTGTCTATGGGCTATCCGATCCAATTGGCCCTACAATTTATTTGGTTGTCGTTTTCATACATGGGTGTCTTAGTACGGAGGTCTTATAGTCGGTACGGGCCAGTTAGGAAAGAAAGATCGTACAAGTAGTATCAAATTTTATCATTATCAGCATGGCACAACTAAGCAAGATGCATCTACATTTGTGGTCAAGGAATTCGGCGACAAATGCCTACACTACTTCGTTATTTTGATATAGATATAGTGCACGAATGCTTGGCATTGAAAGCATTGACATAGTTGGTAAGCAAAAGTTTGTGTCTCATGAGGCCAAGTTTGATTTCTTTTTTATGATCGGTGATGTGAGAATCTTTTGATGAAAAATCTTCTAAAACCTCAATAAATGCTTTGTGAATTCTTAAGGTTTGCCTCTTTAATTAGATGACCATAGTAATAAACCCACATAGACTCTTCTATATATATAAAAGAGTAAAATGCATTTTATTTCTAAACTTTAGGTCATATATAGTTTATACTATAAATTTTTAAAATAGTATAAAATACCACTCAGCATAATTTTAGCAATTAGTGAATATGTGATTTATGTATATTTAATCTCCATGATATTTTTAATTTGTACAACCCAATATCTTGTTTATCAATTCTCATTTGTATTTAATCCTCTGATTTTGTATTATGTATAACTTGACATCCTGCTATAATCTAAAGTTTTGTAATGTTTGGAAAGTCAGGGATTTTTTGTTGCATTATTTGAAAAATTTAGGATGTTGCGATGTATATTTTGAAAAGTTAGAATGTAGACGTACTGCACATTACATAAAATCAAGGGAGTAAAATGCCTTTAATTCTAAAAATAATACTGTACAAAAACTTCGTGTAGTAAATGGAAATATGAATCACTTGTAGTTGTAAAGTTGCCAAACTGGTAACTATCGTTATTCGATTGAGTTTTCATCCATATATCCTCTCGTAAACTGAATTTAAATTATAAAAGTTTTCTTAACTATAAATTATTTATGTCTTTTTATTATATTCAAAAATTTAGTTTGAGTAGAAGATGCAACTCAATCCAAGGTTTGAACATACATGTCTTCAAACTTATTGATTAATTGTCTGTGTTTAGATATCTTTGTAAATGTTCTGTAAGTTTATAAACATATTTCAACTTTGAATGAAGATGATTTTTGTCCATTAATCTAAATTTTGATGCTATTATATTCTTACACTATTGACATTTTCATCTGTATGTCATATTTTATTTTCTAGGTTACGTTCTAAGTTTTTACTTCCCAAACTGAATATATAAAACTATATGCACCCAAATAAAATATAAAGCACTATATGAATTTAAGACTTTGTTGTGGTCTGTTCTATATCAATCCTTTCTTATTTTTTCAATTTAAGGTATCTATCGTCGAAAATAATGATTTAATCCCTTTAAGATATAAAGTTCACAAATATAGGTTTTGCCTATACTCATGCGACCCTATAGTCTATCCCTAGTTATGCAAATCTTATGCATTGATTTTGGTTTTAGGTGTGATAGATCATCTATTTAAACCCTTTCAATCCTACAAAATTTGCCTTATGTTTGTGCACACAGTGAATCAGGGACGCATTGCCTTTGCCGAGACCAAATTGACCGATTTTAAATTTTTATGAGAGTTGAAGAAACAATCATTAGGAACTTTCAATTCACTTATATATATATATATATATATATATATATATAGCAGTCATCAAAGTTATTGTCAGCTACTAGCTCAACAAAACCACGGGCGGAGCCAGGATGGGCTGGCAACATGGCTTGGCTCCCTTTAAGACTAAATCTTTACATTGAAATTATTTTAGAATTTTTTTAAAAATTTTGCATATAATTCATTACTTGACCAACCCCCCTTCTCCCTCTTCCTCTTCTTTTTCTCCATCAAAATAATTAAAATGTCCTTGGTCAGAACACAAAGCCCTACGCACTTTTTTACCATAGCTGTCTAGTTTGAATGTTTCATTTTTCTTAATATAACTTACACTAACATCTAGACAATTTTAAAATCAAAACATCTAGTCTGGACAATTGAATAACAACTGGTGCAACGGTCTTGTATCAACATACGGCTGCACATAACAGTACATTGAAATGTTGGTTTAAAACAGTATTACTTCCCACACGTTTCAATTTCCAAAATTCAACTAATACTATTGGCAAGTCTCAAGTTTCACCTCATCCTTGGTCAGTGATCACAACTTCACATGCATAGTAGGTAACATGTGAAGTAAACCAAATTCCAGAAGGTCCAGCTAATTAATTCAGCCAATGGCTAGAACCCAATTGACGCATATGAAGTTTCCACGTAACTTCCGTCAAATAGGGACCTCTTTTGTTTCAGATCATCTGATGTGGATTTACGATTATATAAACAGAAGGCGTGTGGCAAGAACGTGACCAGAGTCATAAAGTAAAGCCACTTGCATGTCAATTGTCAAAGACCGTATCCTCTCAGCTGCCAGATAATTAAAAAATATTGTATTCAGTTTCTTTTATAGGATTGTTAATCTTAAAAAGTGGTCATGTTTTCATTAAGCGATGCCTTGAAAAATGAAAATTGATTTATATTCTTTGTGGTCCTCCCAATTGCCTCACAAGGGTTGAAGGGAGGAGAGAGAGGAGGGAGTGGACTAGTACGGATCGACAACAGTATATATTCTCTTCACACCTGCATTATACCATGCATGAGAGTGCATAGTTGCATAAACTGTTAATTTTGTTTTTACTTATTTGTTGATCTCTCTTACTCTAATAGTTTATTCTCAATTGAAAACAGAAGGCACAGCTATCTATATATTTGATTATATATATTGACAAATGACGAGGTATATGTGTTCACACTTTTTCATGTGAGATAAAGATGATGATTATTATGATTATTATTTCGTTTAGTTCGGGTGATAATAAAGTTACACTTTTTGATAAATGCTTTCTTCTGAACGTGAGTAATTGATAGAACCTTAACTGTTGAATTCAAATTTTCTTCGTTGTTGAGCCACCTTTAATTTGCTGCTCGATTGTATTGTCACTCATATATGCTATGTTATATCTTTTAGCAGCTATTAGCATATTTAAAGATATGATAAAGATAGTGTTTATGGGGTGTGTGTTAGACAGAATGTTTAGTATTTCTGACTGTATGACTATGAAAATGTAAGTTTGGTTTGCTGATTTCAATTTACAGTTTTTAGTTTTTGTGAAGAAAAAATTGAAAAACCTAAAAACCATAAAAACTGAAAATTGGAAACAGCAAACAAATTAGGCCCTTAGATTCTCATATTTGATCGACGGTTTAAAAATATATTTTCAAGTAAATTGCATTCATGCATTTATGGAAATAAAAATTGACCTATTGTAATTTCATTTTCACTCGATCATGTGAGAATATAATATAAGGGCTTGTTTGAAAGTGTTTTTTTTAAATCGTTTTAGAAATCATGTTTAAGTTTATTTTCAAAAAAAAAAAGAAAAAGAAAAACATGTTTGGCAATTTAACTTAAAAAATAATTTCATAATGACGAAAAATAAAAAAAAATGTTTGGATGATTTTTTTTTATAACTTTTAAAATTAATAAAACAAAAAACTGTTTAGCAAATTGCATTACTACAGATGATAAATTTTAACATAATATTATATTTTATAGATAATATTTTCATATATACATAATAAACAAAGTCTTAATATAACTTTCCATTTTAAAAATAATCTTAATACAACTTGGTGTCAATTTTTATTTATAAATTCATTTATAAGCTATGCATGATTTGCTTGTAGCCATACCCAATTTGCAATTTGGTTATGATATCTTGTCATTTCCCTTACAGCTTCATCAATCAATCTTGTTGTATTGTCCCTATTGGAATTCACATCTAAATTTATGTTGTTATTCATAGCTTCAACGTTAGACGGATCATTATCCTTCCATTTATAGCTTCAATGTTAGACTTTTTTTTCTCATTTTTCATGTACAATGGTGATTACAAATAAGCAAAAAGGAACATATAAAAATAAAAAGATATTAAGGGGAGTATAAGTGAAAAAATTGCCCTATAATTAAAATGAAAATTTTACATACAATCTAACAATAACATAAAATAAAGAAAAAAAAAAAAGCAAGCAAGACAAAGTATTCTTTCAGTGGTTCATCATTATATTGCCCAAAACTAAAAACAAAAGTAGCAAAAAAGAACACCTTACAAACCAAAGAGATCCAAACTAAATAGGAAAAAAAAAATGCAACTGATATACCTATAAAAGATAAGCAATTCATCAATCTATATTGTTATTATTATTACTAGCGACTCGACAGACACTGCCGTGTCTGTCGAGTCACCTTTTCTATTGGTGTTGACTCATGAAAATGAAGAGAAGAATATGGGGATAGCGGTCGATTCACCGATTTATTTTTTGGGAATTATTGTAGTTTAGCGCTAAATATTACATATGACAACTTTATCAACATAAAAGTAAATATGTAAATATAACATGACATGTCCAAATATCAAACAAAAAAGAGTAAAAGAAATAAGTATTAATTTCACACACTCAAAATAATGTATTTTCTGAAGTTATGTAACATATTTTCTTCAAATGTCATTCCAACTACTCTTGATTGTACTCTGATTTAATTGGGAGGCCAAAAAGTGATCAAATATCTGAAATGTTCTTCATTTTACTGTATTATGTGCAAATAAAATATGGTTAATATATTTTAAGTGTGTGAATGGACAATTATCTCCATATTTTTCTCTTCATTTTGACATAAAAACATTTGAAATGAAAAAGAAAAAAAGAAATTCAATAACCAATTTAAACTGGTGTAAACTTGTATCATCATCATATTTGTGTTGTA
The DNA here is from genome assembly GCA_031216105.1 of Dalbergia cultrata. Lineage (NCBI taxonomy): Eukaryota > Viridiplantae > Streptophyta > Magnoliopsida > Fabales > Fabaceae > Dalbergia > Dalbergia cultrata. Next base: position 33,777,420 of record CM062352.1, read on the forward strand.
TAGTCGGAAAAGGATCTTCAATCAAATGTGGTTAAATTAAAAGGGAATAATCCCTATAATCTACTTCTTCTCAAATATTTTCTTTAAATATCTTAAAAATTCCATTGTGTTGATCCCTATAATCTGTTAGGAATTTCTCACCTTCTGAGATCTTCCATCAAATGTAGTTAAATTAAAAAAGTTTATTGACATAAAGTTGGCTAATTGTACTAATTGCATCTGATTTTATTTCTGGCCTAAGCCAACTATCCCTGTTCGCAAAGTTTGACATGTTCAACGTTGAAGCCATTTGGTTAACTTTTGGTTGTAAATTTCCTAACATGTCCTTGCGATGATTCATCTGCTTCACAGATCTATGCATCATTGACGAATGAATGCTTTAGGATAATAATAATGCAACTTTATAAATCTTGATAGGTAAAAAGAAGATAGTAACTAATGTATTGATAACATATATTTTCTTACAGCTATTTACCAAAGAAGTTTTATATCACGCTGCTAAGAAAATATCAAGAAAGAGATAGTTAAGGTTAGGGTTCAGCAAAATATTTATTTTTATATGAAAAAAAATACAGCATGACTGCAATACATAGTGTTTCGGGTCCTAGTTAATATATTTATATATTTTATATTCTTGGTTTTTTCGAACCATCTTGACTCTTTCTTTGTTTGATATTTGGAGTGTTTCTTAAGAGACCAAAACACGTGTGTTAGTCCTAGTATCAATGTGAATTTAGGAAAATAGCAAGTTATGCAGAAAACAACATTACTATCTACATCAGCATTATCTTCATTTAATCAACCTAGGCATCCCTATCTTAAAATATTCTCTAGCAGAGATTAAACATGACATAACCTAGCACTAATCTCGTAACAAATTTCCATTCCTTGGCATTCTTTAAGTCTAAACTTTAAATACGTCCACAACCTGTGCATCCTTACAGAGCCAATTAAGGTGCCAAGTTATGATAAACATAATGTGTGAATGGTGATGATTCAACCCAATTTTTGGCTCACTTAAGATCACAAACAGTGTGGAGAATGAGTTTCCCTATAATTCCTTTTATCTCATGATTAGCAAATATAGTGTTCATATAAGTTTCAGCAAGCGAAAATCGACATTAGCAGCAACTACCAGCAACCAATACTACTGTTAAAAGCATAGGGAATTAATAAATAAGTTCCAAAATGGTGTGACATTCAACAGGAATCATGTATTGATAATTATCATAATTGACAAAAGAAGTTCAGACACCCCAAAAAAAGGAAACTCGAGGTACTCGTATTATAAAAATGCTTAGAAGACAATAATTAGCTTTGCCCATGAGAAGACAACATAATGGAATGAATAACTTGATATAACAAAGATCTTTCAAGTTTCAATAAAATATTGTATCAAATTTAAAAGCAAGTCCTTAACCTGCTTCACTTCATGCCACATATCCTTAGCAAAGATACCCTTGTAAGCACGAGATATAACAAATACAGGGCATTCCGAGATATGCACATATTCAGTCTCTTCTGCTGCAATTGCAAAGGTGACTGGAAACTGCCTTGGAAGAACTAGATGGACACTTTATAAGGACACACATAAGTTAAACATGCTAGACAATTATATCCATATTTTTTTTTATCAGAAACAAATGCATACAATACATTGCTCAGGTTTGAAAAACCAACCTCTCTGGTGTCAAATTTTGAAGCCAATTTCAACTGTTCCATTCAATGCAAAATTATGATAAAAAAGGAAAACCTAATTGAATAATTATTCCTACAACAAAAAACAGCAGAGACTATTTAGACTAACCTAATTAGAGTCCACAAAAATGATCAAGAAGACATCCAAGAAATAATTTATACTGATTCTCTATTAGCAAACTAACTGAGCACAAAAGAAACATTAAAAACTGCAAAGGGAAAACAAAAAGAATAAAATTAATCAAATAGAAAGAAACAAATGCAAAGCATCAAAATACCCACCCAATGCAACAAAAAGATAACTTGGTTGTTCTCACATCTCTGCTTGCGCGCAAATGAATGAACCAAGGGAAATTCCTATGAAAATCAAAGCACTGAACAAAACCTAAATGAAAAAAAAAAACCCGACCTATGAAGAAGAGACTCACCCTCACCTCCGACACCCAATCCGCAATCGTCCGACCTTTTTCTGGCAAGATCCTCCCGACCCAATGTGCCCACCATCCTTTCGGTCCACAATCCGGTCATTCCTGACCATGCAAACGGTGCTCCCGCCGAGGTGCTCTTTCTTCAACCGATGATGGTGCAGATCCTCGTGCTCTCGCTGAGGCGCTCTTTCCTTAGCCGATGATGGTGCAGATCCTCTTTCTCGTTGGTGGCGTAGCGATGCGGAGTCCTATCCGGCGACGGTGTGCCTCGAAGTTGTGGAGGAGGATGTGGCCAGAACTAGATTTGTTTTGGTAGAATTGCCTCTTCCCCTTTTGTTTTGGTAGAACTAGATTTGTGTTGGTTTACAGGAAAATGAGAGTTTGTGTGTGGAGGTTGGAGTTACATGTGTGGGCGTGGGGAGGAGGAGATGAACGTGGGTGCGTGGAGGATGGTGGTAGATGTGTGTTGGTTTTGAATAATTTTTTAAAACAAATAGTAAGCGGACTAAAAGACATAAGCGGACTTGAAACCAATAATATAAGCGAACTTAAAATAAAATTTCATTCTGGTTAGGAGACACCAAAAAATGGTTATTTTTGGAATCCTCTTTATATAATGGTATAGATTATTATCTTATCTCTAATCAAAGCAAAACAACTACATGCAAAGCTTGCTCATGTTGCTTTTTTTCCCCTATTTTTGGCTTCATATATCAAACTTTGGATGGCCCCTTCACTTTATACATTATAGATCAATGAGCAACGACATTAAAAAAGCTACTCAGATCCCTGAATAAATATCAAACCCCACTTAATCATAAAAACAAAGATTAACACGCGCAGCAGCAATCACAACAGTGAGAAATGTTTGGGTATATTCAGACATTCAAGAGAGAAGCAGAGAAAGAGAAAGAGAGAGGGAGGGACCCACTACAAAGACTCATTGGGCCACGTGCAGCGATAGACCTAGGTCATGTACATCGGTAGAGCTGGGTCACGTGCGAAGGCATAGACAAATTTGGGTTGCTTGTGCTAGTGGAGGTAGAGCTGGGTCACGTGCAAAGGTGGATCTAGTTGCATGCGCTGGTGAATCTGGGTCGCATGTGCCGATTGTAACACCTAAAAAATTATTTAAAAATTAATTTGAACTTTATTAGCCATAATTTGAAAAATCTTACAGACATAGCAATGATGAGGATGATCTAATGGATAAGTTGGAAAAAAAAAATTTCAGGCCAAGCCTGAATACTAACCTTATGGGTCCTATGGACTTGTTAGAATAGTCAAAACCCTATAATTGGGGCAAAAAATGCTCGAAACTAAGAAATTATAAAATTAAGATTAGAAATAGTTAGGAATAAGAATTTTATACCTGAAATTTAATTTCGGGCAATATTTGATTACTCGAGTATGGTATTTTACCAGTTCAGTAAAATTTCAATGTACGATTTTTACACCGAAAAAATGTTTAATCTTTAAGAAATGGATAATGTTTATCCATTTAAACCAAGTGGATGGCTAAGATTCAATCTCAAAATAAGATCAAATCTTACCCATCTATCATATTTTCTTTTTAGAAAGAATTATCCTTTAAAACTAAATAATACCTATACCCTAATATAAGCTATATATATATATATATATATATAACCTACATAATCTCATAAATTTTCTCATCTTGTTTGGCCAAGTAAAGAGAACACAGACACCTCCATTTTTGCTTCTTTAAACACATAAAAACTAGATTCAAAACTCCAAAATCCTAGCATAGACTTGATAAAACCTCAAGACCTCTTCATAAAACTTCAACTAATCATAAAAAACTATCAATCTAACCGATTAAAATTTCAAATCCTCACCATTTCTCACCTTGATACCTCATATCCTACTGCCTAATGAAAGGTGTGGTTTTGGTTTAGAGGCCTTGAAGTGAGCAAAATCCTTCTTGGAACATCCTTTGGAGCAAGGATCCTTACAACACAAAAGTAGGGTTCTTGTACTTTTTCTTGTCAAATTCTATTTTCTCATATTTTCACGTGGTTGGCTATGGTTTATTCTGGTGCTAATGTATGATCATACATAGATATACATGTATTTACGTTGATGGAGTGTTTGGATGATATTAGAAAACCCTCTTTGACAAAATAAATGTTAACCCAATGTGCTGGAATTCTAGAATTTCTATAGATAGGTTGATTCTCAATTTTCTAATGTATTTGTAGGTATTATTATGAGCTAAAAAAATTATGTTAAATCTTACATCCAAAGATAGTCCCATGAATTTTCTTGAGCTTTGTTTTGTACTCTAACTGCTTTAAAAAAAATTAAGAACCGAAACTATGTCTGTGCTGTCTGAATTGCTGGATTTGAAGCTATGAATTTTGCTAATTTTGTTACCATATCAAATAATTGATTTTTCCTTTGAGATTTTTATAGGGTGATAAGGACATATTGAAGTCTGACCCTGCATTTTTTTTTTATATATAATTTGATATGCTCATTTGATAGGGTAATAAAATTGGAAACTATAACTGTTGGCTGCAAATATGGGATTTTTGACCTCTAAATTTGTTTAATTTTGTTAATATATTTAGAGAATGATTCTTTCTCTGAAATTTTTACAGGACCTTATGGACACATTGAGTTGTCATGGGCAATTTTGTGGTCTTGGAATTGGTTATTTGATATGAAAAATAAATCTTCCTACTTGAGTGAAAAAGCTGCGAAGGTGCTGGAAAATGAACTAAATTCTTGATTTGGTAATAAAATGTCCTTTAATGCAACATGATGAATATAAATGCATGCTATGTACTTTAAAGTTTGGTTTATGAGAAATGAATGAAAGTCTCATGTGATTGATTGTTTATATGTGATTAAAGCATACATTGGTAAACAGAAAGTTGATAAATGAATGATATATATGTTTAAAACATTATAAAATTTAGAAATTTATGCTAATGCATATAGTAATGTGATGCCTATATATGTGAGCTTGAGGATGATGTATGTGCTAAGTGACGAATGAAATCCCCTTCAATATGTCAAGGGCATGGAAAAATCCCCTTCAATATATTAAGGGCACATAAAAATGCTTGTTAATATGTTAAGGGCACAGAAATATCCCCTTTAGTATGTTTAGGGCACGGAAATATCCCCCTTTTTATGTCAAGGGTATGGAAAGATAAGGATGATATATATAATATCCCCTTCGATGTATTGAGGGTACATAAAGTTCATAATGAATTACTATGATACTAAATAGTATGACAAATGTATATTAAGTAATTGAATAATAAAAGAGACCCACTTTGGAAGAATAGTTTTTGACCTTTAAAAATAAACTTTTGATGTATGTTGCATGCTCACATTTTTCTAATAAGTTGAAATGGATGGAACGATGATGATGACATGGATATTTTTCTTATTATTATACATTTTGGGATACCTTATTGAGAATTTTAATGTACTCACCCCTATGTATTTATATTTCCATGTCATCTCCAAGTTGATCCAGGGAACAATGGGGCTGCTACACAAGAGAAATGAAATTGTAGTAGTTTAGCATTTGAGACTGTATTGATTGTACTTAGTTGTAGGGATATGTATATATGATAAAGAACAAATATGTATTAAAGTTCATAGAAGAGCTTCTCTTTTGCATTTAACTTTGTATTCAATAAACATTTTATTTCTTTATTGTATATTTTAATGGAATTACGAATGAGTTATTACACAATTTTCTTTAATTTTGCTATAGATATATAAGAAAGGTCTGCTAATTTATAATTAATAACTCTCAAGTATGATGTCAGGATTTAAGGATGAGGTTGTACTTAGGAGGATGTTACACCGGCGGAGTTGGGTCATGTGCACTGGCCAAGGGTGGAGGAGCTATCTTGCACTACTATAGAAGATGGTTTGTGTGGATGGTGTGTGTGATGAGATTAGAAGAAGTGCAAATTAGTAAAACACAAATATTACTAGGTTGCCATCGCATTTTTTCTTTTTAAAAAGAGAAGTCTTAAAAACAACTTTAAACTGTTATACATTTTCTATTTTTAAAATTCCAATTCTATTTTTTGATTTTTCAAACATATGTTGAGAAATCATTCATTCAAACAAGTTTTTTTAGTTTTTTTACTTTTAAAAATCAAAACAATTTTTAAAAATATTTGCAAAATAGGGCCTAAGGATATAGTAGAAAGGGAATGTTTCTACAAAAGTAAAAAGCAAAAAAAAAAGAAAAAACCTACATTTCCCCTAACCCTAAACCACCACAACTATCATTGGAGCACCTCCACCATCACCAGACTCTTGCTGTCAGTGCCAAATTGCCCTTGTTGACATTAGAACAACCAATGCCAGACTACCACAATCGATGATTGGAATGCCGCCGCCAACGTCAGACCATGACCACCAATCACCAAACCCCACAATCAATCGTTGGACCACTATCCTACCATCGTAACTATCATTTTGTTGGGAGTTCGTATTTTTGGAAAAAGATCCAATATTTACAAGATTGTTAATGTCAACCAAACTCATAAATGATTTATTTTCAGGTATAATTTATAAGATTTTTGAGATTTTAGTCTAGGTACCAAATGAAAAAATAAAAAAAAAAGTCTTGCCTAGTAATATGGTTCTCAAAAATGAAAATTCAATTCGACTCCTACACACCCCCTAGCAATAAAGATGAAAATCATATGGCCTCAAATCATGTCCCCTTTTTTCCTATCCCACTAATTACTTATTGTCATATGGAAAATGAGCACATAATAATATTTAAAATTTTAAAATAATTATTAAATATAGAACTCATTTTCCACATGACAATAAATAATATTTATATGACAAAAAAGAAATATAATTTGGAGAAATGTGATGATTTCCACTGATCTTTATAAACACTTGGATATTTCTCCCTCTTTAATTTGATCTAGGTTTTAGGTAAATGTATTCTTATTTAACAGTGAACCACCGGCATATCTTTAATATGTAAAGATATATATATATATATATATATATATATATATATATATATGACTAATGTGGTTTTTATAAACACTTGTGCATGTCTTTACCCTTAATCTTATTTTGGGTGAATTTAAACTACACCATCATAAGATATAATTAAAGCTTCAAAAGAAATTTTATTTAAAATTTAATGCTTCAAACAATGTTGAAAAGAGTTCACCCATCTTGAGGAAGACTAGTGTGGTCAACAAATAAAACAAATTTTTTGTCTCTTCAATGCTAAATTCGGCATTCGAGTTCAGCTACTCATAGTTTTCAAAATTAGATCGGATCGGCCGGTTCATGCCAAAAATTGGTAAACCGGTCACCTGCCTGGTCCGATTCTCTTATTGGACCACAATTGCATTCGAGAAAGGCTACTAAATTGGACTAGTTTTTAAGAGAAAGTTACATTTTTACAAAAGTTATGTATTGGGATTTGAACTTGATGGCATCCAAAGGAGTGGAGGCACACTCCTCTATCACTGCATCAGTTATGCTTTTGTGTTATAGTGTGTAAAAAATAATATATTATATGCTTATTTGAACTATATTATTATATTATTTTTACATATTTATTTAATTAAAGTCAGTTCAATTGATTTAACTAGTAATCCACTAGTTCAACCACTAACCCAACAACCTATTGCCTAGGCCAGGTCGATCACCGGTCTGGTTTTAAAAACTATAGTTACACATGCCTCCTTTGCTATACAGTTGACACACTATTGCTGTCCAGAGTTTTGGAAATGGATTAAAGAGGTAAAATAGTACCCCTAATCCTTGGGTTTGTGAGCTTGTGAGGAAATGGTGAGAAAATGGCAGAGTTGGGAATGTTCTCCCTTGTGGCTTGGGCGGAGAACAGGTAATGCCAGCCCTTGGAGATTGTGATGGATGAATGGAAGCCTTTCCTCTTCCCACTGTGCCAAGACGTCGTCTGAGTGTCTTTCTCTTTGGTTCCACTCGCTATTTCAGACTAAGGGCATCTTTCCGGTTGCCTTTTATTGGTTTCAGGTTTCACTATGTGAGGGGATGATATTCTGTTACAGATGGGTAAGCCCTATAAGTTACAGGTTACACTATGGGGTTCTCGTGGTTGTCTAACTGTGTGTGTGAGCCGTTGGAAGAAGGAGTACTTTAGGAGGCGTTAGTCAAGGTTGGAAGGGGAATTCCGTGTATATCAGTTACAGGGGTTGTGCCATTGTTGTTGTGTCGAATTACAGGTTGTACTCTGGAGATGGGTTATAGGTGATTTCTGATGGATGATCTTATCTTAGAACAGGGATGTGTTTAGGGTCGCCCTTCCATGTATGGTTATCGATGGGCTTTACCGTAAACAGAAGTTCAAGGTTCTGTATCGGTTGTTCAGGTACAAAAAGGGGTTACAGGCTGTGTTGCTATGTGTTCTTGTCACTGTCTCTAAAGGATGGGTTACAAGTTTCTGAGGTGAATCCATCTTTTTTCATGGCGTTGGCAGTGAGCTCCCTTTTAAGGTGAGGTTGAGTGCGGGTTCATGGCCTCATGTCTCACAGCTTTGGGAACACACCTAAAGGGTCTCCGTCACTGGCCAGCTGTTAATGGAACAGTGGCGTGAACAATATGTGAAATGGTGTGAAAAGGTGACAGGTGTTCAGTAAGACAAGATGGCACCTTTTTAGTAGATGTGCTAGCGTAGCGTTTGGTGGATAGCTCCCTAAAGGCTTCAATTGTATAGGTTAGGGTGCATATTATATTTGGCTAATTTTGTAACATAGTGTGGTTAAGGGGAGTTTGGTTAGTGGTTAAGGGGAGTTTGGTTACTCACCATAAATGGACTCTCTCTCTTGCTCTCTTTCCCTCTCTGTTGGACACGGCGTCTTTACTAGTGGACTGAGAGAAAGGCTTCTTCATATCTCTTTGGGCTGCCCCTCATTGGCCCAAATTCATGGACAGGGGTAACGAAACCCCAAAGCCTACCAAACCACAGTAGAGTTAGTTTCCTAGATCCTAATATCAACCATTCAAGGTCACACTGTAATAGGCTTCATCCCATGTACCCATTACCTCAAGAGGCTCATATTATGATCTATTTTCTTTGTCATTATCATCATAATTAATTATCCGTTAATCATGCTTTAAACTGATTTATAAAAAAGGATCAAGAACACACACATAAAGCAATAAACACAAATGTTTTTGCATGCAAAACGTTTTATTTAATTTTTCATGAACTAATTATTGAATAAAAATATCTACTTTCACTGGGAATTAATTGTTGAATAATAAAATGGACAAAAAGTTTTATGAGATTTCAATGAAATTGATCACAATGTGAGAGTTTTTAGAATCCACTATTATCTGGTGCATTTTCCTCTCTCTTTTATTTTCCAAAAAAGTTATTTATATACCTGAAAAGGAGGTGCCTATTAGAACACACACTTTACAACGATTGAATATGATGATGATCTCCACACACCATATCTATTTATCATATCCAATGATTATAAATGGGTGTCCATATCACTCTTTATTTTCTTTTCCTCTTTCCTGTTTTTTCCCATGTTTCGTGTTATATGTACATAGCTCCCTTGACACCCATACAATGTAATTAACATAAAAAAAATTTATATTTTTAAAATTTTTTTTTTAGTAAAACATTGTTTTTGTCAAATTATGCAATGTCCAACTTTAGCTATCCATCCTAAATGTACAAATATAATTTCTCTTTCTTCTTTTATTTGTTCTCTCATTTCTTTTTCCCTGTTATATTTTTCCCTTTCTCCTCTCCCTTGAGGATCATATAATCACCATTGTTTTTTTTTTCTTTTATTTAATGTGCTGATATTCCATTACAATATGTGACTAACCCCTTCGTATATTATAAGTCCATTTAAAGGGGTAGACACTGATAAATCACATGGTGTGACACAATATTGATAAGGGAGTTGTGTTTCCTTAACTATCTTGTCCCAGATTCGATCCATGGAGGGATGGGAAAATGGAAAATGGTTAGGGGGTTGTATTCCCTTAACCTATGGCCAGAGTAATGGTTAGCTCGAATATGGATTAATAGGCTTTTCGAGCTAGATAATGGATGGGAAACAAAAAAAAAAGGTTAACACTATGTTATAAAACGAGGGAACTCTTACTATTTTACATCGATCCTATGATTACAAATTCACTATTTTTATTTCGACTTTTTTCTTTTTGACAATTCACCGCGGCGAATTTCATTAATTTTTTATTTTATCTTTATACAATTCGTCATCACCGGCAACAGCTCCCTAAACATTCTCAGTTTAAATAAGTTTTTTTACAATCCCATATTCTAATAATATTCACTATCAAATGCTATATAAAAAAATCAGCAGTAAACAAAATTATATAATCAGTTTATTTATGAAAAAAAATAGGAAAATGATTTACTTTCATACACTTTAAATTTTATTAATTCAATTCATAAAATAAAAATCTTGCAAGCAAATCAATTCCATTATATATGTGTTGAACGTGTGTATTTGACCAACTTAGAAATGGGTACACTTTGTCCCAAACGTAAAAAATGGTTGTGTCTCGACACCTATCCTCCAGGCATGTGTACTGGCATTTTTCTCAAGAGTAAAAGGTAAACAACCTGGTCTTGTGCCGTAACAATGGAGAATCCATTCCAAACCTTGAAACCAAAAAGGAGAAGAATGTACAAGTAGGGAGGGACAAAGAAAGATTGCAAAAGTCAAGGAATGCAGGCGTTAGCTGACTAAGCATTGTGATGCGGGGCATTGGTTTATTAATTATATATCAATATTGTTAGTTTGGACAGGAAAAGGGTAACAGAGACAAGATAAGGCTCTGTTACATAAGCAAGGAGGGTCCTTTGACGCGGTTTCGGAGCTGAGTACAGCAAGCACCAGCTGTGTGATTACATTTGCAAATGGGTTCACTGTTTAGTCTTTCGTGCATAACAGCTTACTCACAATGCTTGTTAACCATCGGCACCTGCAGGCTGCAGATCCTGGAAGCTGCCTCCTGAGAGAGATTCCTATTTCTCTCTCCACATATATCACTGTCAAAATCAATACAAAATGCGTTTATACTAAAAAATAGGAAAATGCTTTGTGGACAACACAACCTCACAATATATTTACACCATGCAAAAAAGACAAAAAATATTGCAGCACAACCATTTTTTTTTTTTTTCCATGAACTTTACAATTTTATTTGTCTTCTTATTCTTATGTGTAGTGTACGCACGTAAAAATGTTGTATATTTGTACTGTACACATAACACTTCTTAAAAAACATATCAATATAAAATGTTAGCCTTCCTAACAGAGTTGCAGTTTACAACAGTCCATATATTAATTAATGTACTAACGTTGATGTATTATCATCTTTGGAGACGATATGTGTACATATATCGAAAGTCACTATCTTACCATTGCGTTTTCAATTCATCTTCAGCTTATTCCATGTCACTTGGCAAAGACGATGACTTGTATGCACAAGTCAGACTTAAAAAAAAGGACAATGAGTTTAATGTTCTTTACTTCCGGTCTCTAATTGGTCCATATGGTTCAAGTCTAATAAATCCAAGGATGGATTGCTACCATTAACTTCCGGTGGTATTGTTTGAAAATTTGTTCACATCATAGATGTCGGTATGATTAACTGCACTAGACCCTTCTTTACCAGAAAGTCGTATTACATATATAATTTGTTTTTACTGCCATGGAATATTCAGTAGCTTATCCTTGAGCATCTCACACTAGCAAACGCAGCAATAGTTGAGATGTTTTTTAATTTTCACTAGCACCCCCCTAAGTGGCGAAAAAAAAGACTATGTTAGTGCACTCTAGTTCATAACTTCATATATGACAAGTGATCAATTTGTCTACAGAACAAGTCAGGAAGATAAACAATCTATCTAAATTAAAATTTTTAAAGAATTTTTAATCGTTAACTGTGATGTTTTATTTGCTCATTATTGGACTATTTTTCACTATACTGTAACGGATGGTAGTCAAATACTCGCATAAGAGCTACCTCAAGGAAGCTTCAAAAAGATAAAGGACAAAGAAGTCATTTTAAGAACTAACTTGTAATAAATTCAGGCTAACTAAAATCCATCTGGCATCAATCTCCTATCTTGACTATATGGGATTTTATCTATAAATAAAGCATCTTTACTTCCCCACATTCAACTCCAAACTGCTTCATTCCCACTCTGAACAGCAAGATAGAAAAGAAGGAAAAAAAAAAAAAAAAAAGAAAACAAGAAGAAAGCCGCACACTAGAGAGACTTCTTGAACACCCTTTTGTTCCTCAAAAAGTACTGATCTCCAAACTGTTTTAGTTCACTGAAGAACGAACCCATCTTTGCACCTTCTCTATTATGGTCAAGACAGAGAACAAGATCCACAGAGAACAATCAAAGCCAATGCGACCTTCACCTTCAGCATCACCAAATGACAAGAAAAAGTACAAGGGAGTGAGAATGAGGAGCTGGGGCTCATGGGTGTCAGAGATAAGAGCACCAAACCAGAAAACAAGAATATGGCTAGGCTCTTATTCAACTGCTGAGGCTGCAGCCAGAGCCTATGATGCTGCACTCCTGTGCCTTAAGGGCTCCTCAGCCAACCTGAACTTCCCTTCAAGTTCTTCGCAGTACATCCCACAAGACACTGTCATGTCCCCTAAATCAATCCAAAGAGTCGCTGCAGCTGCTGCCAACAACTTCATGGACAGTGCTAGCACCTTACCTTCTCCTTCTCCTTTCTCAGTCTCATCATCATCACTGGTCTCTTCCCCATCAATGTCATCATCATCTCCCTCAGATCAAGTTGATGATGATGTCTCACTGCTTTCACCAGTTGGGGCCTACACTAGCTGTGACCAAGGACATGAATCAATGGCTATGATGGAGTCTTGGTACGACTTTGGAGGCCTACAATCCCCAAGATACGTGGATCAAATGCTAACTGGTGTGTTGTTTGATATTGATTCAACTCAGCTGCTTGATGATCTATACGAAGAGAGTGACATTCGTTTGTGGAACTTCTGCTGAGACTGTGAGAAGAATTTAAGCCCCAACCCAGATTCTTATTTCTTTTTCTTTTTTTTTTCCTCACAAATTCATATTTGTTTTGTCTTCAGTGCTTCTACATGAAGATATTACTGACTTTGACCAGATTAAAATAATATATATATACTCTATGCTATTGCTATCAAGAGTGCATGTCATTAGAAGAGCCAGATTAATACAGAGATAAGACAATTTTTGGTCTCTCTGACGTGGATTTCTACATATTTGAAATTATGTATGTATTATTGATGCAAATTGAAGCTTGTAATGTCGATTCTATAAATGGTTTACCCCATGTATTATGTAGGCTTATAAAGAGAGGGGAAAAAAAAAATATCGTTATCAGTATCTCAGTCTAAAGTTATTATCAGATTCCTTTCAATGTTTTTTCCATGTTACTGTGGAAGAAATCTTTTGCTTCTATGAGGATCTAGGGTAGGTCTTTGGTGCGTGGGAAGGTGTCAGAGGTGCTTACGAAGTCACTGAGAAGAGGGAATCATACACATGTACAGAGTGTGAAAACTTGAACCATCGAAAAGTGTGCCTTTTGTTTTCCACAATCCTGCCTTGGCTAAAGAACAAAGGGAGTTTGCATGTTTCGTTGTTTGAGTTTTGGTTGTTTCGGCTATGTGCTATATTTCTAAGAAACTTACATGGGAATGAATCCTGGTTACTTTCCGTTTTGTGCAAAACAGGATTGGATAGCCTATTGATCAATCAATACTGTTTTGACCCTCAGCCATTGTCCTCACCCTCCTGCAATTTTGGGTTTGGGTTGGGGAATCTTTTTAAGTTGATTATCTCAAAAGATAATGAGACATCTAAAATCACTTGATTATTTAATGATTTCTCAGAGTTCATTGTTCTTCACTAGGGCCTACTTTGTTTGCTTCTAGTAGCATATCTATCTGGCAACCTTCTTCTTTTTTTTTTAGAAAAAAAGAAACATCTAATTTTTTGGTTATGACTTTTGATACAAGCAACACTTTCATGCTAAGATTAACGCGTTCAAATCAACGAATCAAAAGTATTATGTGGAAGATCTTTTTCTTTAACAAAATTATTAGAAGGATAGACAAAACGCTTTTGGCCTGCTTTTGAACCGATCATGTGTCCGAACCGTATGGTCTAGCCAATGTAGCACACATGACATGTCCTCTTATGAAATGGGCGAGGAAATGGGGTCCCATTCTCACTTATTCCTTTTACATTGCATCTGGCCTCAACAAGGTGCCCCCGTACACGGGCTATGCTTTCTCACAACGGAAATGTGATAAAGAAAGCTTTTGCTTTTCGAATTACTTGTTACTAGATAGGCAGAAAGAAGGGCAGAGGATCAATCAACCCATTCCTTTTACTATACTGTAAGTGTCAAATCAAGGGACATGTGCTTCTGCGTATGTACATTCTTGGGCCTACGTAGGATCATGTCTCTATTAGGAGTTAATTCAATTAATTCTCAATTTTTTTTTTGACTGTAATTAATTCTCAATTTAAAGAACATGAAATTGATACAACTAAATGACAATCTAAACTAAATGTTGCATTTCGAAACACAGCATGTGAGTTCAAACTGTCTATCAAATCAGAGATTTATAATTTATCTAGTAAATTATTAGTGCATTTGTTTGATACTAGCAAGGGATTGCCTTGATTATTGCAATTATACCCAACAAACGGTGGCATTTTCTGCAGATTAGTCTGTTAGAAACAAATTTCCAGAAGGGCTGAAGGTATATCAAAGGAAGAGAACTAAGGGCAGTGCTGGGAAAATGCTGTTAGCTGACTCAGCAATTGGAGTTGATGCTAGTGGGCCAGGACCTTAACGGTTTTAGGATAGTGGGAGGGGTGTGACTCTTGCTGAAGCCTAGAGAGGCTTGAGTCACGTGATTTTCTGTTAGTAGAAAGGGTTTATTTGGCTGGGAGGGGGGAATATCTTTCTTTAGGCAATTTTGCTGTTTTAGGCAAGGAGAGGGGAGCTGCTTAGTGCTCACGCTGTACTCTCTGCTTTCTGTTGCTATTGGTTACTTTCTTTCTTCAGTTAATACACACTCGTATATTCCTTTCTCTGTGGTTCTGCTGTTTCTTTGTTAATAGCTTTGCGTGTTCTATTAATTGGCATCGAGAAACACGTTACGGGGTCTTTGTGAGTGCCTTCTTTTCGCTATCGCTGCAGCATGGACACTAGAGTGGATGAGTTGGAGAAGAAGCTGGACCAAGTAGTGCGACTGCTGAGGGAGCCACGACGAGTTCGATCTCGGGGTCGATCACCACCGCGTCGATCGCATGTCCGAGTGGAGCCGGAGGACCGATGGTATGGGGGTTTAGGTGGAGATAGGGCGTCACACCATTCACGACCTTCTCACCGCACAGAGGCCCACCACTCTCGGTCTCGTGACCGCGATGGCTGGGGCTCCCCTCACGCCCGCGATGGTCCTCACCCGCACGGGGATCGCGACTCGTGGCACGGCCGACCACCGAATTCGAACCGTGGCAGCCCACCGCCACGCCGACGGGAACGCGATAGGAAGATGGAGCTCCCACTGTTCTCAGGCAATGATGCCTTGGGATGGCTCGTGAAGATCGAACGTTACTTCACAGTGAATGGTATTGAGGGAGAGGAACGATTAGAGGTGGTAGTATTAGCCCTGGAAGGGCGAGCTCTGAATTGGTTTCAGGCTTGGGAGGAACACACGTATTTTCAGTCTTGGAGAGCTTTCCAGGAGGGGCTGTTACGGCGATTCCAGCCGGGGGTGATCAAGGACCCATATGGGCCATTATTGAGGGTGAGACAAATGGGTTCTGTTATGGACTACATTGAAGAGTTTGAGAAAATCTCTGGGCCCATGCAACATGTGGATCGTGACATATTGAAGGGGGTATTTCTTAATGGGCTTAAGGGACCATTACGGGCTGAGCTCAAAAGCTTGGAGCTGGGCTCCTTGGCTGAGATGAAGGACCGAGCATTGATTTTGGAAGAAAGGAACAGAGAGTGGAGGAGTGGAGGGGTGGGCCCCGTGGACAAACAACAAGTGGGCTACTCAAAGGGGCCAACACCACGACCTGCACCAAATTATCTTCAAACCTCACATTCAGCCCCTCATATCACCAAAAGTGGGACTCACATGAATGGGGGCACCAGTAGCGGTACGAAGGGGACAGGTGGGGGCATGGGAAGAAAACTCACCCAAGAGGAGCTCCAAGAACGAAGTCGTAAGGGGTTGTGCTTCAAGTGTGGGGAGCGCTGGGGACATGACCACGTGTGTAGATTCCAGCACTTTCAGTTGGTGCTTTTAGAAGAACACGAAGAGGGGGAGGAGGTAGCAGACGGGGACGAAGCTGAGGAGGAGGTACCACCGGCGATAGGGGGTGAAGAACCAACGCCCACCATAGCGATCACGGTCACTCCATCTCGCTTTTAATAGCTTCCGAGGGTTCACCACCGCCAACAAATCATTTAAGGTGCGTGGTAAAATCATGGAAGCAGAGGTGGAAATATTAGTAGATACTGGGGCTGAAGCGAGCTTCATTTCTGACATAATATCAAAGCGGCTGGGACTGGGGGTTAAGGATCTACCCTTCATCGTGGAGGTGGAGTGCAGGGAGACACACCACGGCCTAGGGGTTTGTGAAGACCTTGAGGTGGAGGTGCAAGGAACTCGTATCATCCAATCTTTTTTCCAATTAAAGTTGGGCAGCGTTGACGTAGTATTGGGGTACGATTGGATAGCAAGCCTTGGAGACATCAAGGCCAATTTCCAGAAGCAAAAAATTCAATGGAAGGACAGTGGGGGAGAGCACTGTATAGAAGGAGATCCTTCATTATGCAAGACACGAGCATCCTGGAAGACTACCCTCAAGGCTCTTCGAGCAGATGGGGAAGGTTACTTCGTGACTCCCTATACTGAAGACATAAGGAGAGCACCAACAGGAGAACAGGAAGTACCAGAAGAAATTCAGAGGTTGTTAAAGGAGTATTCAGACCTTTGTCAACTTCCGGAAGGTTTACCACCATCAAGGGATCACGACCATGCCATCAATTTGAAGGAAGGCGCAGCAATCCCACATGTGAGGCCTTACAGGTATCCGTATTTTCAGAAAAATGAAATTGAAAAGATTATTGCTGAAATGTTAGCTTCTAGCATTATACGGCCTAGTATCAGTCCCTACTCTAGCCCAGTGATTCTGGTAAAAAAGAAAGATGGCGGGTGGAGGTTTTGCGTCGATTATCGGGCTTTGAACAAGGTGACCATCCCTGACAAATTTGGTGCAGGTCGTGGTGTTGGCCCCTTTGAATAGCCCACTTGTTGTTTGTCCACGGGGCCCACCCCTCCACTCCTCCACTCTCTGTTCCTTTCTTCCAAAATCAATGCTCGGTCCTTCATCTCAGCCAAGGAGCCCAGCTCCAAGCTTTTGAGCTCAGCCCGTAATGGTCCCTTAAGCCCATTAAGAAATACCCCCTTCAATATGTCACGATCCACATGTTGCATGGGCCCAGAGATTTTCTCAAACTCTTCAATGTAGTCCATAACAGAACCCATTTGTCTCACCCATTTGTCTCCCCATCCCAGTGATTGACGAGTTGTTAGATGAGTTGGGCGGGGCCAAAATCTTCTCAAAGCTGGATCTGAAATCTGGGTACCACCAGATTAGAATGAGGGAGTGTGACGTTCAGAAAACGGCTTTTCGAACTCATGAGGGACATTATGAATTCCTTGTAATGCCTTTCGGTTTGACTAACGCGCCTTCAACCTTTCAAGCTCTGATGAACCAAGTCCTGCGGCCGTATCTGAGGAAGTTTGCGTTGGTTTTCTTCGACGACATACTAATCTACAGTAGAACAAGAACTGACCACCGGGAGCACCTGCAGAAGGTTTTGAATTTACTCAGGCAGCACCATCTTTATATTAACCAGAAGAAGTGTTCGTTTGCGCGACCAGAGATTGAGTATTTGGGTCATGTTATCTCGGGAAAAGGGGTGTCTGCTGATCCAAAAAAGGTCGAAGCTATGGTCGAATGGCCGCACTCTCTGCACTGAAGGGATTACGAGGGTTCTTAGGAATCACAGGCTACTACCGCAGATTTGTCAAGGGGTACGGAAAGATTGCGTGGCCATTGACACAGCTCTTGAAAAAAGATAATTTTCAATGGGGAATGGAGGCTCAACTGGCTTTCGAGAAATTAAAGGAAGCCATGACTTCCTTACCGGTG
This sequence comes from Dalbergia cultrata, assembly GCA_031216105.1. Taxonomy (NCBI): domain Eukaryota; kingdom Viridiplantae; phylum Streptophyta; class Magnoliopsida; order Fabales; family Fabaceae; genus Dalbergia; species Dalbergia cultrata. The sequence goes on from CM062352.1 coordinate 33,795,834, forward strand.
TTAGCAGCTCCAGATTTCGAGAAGACTTTTGTAATAGAAACAGATGCATCAGGGAAAGGGTTGGGTGCAGTTCTTATGCAAGAAGGGCGCCCAATAACATTCCCCGAGTCGAAGTCATTGTCGAAAGAGCCCAAAACAAATCGGTTTATGAGAGAAGCGATGGCCATTGTAATGGCGATTGCAAAAGTGGAGGCACTATCTATTAGGGAGGCGTTTCATTGTACACACCGACCGTAAAAGCTTGCGATTTCTCGTGGATCAACAAATTATGGGAGAAGGGCAGCGTAAATGGGTAACTAAATTACCGGGCTTTGATTTGAGATTCAATATAAAGTGGGAAGGAGAATGGGGCAGCCGATGCAGTCAGAAGGATTCATTTAGAAGCAATCTCATTTGTAACCTTTCAAAGTTGGGAAGGTCTTGAAGAGGAAGTTCAGGCTGATGTGAAATTAAAGAATATTATTCAAGGGTTAATTCAGGGGACCAATAGGCAGCAAGGGTATGAGCTAAGGAAGGGACAGTTATTTTATCAAGGACGGTTGGTCATCCCCAAGGACTCTCCAAGGATTCCGGTGATCTTACAGGAATTTCATGATTCAGCCATGGGAGGTCATTCCGGTTTCTTTCGCACTTACAAGCGCGTAGCAAGCTTGGTTTGGTGGGAAGGCATGCGGAAAACAATTCAGAGATACATACAAGCTGTGAAATATGTTGCGAAACAAATACCTTGCTTTATCCCCAGCAGTCTACTCCAACCGCTGCCCATTCCTTCACGTGTGTGGGAGGATATTTCTATGGATTTTATTGGAGGGCTCCCTAAATCCCAAGGTATGGATACCATCTTGGTAGTTGTTGATAGACTATCAAAATATGCCCACTTTATTAGTTTGGTCATCCTTTCTCTGCTAAAGAAGTGGTGGAGTATTTATTAAGGAGGTAGTGCGTTTGCATGGATTCCCCTTGACCATTGTTCTTGTGAGGACAAGATTTTTATGAGCTCCTTCCAGGCTGAATTATTGAGACAAGTGGCACCAAGTTAAAGTATAGTTCAGCCTATCATCCTCAAACGGATGGGCAGATCAAGTTGTGAATAGGTGTTTAGAAACCTATTTAAGATGTTTTACGAGTTCTAAGCCCAAACAGTGGACCAAATGGCTCACTGGGCCGAGCTTTGGTTCAATACAACCTACCATGCCTCCACAAACACTTGCCCATTTAAAGCTTTGTATGGTGGGACCCCCAAATTTTATCAAAGGAGATGTAACCCCATCTGCGTAGACGAAGTGAATCGATGTTATCTGAAAGGAATTCCATGCTAGAGGAACTCAAATGGCACCTTAACAAGGCACAAGAGAGAATGAAATACTATCTTGACCCGAGAAGAGAAGGGAAGTAGAATATGAGGCGGGGAACTTGTGTATCTTAAAATCCAGCCGTATAGGCTGAAATCACTAGCTAAACGTGTTAACCGTAAGCTAAGTCCTAGGTATTATGGACCCTTTAAGGTGTTGGAAAAAGTTGGAAAAGTGGCGTATAAACCGCAGCCTTCCCAAAGAATCATTGGTGCATCCAAGATTCCATGTTTCCTTACTCGTAAGTGCCCTACTCCTGAAGCAAAGTGCCACCCTACCACCTGGACTCTCACGAAGAATGGGAGTTGAAGTTGCAGCCACAGAGGTGTTGGCTGCGTGTGAATAATCAAGGGAGGCGGTGCTAATCAAATGGCAAGATATGCCAGAATTTGAGAACACTTGGGAAGTAGCAACCGACATAATTCACAGTTTTCCTCAATTCCACCTTGAGGACAAGGTGGTAGTTCATCAGGGGGGCATTGTTAGAAACAAATTTCCGGAAGAATTTGAAGGTATATCAAAGGAAGAGAACTAAGGGCGATCTTTGGGAAAATGCTTTGTTAGTCGACTCAAAGAATTGGAGTTGATGCTAGTGGGCCAGGACCTTAACGGTTTTAGGATAGTGGGAGGGGTGTGACTCTTGCTGAAGCCTAGAGAGGCTTGAGTCACGTGATTTTCTGTTAGTAGAAAGGGTTTATTTGGCTGGGAGGGGGGAATATCTTTCTTTAGGCAATTTTGCTGTTTTAGGCAAGGAGAGGGGAGCTGCTTAGTGCTCACGCTGTACTCTCTGCTTTCTGTTGCTATTGGTTACTTTCTTTCTTCAGTTAATACACACTCGTATATTCCTTTCTCTGTGGTTCTGCTGTTTGCTGTTAATAGCTTTGCAGGTTCTATTACAGTCCCCCTTTGGATATATGCTAATAGTTTATTAGGTGAGCATGCCAATCTATGCTAATTCAAGCAACAAGATACTATTAATCTGAAAATCAACAACGGCTATAATTGGTGATCGTAATTATTATTTCAGTGCTTGCAGGAAATGACATTTGGGATATAATTATGTAGCTCAACATATAAATAAGCCATGCAGAAAAGTAGAAACAATTGTTTATGGTTTTTTAGTGTAGGTTCCCTCATTTTTCACATATTAATGATTGTGGAAAAGAATAATATCTGTACAAAAAGAAAAGCAGTAGAAGGGAGGTCGAGATCCAACATTTAGCATGGCGTTTAATTATCTAGACCTAGTCTTATTAAGACATAATTAAGTGAATTCGGGATTAATCAAATAACAGGGGTAGATTTCAATCGAGGAAACATATATATATATATATATATATATATATATATATATATATATTTCCATGATTGAAACAGTTTTGTTGTGTGCTTATTATTTTCCTTGGCTTGCACATGACTCTCCCCTACTATTAGTAGCAGTATAAAGCACTTTGACAGGTTGCTTATGAAGTGTGAGCCTTAGTACTAGTAGTAACCAGAAAGCCCACAAATTGCCATCATTCTTCCGTGTCCCAGCCCACAGTATTTTAATCAGATACAATAATTTGGTCTGAAAAGTGTAACTGTTGGCCGTCAGCACCTAGTTCCGGGAGGTTTCTTCGGCCTCGGAATTCCACCAACCCAAAGGCTATCTGGCAAACTCGAGATTATAGTCATATTTATTAAGGTAAAGAAGAACACTTTGTCGAGAAATAATAATAATAATAATAAAATAACGTTATCAGTATTAAAGTTTAATTTGCACGTATTTTGTTAGGTACCCTTTGTATGGTAGGGTTTATGGGAGGAGGCCTAGCTACTAGATGTAATTGTTATAATTAAACAGAAATTAAAAAAAGATGTGAGGAAGAGAGAGGATTTGTTTAGGTGGGAAACATATTGGTTAGTTAGTTAGGAGTTTAACGCTATGATTGTTAGCATGAAAATGGAGGGGCAGGGAAGAAATAGCAAGGCCAAAGTTAGGTGATCATTGTAATTTTAGGTAGAAGAGTGATATGGCTAGAAAGGAACAATGTGTCCCTCCATTGCCATTCAAAACCAAGCTTTTCTGGCCCTCTAAATTGGGGGTCAAGGAAGGAATGGAAGTAACTTCCAAACAAGTAATTGACACAATCTCTTCCACTCTACTCCTCATTCCCTTCCATCATCTATAAAAACTCCCAACCATAGCCTAAGGAATAATTAGGAGTATAAAAGGGGATCACATGTGCGGAACCTTGAGATCAGTCATTTTGTCAAAAAAAGATAGGCCGAAGAGTAAAGCAGCTCTCACTTTTCCTCCATTGTATATACATATGTTTTCCCTTAATTCTTAGGGTTCCTACAACACAATGCTTAAAGATTCTACTGTTAAATAATACAATTTTCATTTTGTCATGAGTCGACTTGGTTTGTGATAGGCACATGAGGAATTAATCTTATTCCCACGTAAACCTCATGGTTGCCATATCATTATAAAATGAATGATTAAACATAAATTTCCATTTCAAAATGTATTCAATCGTATAATTTCAAGTTCGTAATCCACATCCATCATTTGTATCCGCATAAATAAATATGTGAAATCGAAGTTACTCCTATACAAATTAAAACCATGAAATAAATATAGAAAATGAACATAAATACATAACTGATTCAAATCACGGTAACAAAATAAATGCATGGTCCACGACTTTACTTGGACATCTACTATAGTACTGTACTAATTGGTAGCTCTAGAACCCTTGATAAGACAACCGTAGCTTAAGTTTTGAATGACAACAAAACAAATTTGGTTAAAATATTTTATAGAAAGAACTAATGAGTTGTATGAGTTTCTTTAGTATTTAATAGGAATTTTCTCATACACAAGTAGTTTGTTTCTTGATATATTTTCATATAATCATGATTTAGCATGATAGAAATTGTAACACCCTAAATCTTAACCCAAGACTACTAGTATGTACTTAGGTTAATCTTTAGAATATTACCTCTTGGTCTCATCTTTTACTTAGAAAATACTTAGCGGAAATATGGGTAAAATTTTTCTTTTTGGAATTTAAATCAAAGTGAGAGCCACGCACGAATTCTTTGAGAGGAAGCATAGCGAAACATATAAGCAAAGCATAAGAAAACACATCATATCATGGAAACATCAACTGAATCATATATATATATAACGTGCCTACCCAAAGGGGCAGGACTATTCGATACATCATGAAACAGAATACAACTGAAATGCAATACAAGGAAATCATAAAAGTAAATACAAGAGAAACTACACCCATACCCATGTGCACCTATAGTAGACAACCTCATATACAAAAGAAGGTTTGTCCTCAACTATGTGGTGTGTGTGCACTAGCTACTACCCCTCCTATGTCTACTCCTGTGGGTCCGAGTACTGTGGGGTCGAGTCTATCCACTGACGAATCTCGGCGGGAGTGGTCGAGCGCATCATCGGGGCATGTCCACCGCGGCGAGGGCGCATAGATGGCCGTCGAGCCAACCTCGGCTGGACCACCGTCTCCTCACTCCCAGCCCTCATCGGTGGAGGAGCGGGACTGGAGCTCCAACTGTACATGTGGGATGGCGGGTCCTCGGATGGGTCCGACTCCAGCACCGGGACGTGGCACATACTCGGGGTACTCGCGTACTGCTGATGTCTCGGGCTCCATGCGGAGGATCTGCTCATCTCGTGGTCTCGCTCGCTCAAAAATCCCGTTATGGCGGTAAGGAGCAGTCGGGGTGAAGCGGTAGCTCGGGACGGGGTGTGCGAAGGGTCGTCCCATGAACATGAATACTCTGACAGTGCAGCGACCCTCAAAATGGTATGACCCGAGTGCCGGGTCATGGTGCAGCTCCCATACCGGGGTGTCGATGAAGAGTACGAATGTCGCCATCTGAAGATATGACGGAAGAAAAGAGAGAGGGAATGAGAATCTTTCTAAAAGAATTCTCAGTAGGGTTATCCCTACCTAGGTGACATCGTCACATCCTCAGGAACCTTGGGTTTATTTCTAAAAGGTGTGCATGCATACAAATTCCTTTTAAGTTAGTTCTTCAAAGAGGTATTTTATCCAAGGTCTGTCATATTTTATAATGCATCTTTATAACTTAAGCAGAAATATACTAATGATATGAGTGCATCATAAGGTAAACCAAACAATAGAACAACTAAGAAACATTATGGCCTTGGCATAAGTATAGTATATGTGACATTGTTAACTTTAACTTTCATCTCATGGGGCCGCCCTAAAACTTCTCTAGGTTATGAGCTCATACCTTAACTAGTCGTCACTAGTTCTTACTTATCCTATGATAAGCGAAACACAAACATAATCCCGACTTAAAGTACGGGCTAGGGGGCAATTAAGGATCTCCTCTCTAGGATCATTTCCTCTTTGAAACGCTTTGCTAGCCACGTGGGCCTCGCAATTTGTCCGCTTTGGCAGGCTGCATCTACACATACCCTCACGGATTTGTCTCCTCCTGGGGGTGCTCGGCCGAACCGGTGTCACCCAGGAGAAGCGCGTCTCAGTGTTGTGTCACATTTAAGTTCTCATAAGTATTGAATCATAATTACCTCATCATTTATCATATTCATTTTTATCATGCATTCTCATATAGCTTTTTCATACATATATATATCATCACATGAAACTTTCTCATAGCACATGCATTGTCACATAAAACTTTCACATAATATGAACATCATCACATAGTCACATCTAACAATCATCCCCATAAGCTCATAGGCTTGACATGTTATAACCCATAGTGTTTTAAACTTTGATTCTTATGAGTCTTAAACTAGCAAATTAATTGTTCTAACATTATCCTTAACTTCTTATACACCTATAGTTTCACAATTAATGGATTATACAAATTTTTATGCTCAAGAACTAATCCAAACAGCACTAAGCAGAATTTGGACAGCTTTATGTTTATGTGATTACGGAGTTCTAGAAATTACGGTTTAGATCTTTATCTCACATTCTAAGTTATTGATCATCAACACCTAGTCTCTTGGGAACCTATAAGGTTATAACTAAGTATTTCTCACCTCACACTATGGTCAAGAACATCTCTAAACCTCAAGAGTACAGAAATCAAAATCCTAACTTTACGGGTACCTAGAGGTCACAATAATGACCCTTTCTAAGTTCGGTTTGCTCCTAAGGTTTCAAGATTAAGTCCTAAACCAATTATGAGTCATTCCTACACTTATAAACTAATTTAAAATCATGATTATTGAATCTAAACCTTGCTGGACAGAATCCAGAAAAATAAATCTTTAAGGGATCTAGAACTCTCGAATTAATTCTTTTCTAGTTCCTAACCTATCCTATCTTTCACATATGAGTCTTAACATAATTATTACCCAAACATAAGCATATTAACATCATTAACACAGCTCATACAGTGGCCAAACATAGCAAGGCAGAACCGAAACAGAAACTCCATTTAAAGGCATTGAATCATAGTTTCTAAAGCACATAAAATACTAGTTTCTCTTGGAACCTTGTTAAAACCTTCAAAACTCTTTTATGAATATTTTTATCATCTAAACTTAATGAAAATAGTTAAGAGGGCAGTGGCTATATTTATTTTCATCTCAAGAGGTCCTAAATTCATAACACTTAGTTCTACACATTCCTTATACTCAAGTAAGTTTTAGAAAAGTTATAAAACATAGTTTTCAATACTTGGAAACATTAAGGCCTCATAGGGCCGAAATATGAACTATAGGAAATAAATGTTTTAGACCTTTGTTTGAGATATCAATGGGCAAGTCTTTGAGCTCTAGATTTACTTAGGTTATGACATAAAAATAAATATGCTCATGCACTTATTTTAGGTTCCATTAGAAAGTAAAGTGATAGCACAAAGTAAACATGAATGCAACTTATTATTATCTTGGCATAAGTGAGAACTTGAAATATAAACATGATAATGCATAGCTTGAAATATAAACATAATAATGCAAGTTTATTCATTATCTTGGTACTTAGTGATAGCAAGGAAATAAACATGATATACAAAGCATAAAGTAAACATGATGCAAGTTTCATTTTATGTTTAACTAGAGCTCATTCAAGACTTTAACAAGATAACAACCCAATACAATACCTCACAGATCACAACACAAGAATCATATAAGAGAGAAAGAAAGTGAAACTACATCAAGTTCTTTATTAAGTACCCAAAACCCCTATCTAGAGACAAATCTCTAGAACGTGCCGACCAACTTTAAGGTTGACAAGGGTAGGCTTGGGCTTTTAGAAATCCTTAGATTAATTTTCTTAAGTTGGAAAACCATGTGAGCTAGATAACATATAGATGAAATTGTAAGAAAAGAAAAACTCAAGCTTTAGAGGTTTCTTTGAGATGAACACAATGTCATCATCTAGAAACTCTCATCATCAAGCTATCATGCTCAAATCAAGGCCTCATGGCCGAAAATGAAAAAGAAAGGAAAGGCAAAGGAAAGTTCAAGAAGAATCCAAGAGAAAACTAGAGAAAAACACTTTCTTGAGTAAAATAAAGTTTGAAAACAAATCCCTACCTAGTGATGAAGGTAAAAGCTTGATATTGAAGATGGAAATGAGATGAGCAACACCTCCTAGGATGGTGATGATGATTCGGCCTTGATGAGAGGAAAAGAAAATAAATGTGTTTCAAGTGAAGTTGTGTTTGAGGTGTGGTGTTTGAGAGGTTTGATGATGGTTCAAGGTTTTGGGGTGGTGTTTGATGGTTGAGAGGTGATGATGAGATAAAGAGATGAAGAAGATAAAGATGAAAAGAAAGGAAGAACACTCTTGGAACTTTGAGAGAAAAAGGAAAGACTAGCAAGGCAACTCTAAAACTCTAAACTTTGCAAATGCTTCAAGGTGCAACAAGGCTAACACAAGCATCCTATTTATAGAAAAACAAAACCATGGAGCTTGCAAATGGAGGGAGTGGCCGTGTGGTTTGGAGGGAAAAGGAAGAGAAAATATCTCTTACACAAGGTCATTCAAGCATGGTTTGAAGCATGGAAGCTATGCTACAAAGCATGGCTTGATGTGAGTTAATTTCCTATCACATTTTTATGAAATTAGTCTTCTAGAAACAATGCATGGCTGGAACTTTTCCAGCCACAATTAAATGGGAAAAATGGGTTGTTTTAATTATTTATTCATGTGGAAATTCAAGCTTGATTGAAAGTTATGACAAGGTATAGTGTATGTGACTTGAGGTATGGCCTTGGAGTGTTGAAAAATTGAACATGTGATGCATAATGGGGGAGAAGGTTCACGGCCTGGTCTGGTTCAGCAAGGGAGGAGATGAGTTTGACCATTTAATTGTGTGTTAATGATAGGTTTAGATGTGTATTAGCTTAGGTACAAGGTTAGGAATGATTAAGCTTAAGTTTAGGTAACTAAGAATGTGATTTAGAGAGTTTATGACAAGTTTAGGAGTGCTCATACATCATTAAAGAATTTAAAACTCATTTATGAATAAACAATGTGTAACACAATTCCATGATTTAAGGAATTGGAAAGAGAAAACACTATTCAAGATTCTATGACTAGGTGTCATAGAATTAAAATATGATTTTAGGTTGTAATTAAGTACTTTTTGGTTCTAATCAACTTTAATAAATTATTTTGACTCAAGATTAATTAAGAAAATTAATTAACCTTCGATTAGAGCCTAATATTGCTTAGGTTTGCTTATTCACGCGATTAGGCGTAAAAATACGAAACCAGGGGCAAAACCGTAATTTTGCACTAATTTTGCCCGGGACTTCAAAAATTAAAACTGAGATCATAGAACACATAAAAACGCCTTTTAAAACCATCTGGAGAAGTTTCGGGTTCATCCGGCACTTGCAAACGGGTAAAACACCGCAGGGGCGTTTTGGTCATTTTGACCTGAAAACTCGAAAAACGAGATTTTCGATCCCGGGGAGGTACATAAGTTTTCTAATCCTCTTCCAACATTGAGTTTGTCCTTCGAGTACTACCGAACCGGCTTTCCTCGAATTCCGGGCTAAAAATGACCTCAGGGGCATTTTGGTCATTTTCACTTTAACAGAAAAATCGGGGCGTTACAGAAATCCTACTCAAAGAGATTACAATTCTTAAGAATATGAAAATAGCTCCGAAATTAAATTATAATATGTGAGAAACTCAAGAAAGGAAACTAGAAGATCAAAAAGTGAAATTGGGTCTTCATAAACTAGTTCGTGACATAAAAAAATGGCATGACAACTCAAGAAAGTGTTCTCTCATGATCAAATAAAAAAGAAGCTCAGTTGGATATAACGAGCTCAGAAAGTATAGAAGTGCATCAGAAACTACACTAGGTCATTAGAAACTGGAAGGAAATTTGAATTTCTATAAAGTCAAAGCCTCAGAGAGTTATGATTATGACGTATGAACTTTGTACTTGAAAGCTCATCATCCCCAATGAATTCTTTACAAGAAGAGAAGTTCAGAAACCACAGTCTATGTGAAATATAGTTTTTGAAAGTCCTTCAAAAACAAAGGACGATGGTTTTTTGTATTACAATAGCTGTCATTAACACAATAAAGCTCACATGCATAGAAGACTAAATCCTAAGACACACAAAGATTGATTAACATGTGTCAAGAGGAGAAAAGATCAAAAGGGTCATGGTCCTGTTCAAATTCAAGTATAAAAGGTGAAAGCATTCAAACAAGAGAAAAAAAAAACTTTTGCACACAAGAATTTCAAGCATTCTTCATACTTTCTAAAGTTCTGTTCTAAATCCTATATAGTTTCTCTTAAGAAATTTCTTCTTTCTTGTAATCATTAGCTAGCATTCTTCTTTGGAAGTATCACGACCCGCCTATGGAGCGTGACCGACACGTGAGGAATCAGGTCCCTACGAAAGCCTCTTTTCACATGATTGACTAATATACATATATAATTCCAATATATTCAAAATATTTCATGTTTAACTAAAATTCCATAATCTGAAAATGTTCTTAAACATAAAACTACATAAATTCATAATATAGCCCAAATCCAAACATAATTAAATAAATGACTAAAATTCTAAAAGTAGTCAAAATAATAAAATGTGTGTTTGGGATCCTGTTTACACAATTATTGGAGCACTACTAAACTGATATAATTGATAATAAGCTCCACTCCAAAGCGAATCTCATCAAGGAAGCTATAGCACTACTGTGGGGGATCCTGTGATACAACTGAACTTGTAACTGTATATGTAGGGGAAGGAAAAGAGAGATGTGAGTTCATCAAAATTCAGTGAGTGAGCCTCCACTCACAATCCACATGGGACAACAACAAAATAAATAACATATACGTGCAACTAATGTGAAATATATATATATATATATATATACACACACACACACATAAAATTACATATGACTATACTAAAATAATAAATTAACTGAATCCATAGCAATAACTAGTAGAGAAATAGGAATTATTCTGTACATAAATATCTGACCTGAATAGCTAATCTGAGCCAATGGCTAATCTGATGGGTACTTAACTAGGTTCCATAAATGGACACCTCACTAGGTTCCTTACTGTGGGTGAGCTAGTTCTCTAGTAAACTACTTGGTACTAAGGTTAACGATCAATCTTGTAGCCATTAACTCGTTGTTCTGTTTCTCACTAATTAATATAAACTAACTCGTACATAAACCAAATAAATCAAAAACTCTGAATTCATATAATTTTAATAATTTGACTGTAGCATAACTGAGGTTCTAAAATTATGCCCAAGGGATCACCAGCTTGTAGACACAGTGATTTCAGAAACCAACAGAGCATGTATTTGACAATTGTTATGAATCATACTTTGTTCAATACTTTCAATAAGTCATATTTGATATTTTAAAATCTTTATAGGAAATCCATAGTGTGAAAACATGATAATTAATATTTCTGCTGTAAACATTAAACTGAGGTCTCATAATTTCATAAACTCATAAAAAGATATTCTATAACATGTAAGGTATAAATTATGGTCCCATGAGTTTTCTAAAATTAGGTTTTTATGCTAACTGTGAAAAATAATATTTTTTTTTTCTAAAATTGGAATAATTCGTAAAAGCATGTATTTGGTATAAGTTATTGTAGAATTCACAAACAATTTATATAATATTGGGAAAATACTTATAATGACCAAAAGTATGGTCATGAGCTTAAACCCACTCACAGTTGATAGCCGAGAGTGTGCTTCCACTAACAACTTGACTCTAAGGATCTGGAATGACATCGATAGCTGCCAAACAATACAATAAAATATAAACAATTTGACTTTATTATCCAAATTCACAAATTCACAAATTAGATAAAAAGAGGAGGAACTGACTAAATTATATGAAGATCACTTACCAAAAGAGACTAATTGGAGAAAATTGAGATAACCACGTTTTTCTCTTTAGGGAAAATTTCTTCGACGGCTAGGGTTTTTGGAAAAAAAATATTTGGGAGTATTATGAGGTGGTAAGAATATACTAGTAGTATAAAAGATAAACGAAACTACAAAGCATGAAAGAAAAATGAAATTGAGCATCATTTCGTGTCTTAATTATAACATATATATAGGTATATCTATAATAATATTAAATATATGCATGCACCTCGTGGCATCTTATTAAATTATGTGTGAGTGTGTGTGTATATATATATAATATAACTTGTGCGTGCCTCCTGTGTTTAGTTATATTATATATTAATAATGAGCAAAACTCATGTGTGCATCCCGTGTAATAATAATAATAATAGTAGTAGTAGTAGTAGTGGTAAAAATAAGTGTTAATAATAATAGTTTAGATACTAATAAATTTCATGTTTGGGATATTACATACTACCCCCCTTAAAAGAGATTTGGTCCTCAAATCAAACTGACGTACCCTGAGGTGGAAAAAGATGGGGGTATTTGGTTTTCATAACTTCTTCAGCTTCCCAAGTCGCTTCCTCGCTAGAATGGTTCCTCCAGATAACTTTTACTGAAGCTATTTCCTTTGAGCGAAGCTTCTTGATTTGTTTATCCACGATGGCAACTGGTTCCTCTCTGTAGGACAAGCCCTCATCAATTTGGACCATTTGTGGAGTGAGCACATGAGATGGGTCAGGCATATATTTTCTGAGCATACTAACATGAAACACCGGGTGTATAGCTGACAAACTGGAAGGCAATGCCAACCTATAGGCCACTGTTCCAACTCTCTCTAAAATCTCAAATGGACCGATAAAACGAGGGCTTAACTTTCTTCATTTACCAAACCTCACTACCCCTTTCATAGGGGATACTCTTAGAAACACGTGGTTCCCAATCGCAAACTCCAAGTCATGTTGACGGTTATCTGCATACGACTTTTGCCCAGACTGTGCAGCTATGAGACATTCTCTAATCAACTGGACCCTCTTTAAGGTTTTTTGAACTAAGTCCGGGCCTATGGACTGAGCTTCCCCAAGCTCAAACCACCCGATGGGGGACCTGCAACACCTCCCATACAATGCTTCGAATGATGCCATTTGGATACTAGCCTAATAACTGTTATTGTATGAGAACTCGATTAAGGGTAGGTGATCACACCAGCTCCCTCCAAAATCTAGTATCCAAGCTCTGAGTATATCTTCTGAGGTTTGTATCGACCTTTCTAACTGACCATCTATTTGGGGATGAAAGGCCGTGGTCAAATCCACATGTGTCCCAAGGGCCTCTTGAAATGCTCTCCAGAATCGTGAGGTGAACTGAGACCTTCTGTCAGATGTGATGGATACTAGGATGCCATGAAGTTTGACTATCTCATTGATGTACATTTGAGTGTATTGTGTAGCACTGAACATAGTCTTTACTAGTAAAAAGTGTGATGACTTAGTCATCCTGTCCACTATTACCCATATGGAGTCAAATCCTTTCGTGGTTCAAGGTAACCCGACTACGAAATCCATGGTTATCCTCTCCCACTTCCATTCTGGAATATCTATCTACTAAAGTAACCCTGCTGGCTTCTGGTGCTCAGCTTTGACTTGCTGGCACACCAAGCACTAGCTACAAAGTCATCGATATCTCTCTTCATACCATCCCGCTAGAATAATTGTTTTAGATCTTGGTACATCTTAACTGATCCCGGGTGCACTGAGTATGCTGCACCATGAGCTTCTTTTATTACTTTTCTCCTTAACTTATCCACTATTGAGATACATAAACGGTTCCCAAATTGTAACACATTTTCAGCATCAATTGAGAATTCTATGTTCTTACCCTTACGAACATCCTCAATCAACTTAGCTAGCTTCGGATCTTCACCTTGTTGTGCTTTGATCTTCCCCACCAAGGTTGACTGAGCCTTGATGTGAGCTAGAAAAGCTCCTGTATTATTAAGGGTGAACTGAACTCCCTCAGCTTCTAACTTGTGGATATCTTCCACTAACGGCTTCCTTACTGGCGCAATGTGGGCTAAACTACCTACAGATTTCCTGCTCAAAGCATCTACCACTACATTCGCCTTCCCTGGGTGGTACGAGATTGTACAATCATAATCCTTTAACAACTCAAGCCATCTATGTTGTCTAAGGTTCAGATCCTTCTATTGAAAGATGTACTTCAAGCTCTTGTGGTCTGTGAAAATCTCACAAGTCTCTTTGTACAAGTAGTGCCTCCAAATCTTCAAGGCAAAAATCACTGCCCCCATCTCCAAATAATGCGTAGGGTAATTCTGCTCATGCTTTTTAAGTTGTCGCGAGGCGTATGCTATAACATGGCTGTGCTGCGTCAGGACACAACCAAGTCCAATTCTAGAAGCGTCACAGAATACCGAAAAACCACCTGTCCCTATAGGTAGTACCATAACTGGTGCCATGATCAAGCATATTTTGAGCCTCTAAAAACTTTCTTTACAGTCTTTTGTCTATTGAAACTTGACATTCTTTTGTGTCAGTTTGGTTATGGGTGCTGCAATCCTCAAGAAGTCCTACATGAACCGCCTATAATATCCTGCCAAGCCCAAGAAACTACGAACTTCTGAAACTGTTGTTGTTCTAGGCCATCGCTACACTGCTTCCACTTTCTTTGGATCTACCAAAATGCCATCCTTTAACACTACGTGGCCAATGAATGCCACCTGATCTAGCCAGAACTTACACTTGGAGAATTTGGCATACAACTGATTCTCCGTCAAGGTCTGTAAAACTATTCTCAGGTGTTTCTCATGTTCCTCCTTACTTTTGGAATACAATAAGATGTCATTAATGAAAACAATCACAAAGTGATCCAGAAACGGTTTAAACACCCTGTTGATTAAATCCATGAAGGCTGCTGGGGCATTGGTCAACCTAAAGGACATTACTAAGAACTCATAATGTCCATAGTGAGTTTTGAAAGCCGTCTTAGATATATCTTCATCCTTAATCTTCAACTGATGGTAACCAGATTGAAGGTCGATCTTGGAAAAACATGTTGCCCTTTGAAGTTCGTCACAAAGATCATTTATGCGAGGCAAGGGGTATCGATTCTTAATCGTCCTACAAAAAGAAAAATCAAGGGAAGACAATGAAAGTTGCACCGGTTTCAAAGGAGGTAGAAGACTTAGATGAGGACTATGAAGAAGAAGGAGATGAGATCTCTATGCTAGTAAGAAAAATATCAAGAATGTGGAATAGTAGACTCAGAAAGAAGGAGTTTACCTTCAATAAGGAGAAAAGGGCAAACGAAAGCTTGATA
The DNA here is from genome assembly GCA_031216105.1 of Dalbergia cultrata. Classification (NCBI taxonomy): domain Eukaryota; kingdom Viridiplantae; phylum Streptophyta; class Magnoliopsida; order Fabales; family Fabaceae; genus Dalbergia; species Dalbergia cultrata. Next base: position 33,810,912 of record CM062352.1, read on the forward strand.
ATATAAATTGCTACCTCTATAGTGAGAGTGGACATTTCAAAATTGATTGTCCTAAGTTTAAGGGATCATAGAAAAAGTTCACTCCAAGAAAAAAAGAATGCTAGCAAGATGGAGTAACTTTGATGGTGAGAAAGAAGGTTCATAAACTCAGGATAAGCTAGAACATGTTACAAATCTATGTTTCATGATTGACTATGTTTTTGAAGAAGAAATTGAGATAAAACAATCTTTTGAACCCGAGCTTTCTTATTATGACCTTTTACTATGTGATGAGTATTGGTAGAAAAGTTCACGAGAAGAAGGGATTGAATCGTGCTTTTTGAATTCTTCTTCTTCAATCTGAAATATTAAACATAAAACATACTATCAAGCATGAAGCTTGAAGTGCAACAAAATAATGGTTAGATGTTTCAGAAGGAAGGTTTATGAGGCTTAATAATTATCATGCATTTTAATAATGCTTTAGTAATAATCAACACAAGGTGCATAACATAAAAATAAAAGGTTAGGGAAGAGAGAATGGACACAAGTATTTTTATACTGATTCGGCCAACCTGCCTCTATCCAGTACTCAACACATATTGAGATTTTATTAACAATAACTTTCTCAACCTGAGAAAGTAAACAGATAGTCTTTACAATAACATTTCCAAGCTCTCACTTGCACAGTGGCCAATCTCAATTATGACCTAACCCAGTAGTTCTGTACCAATTTTTCTAAGCTAAATCGAGTAGTTCTGTACCAGCTTCTCCAAGTTGAAACTATGACCTGCAGACAACTTCTACTGCCACGTTGTAAGTAGTTTTGAACCAGCCTTTCCAAGCTAAACCATGATAAGCAAATACCTTCACTATCTCATTGCAAGTAGTTTTACTTTAACTTTTCCAAGTTATGTCTCACACTGATCACTAATAGATCAAGGTTACAAAGGTTATGTGTTTGGGTTGCCACTCAAGCTAACCTACACCCATGTTTCCTTAAAAATATTCGCTAATACAGATTTGGAAAACATGAGCAACTTCTTTCTCATATCTCTTCATGAGAAAAGCACATAAATCATTACAGAGTAAGGAAAGAAGATTTTTACACTTCAAGATGATTGATTACATATTATGATGAACAGCTCAGGAAGTGTGGAGAGATTTTTCCAGCATTTAAGCTCTTATGTCTTCAACTCTATCATCGGCATTCATGGATGGCATCTCCATTTATACAGGTTATTCTTAATAATCGTTGCCTTTGATCAGATCTCCAAGTGACACATGTAGATCATCAACTGTGACTTCGAACATTATTCTAGAGAGGTAGGCTAGCAGACTTGTCACATCAGTTGTAGAAGCTGTTGTATTTTAGAGGTGTCTGATGTCCTCATTTTTCTTTTACTTTCTGACCATGGTTTCTGAACTCCTCCTTCTTTCTAGATTTGAATTTTGAAATTTGAATTTTTCCTGCATTTCCCTTAGCGTTATGTGCTCCATAATTAAGTGAGCTTTCTGACGGCGTAATCAATCTTTTTAATTTTTCTTCGATCTTCCAGTCTTCAATCTTGGTTATTTGATAATGATTTCTTTGCGATTGTAGCAATTGATGACTGAGTAACACGTTGCTCCTAGACATGAGTTGATTTCTTCATCTTGAATGTACTTTCTGATGTCCCATGCTACTTTCTGAAGATCATTTCCTTGGTTTCTTTATCTTTGGCTTGTTTTGCTTCAATCCTCAAGCATTTACACTTTCTTTACATGAGATAATATTCACCTTTTTAAGCTTAATCTTTTCCCTTGAGATGAGACATGATTCCTCATGTATAGTAAAATTATTACCGATTCAAGTATGTTTCTATGCCTTTGGTCCATAAACATGAATACGTGCTTTGCATGAGATAACATTCACTTTCCTTTTAACTTAATCTATTCCCATGAGATAAATCAGGCTTGCGTATGCAAAGTGAAATATCATTTTTGCTTTAAGTCCGTATATATTATGTCTTAATCTATATACATGTTCTTTGCTTGACATAATATTCACCTTCTATTTGGCTTAATCTCTTCCCATGTGATAAAAACATACTTACACATGCAAAGTGAAATATTATGCTTTGTCAAGAAACTCAAGGTAGCCATTAGTCATTCTTCAAAGTATTTTCTTTAAACTAGCTTTGTTATCAATCAAAACATTTAAACTCATACTTTCTAAAGGATTCTGGAGTTTACAATGAGTTGTTGAAAAATTCTCAAACCTTGATTTCTCATTATCTCTCTTTTAAGAAAGATCATCCAAAAAAAAAAATCTTTAGAACTTGAGAAAGTGAAAATGGATTATGAGAATCTAAGGCTTGAAAAGGAAGAATTAAAGGAGAAAACAAGTTTTTAAAAGTTAAAGTACAAGCCTAAAAATGATAAGAAAGCCTAGAAGGAGGTTTCTGAACTTGAAATAACTTCAAGTCTTCTCAGATTTGATCTTGGAAAAATTGTAAATGGTTCCAAGTTACTTAACATGATGTTTGGTGCTCAAAGACCATATTTTCAAAAGACTAGGATTGGTTATAAGAAAGAAATGGATGAGAAAGTTGTTGCAACCTCTCATCTCAGAAAGTAAAAGTTAAAACATATTGTATTTTCTGTTACAAGAAAGGACATCTACCTAAAAAATACCCTATGTTAAATAAGGCTGAAAATTTGGTCAAAAACTACCATGCTAAAGCAACTAACACAAAAAGACCCAAAAAGTTATGGGCACCTAATGTTAAAACTAGTCACATGTTGAAAAGGATGATAAGTGATACATGGATAGTGGCTATTCTATACACATGTTAGGGAAGAGAAAATAGTTCAAAAAGCTAAAGCTCAAGAATTTAGGATCAGTAAAATTTGTAGATGGAGAAAAAACAAAAGTCACTAGTATTGGAAATGTTGGCAAGGACGATTCTCACCAAATTTCTCATGTTCTCTTAGTTGATAGCTTGGTTCACAACATACTAAGCATTAGTTAATTTTGTGACCAAGGCTTTAATGTATGGTTTGAAGCCAAAGGATGCCATGTGCTAAATCTAGTTTCTAGACAAGTAACAATTTCTAGCAAGAGGCATGATAAGATTTATGTGTTACTCTTGGATGACCTCTTAGATCAGGATGTAAAATACCTAACATCCTTTATGGATGATAAGTGGCTATGGCATAAGAAACTTGGGCATGCTTATATGAAGCTACTTTTTCAGCAATCTTAGAAAAGATTGTTGACGGCCTTCTTGAGATTAATTATGACAAGGGTTTAACTTGTGATTTCTATGAGAAAGGTAAGCAAACCAAGGGTCATTTCCATAGTAAGAATATGGTTTCAATCACAAGGCCATATGAGCTCTTACATATGGTTCTCCTTGGACCAACTAAGACTACAAGTCTTACTGGAAAGAGATATTACTTGGTCGTTGTGGATGACTTCACTAAATTCACATGGGTTATATTCATAGCTTCTAAGGATGAGGTATTTGAAAAATTGAAAAGTTTTGTAAAACATGTCATAAATGAGAAGGAGATTCAAATTACTTCCATTAAATTAGATTATATAGGAGAATTTGCAAACCATGTTTTTGAAAACTTTTGTGAAAACCACGACATTTCTCAAGAATTATCTTTTCCTAGAACTCCTTAACAAAATAGGATAGTTGAAAAGAAAAATAGAAGTCTACAAGAAATGGATAGAATTATGCTTTAGAAAGTGGTTTATTAAAAGGTTTCTAGGTAAAGGCTGTAAACACTTCTTGCTATATTCAAAAATAGAGTTTTCTTAAGACCAATTCTTAAGAAAACACCTTATGAGCTATGGAAAGCAAGAAAACCCAATATTTCATATTTCAATATCCTTGGATCTAACTATTTCATTCTTAACACAAGGGACAAGCTAGCAAAGTTTGATCCCAATTCTGATGATGATTTTTTCTTAGGGTACTCGTTAGTTTTTAAAGCTTATAGGTTTTATAATAAAAGGACTTTATATCTTGAAGAAACTATACACATCAAGTTCAAGGAACATAAAAAGGATTTGGCCCAAGATATAACCGATCTTCAAGAAGATCTTAAGAATATGAGTATCAAGGAACCTTCAGAAAGCAAATGCAAGGTTTCTCAACCATCAAAAACAAAATTTGAGATATCTTAACCTTCAGAAAGCTATCTTAATTCCAAAGTCTTCATAAAGTGACATTTCTGAGAAAGATCCACTTCTGAGCATGATGCAAAATCTTTTGAAGTTCAAAATGGTATTGTAGAATAAGATATGCATAGAAACTACAAGGGAGTTTCTAATTTCAAGGTATTTTCTCATAATCAAGTGTTTGGTGACATTTCTTGAAGTGTGAAAATAAGATCATCCCTCATAAATGAAATAAATTGTGCCTTCTTGTCCACAATTGAACCAGAAAGTGTTGAGGAAGCTTTTAGTGACAAAAGTTGGATTGAGGCTATGCAAGAATTGGATCAGTTTGAGAAAAGAAAAGTCTAGACTCTGGTAAAGAAACTAAAAGGAAAATCCATCATTGGAACAAAGTAGGTGTTCAAAAACAGGTTAGATGAGGTCGAGGAAAGTGATAAAAAATAAGGCAAGGCTGGTGGCTCAAGGGTACAATTAACAAAAAAGAATAGACTGTGATGACACCTTTGCACCAGTAGCAAGATTAGAGGCCATCAGAATGCTTCTAGCCTGTGCTACCTCCAAGGGATTCACTTTATATCAAAAGGATGTAAAATATGCTTTTTTAAATGGCTTTTTTTTTTCCTAAAGAAGTCTATGTAAAGCAACCTCTAGGATTTGAGAGTGAAGCCTTTTCCAACCATGACTTTAAGCTTACCAAAACACTATATGTTCTTAAACAAGCTCCAAGAGCATGATAGACTTAGTACCTTCTTGTTTATTAGCAGATTTACCTCTAAAGAAGAAAGGAATAACAGGAAAAAAAATTGGAATACCATTATCGGTAGTAATCCATTGGTAATATTCATGCTATCTGGTACCAAATTTGGCGCCCCTAATAACGGTGGATTTTTCCACTAGAAATTTATTAACAATTTTTCATGAAAAAATTAGCCCGTTACCAGTAGAAAAAAGTTATCGAATTTTCAAAAATCATGCCAAACTATGGAAGATTTTCATGTAGAAATCTCTTAGTAATAGGCTAATTTTTTTTATTTTAATATTACCAGCTCAAAAATATGTAGGTGATGGGCTAAAAAATGCTTTTTTTTATAAAAAATTGAAATATTATTGGTGGAAAAATTTACTAATAATAGTGTATGTGAAATGCCTTGTCTATCTCTATCTCTACTTCACTCTCTCTCTCATTTGTCTCAGTTTTTCAACCATTTCTCTACTTTCGTGGTGCCAGTTTTTGTGAGGAGACTACCATTGTCTTCATCTAGAAGTCTTCTTTATTATAATTGGTTTTGTTTTTTGATTCAGTTTTGTTTTTGTTACCCATTTATTTTTGTTTTTCTGTTCATATTTGCTGTTGCCTCCAAGATGGCTTTTGCTTACCGTCACCTCACTGGAGACATTGTTGTACGTGAGCCTTTTTTTTGAGTTTTAATTATTTTTTCAAAAATAAAAAACTATTGAAATTAATGATTTGGTGCATTTTTCTAGTTTTGCCATTGTTGCCCATTGGTTCTGTTGTTGGAGTCACACACAAAAATTCAATTTTTTTTTTAAAATGTGTTTTTTGACATTTTTTTGTCAATAATATATTAATTAAACAAATTCTTACTTAATATTAATGATGAAAAAATCTACTAGTAAGTCCAATTTTCATTTTTTATTTTTTTAAAGGACATATTTTTGTGTGGAAAACCACCGATAAAGCAAGGAAAATTCATCAGTAACTTTTTTTCATTGTGAATTTTTTCAGCTTAGTACTGATCGATTTTTTCTCTTTATAATAGTTATCAAGGACGTTCTAATGTGCGTCAAAATTCTCCAATAACAAAATTTTCACTTAAAAAAAACTGAAAAATCCGTTGGTAACTTGTGTTTTGCTTGTAGTAACTACTCATTCCATATGTGTGTTCTTGGTTATGACATCAATTTCTTTTTTTTTAATTTGTCATGTGCAAGATCCACAAACAGGATAGGCCATTGGGACTTAATGAAAAATTGGAAGACTATTTAAACTTGCTAATCTTCATGTTCCTTCTTAAAAGAATGTTTGTGCTACTTCCTTACAACCTACTCTCCAGCTCTAGCAGCAAGATCTTGCTCATGACTTATTAGGGAAATTTTTCCTCTCATTTCCAAAGGAACTTTGGGATTAATTGGTAGTGAGTCTTTTCATTGAATTTCATGTCAAACCGCTAAACAACCAACAATGTCTTTTCCTAAAAGTACTTCTATCTCTAATTCTTCTCTTGATCTAGTTCATTCTAATGTTTGCGGATTGGCTCCCAGACTTACAATAGATGGGTCTCAGTACTTTGTCATATTCATTGATCGTTACTCATGTTTCACTTGGATTTATTTGATGAAAAACTGACTTGAGCCCCCCTTTAGATTTATGTTAACTTTACCACAATGGTTGAAACACAAATTTCAAAGGTAATAAAAGTTTTTTTGTCATGATAATGCCATGGACTATCATGATTGAAAGCTTTTGACTTTTTTTGCTGAACAAGGAACTTTATTTGAATTTTATTATCCTAGTTCCTCTCAACAAAATGGTCATGTAGAAAGAAAACACCGTCACATGTTAAACCCTATCCATGCAATGCTTGCCTCTTGTCCTGAACATGCTTAGGGTAAAGCTGCCGTAACTGCTCCTTACACCATCAATCATCTTCCGTCCACTGTCCTTGGTAATGTCTCTCCCTTTGACCATCTCTAACTCCTCCAAACTATAGTTCTTTCAAATTTTTTGGTTGTACTTGTTTCATTGTCCTTCAACCTTACAAATACACTAAACTAGAATACCGTGCCCATCTGTGTTGTTTTCGTAGTTATGGGATAGAGCATAAAGATTATCATTGTTGGGATCCCATCTCTCAAGGCATTCATATCTTGAGTCATGTAATTTTCAAAGAACATCATATGTTTTCATCCTTGTCATCTTTCAAGTAATTCCATCCACCCAAGCCTTTTTTTTATTGACACTGCATTTCATCATTTTCCTAGTGATATTGAGGTATGTTCCTCTTGTAAGGTCATAATTTCTATTGATGTTTTGATAGTTCTTAATAATCTTGTTCCTGATGTTAATCTTGCACTCACTGCCCTACTTCTCCTAAGTATCCGGTTTGGGTAATACAACCTCCTTCTTATCTTCATGATTACAATTGTTTTTTCTAGTATGCTTCACTTAAATGAACCACACTCCTATGAAGAATCCTCTATAGACCTTCATTGGCAGCATGCTATGTAGGAAGAGTTACAAGCATTGGAGAAAACTTACACTAGTTGATCCTCCTTTTGATAAGACATTTGTGGGATGCAAGTAAGTATACAAAATCAAGACTCACTCTGATGACTTTATTGAATCATATAAGGCTTGTGTGATTGTTAAGGGTTTCACTTAGGAGTATGGCATTGATTTTGAGGAGACTTATGCTTCTATTGCTGGTGTCACCTTTGTTTGTGGCCTACTAGCTATTGAAGCGATTCAAAAGTGGACCCTCAGTTAGATGAATATTAAAAATGCCTTTCTCAATGGTGATTTGACCAAAGAAGCCTAAATGCAACCACCACCCCGCTACACCTATCTATTGAACAAAGCTTGTCTTCTTCATGAGGCTTTGTATGGCCTTGAGTAGGCTTGTCAAGCATGGTCTAATTTGACAAGTTTAGCTCCATTATCTATCAAGTTGGTTTCTCATCTAATCCACATGACTTTGCTCCATTTATTTGTCAGATTGATCATTTCACCGTGTTGTTTTTACTTTATATTGATGACATGATCATTACTGATGATGATGCCTCCGGCATCATGGATTTAAGGCTTCCCTAAGCAGTCAATTTAAGATGAAGATCTTGTTCCCTTCAATTGCTTCTTGGATCTTGAAATTCTCTCTTCTGATGATGACCTCTATTTATCTCAGGTCAAGCATGCTTCTAATCTCATCTCCAAAGTTGGTCCCATAGGTAGCCACATCGAATCTACACCTCTTGAGCCTAATGTGGACTTCATTCCTGTGAATGGCTCCATCTTACAAAATGTTACTTTTTGCATGTAGTTAGTTGGGAGCTTGAACTATTTGATAGTTAATTGACCTAACATTTCATATGTTGTCTACTTGGTCAGTCAGTTTATGTTTGCTTTATGCTCTACTCATTATGCTGCTGTTCTTTGTGTTATTTGGTATTTCAAAGGGGACATTGTTTCATTGGCTTCATTTCTCTGTTGATTCTTCCTTAGTCCATCGAGCTTATTCTAATGATAATTGGTGTGGAGATCCTATTAATCGTTTATCTACCATAGGATATTGTATCTTTTCTTGCGTCTCCCTTATCACATAGCATAACAAGAAGCAAACTTTGATCGCTCGCTCCAATATTGAAGCTAAATATCGAGCTATTACTGGTACCACCTATGAACTTATTTGGATTTGTTGGCTTCTTAATGAATTGGGAATCTCGTAGTCTTCCCCTACTAATCTTTTCTGTGACAAACAATGTGTTATTTAGTTGCATATAATGATGTCTTTCATGAATGCACTAAACACATTGAGATTGAGTGTCAATTTATTCGCCAACACATTATTCGTTTAGCTCATTTTCACTAGGACTCTTGATCAACCTACTAATTTGTTCACCAGACTCGATCATGCTAATGGCTTTCATGCTCTAATTTCCAAATCAAGCTAGTCTCATTATAGCCCACTTGAGTTTTTGGGGGGGGGGGGTGTTACGATATGATAGATTTAGGAGATTGGAAATTGATTTAGGCTATAAATTAGAATCAAACTGATTTTGTATTGATTTCATTGCATTTATTGCTCTAGGCCTATAAATAGGCACCTTCCTTTTGTTCCTTTTGTACAGTGACATACACTGAATATAATACTATTGAACCACTTTTTGTTTTTTTTATTTTTCGATTCTTGGTTTCTAACACTTTCTTTTATGATTAGACAAGGCTCAGTGTAACTCCCAAAGAGATAAAAATAAAAGAGTACATCATACTTCTCCAAAAAACATAGAACACAAAATAGTGCTGCAACTTACTCCACAAAAACACACCACTAAAAAACACAAAATATAATACTACATACTCAATATATCAAACATAATACAGAAAACATGCAACATGAATCAACACAATCTATCTACTCATCAAAGAAAAACACTATCTTGATGATCACTGCGATTTTCACAATTTCCTTCACATGTTTAACCCTGGACTTCTTCCTCACTATAAAAAATCCTAGACTCATAAATGATTGTAAAAACTAGTCGAGAACATTGAAAATTCTCTTTCAATATCTTCTATGTATTTGTTATTTTTTATAAGATCCTCAAGAAATGTGCTTGTAATTTTCTTCTATCTCTTTGTTCTTTTAGTTGGGCTTTCACTATGCATGTAATAAAAAAGAAAGAGTAAAATATAACCCCATCCATTATGGGATTGCATTATTACACTCTTTTACCCTCTATTTTTAAAACATGTGCTCTCCTCCCTTACAATATTAAGATAAGCTATATTTTAATTTATTTTCAATTTTTTCATTAATTTTCAATTTCCTTATATTTGTTATTTTTTTAATCAAAATATTCTAGATTAATAATTATACATCTTAACTTTTTTGTACAAAGAAAATATATTTGGCTTATAGTGATAAAAAAAATTGATATACTTATATATCATTTAATTTTTAAATCATTACTATATTATGTGTACAAATTATTAATAATAACAATAACTTGTAACAATTATTTCAAAAAAAAAATTTTTTTTTACTATTAGTTTAAGAATATTAATGTATATTATATTATAGTAAAATAAGTAAATTCTTCTCATAACCTTCTTCATGATTTATTTTTATATACAATATCAACAAACAATTTTATTTTTATATATATTAATATTCTACAACTAATATTTAAAAATGCATAACGTTTAAAAAATAATTTGTATGAATTATTTTCACTATATATATATATATATTCACACACGTACTTGTATTGTAACTTGTGAGATGCATATGACAATAAATAGGAATATATAAAACTAAAAATATTATATATTCATCTGATAAAGGCATTGTATAAAAATATTAAAAATGTTAATAACATTACAATATAACAATAAAGACAATTGATCTCATAAAGAATGAAAATATTATATGAATAATGCTGCAAAAAATTTATCATGCACAAAGTAACATCATCGAAGTCTTGATTTCTCCTTGAGAAATTGCATTAATATAAAAGAAAATATTAATAATTTTGAAATAATCAATTTCATTAATAAATTGTAATAATCAATTTTAAAATTGAAATCATGAGTATATAAGTAATATAACTTATTTGATTCTAAATCTTTTCAAGCACTTCTTGATAAATAACATTTTTGTTGTGTTGGATGGATTTTCATTTACATTCAGAATAAGTATATTCAAACCAAATTTTAGATTTCACTCTTAAAATAGCAACGTATAATTATCCATGTGTAACAGCTGGTTTTGGCAAAAAAAATTCTAACATGTCATAGTGATTGGCTTTTGACTCTTGTTAATCGTCATAACAAAACAAGTAATCATGAATTGTCTTCTTTGAAATTTTAGAAGAGTTATGGGATTAGGTGGAATTAAATTCACCATTTATTTGATTCATAAGTTAAATGTTGTGTTTAAAATAATTGAATAAAATAATATACAAATTCAAAAATCAACCCTTATATCCAAAATACAATAGATAGTATTCAAGATGATTAAAATAGAAATGGAATTAAATTGCTTTGTATTTAAGTTTTAAAATAAAGTGCTTATGTGGATAAAATTCTAAGAAAAAGTAAAGTATGCTTTTTTTCCAAATGTTTTCAAAGAAAAAGTACTCATGGGATTTAGTTGCATAGTTGTTTGTGCTTCTCCAAAAAGTAGAAGCAAAAAATAATCAATTTTTTTACTCTTTTAAGAAGCAGGTAGGGACATGCTTTTGGTAGAAACAAAAGTAGTAGAAGAGAGAAAATGTTATTGATTATTTATTGAAACTAATTGAATTAAAATCCATCCGTAGAAATTTTATGAAAATTTAAAAAATAACCTTTCATTAAATAACTCTTGCTGCTTGCCTTATTCAACATACAAATTATATCCTTAATTGTAATTTTACCTAATAATGTACTTATATATCTATTCCATCCAAACATTTTAATAATTTTTTTATTATAATAAAAAGTGCTTGTATAATTAATTCCAAATGTATAGAAATTTTCTACTTCTGCTTTTACTTCTACTTTTGAAGAATTACTTCTCGCATAATTTTAACCAAACAAGCCCAAAATCAATTCCCATCAAATCCTTAAATAAAAGTGATTTTTTTTATTGGGGTTTTATATTTGACTCTTTTGTAATACTCGGTGCATACGTGTCAATAGATAAGTTCTGTACGGCCTCAATGTCCCCCAAGACCTATCCATGTTGTCGGGTCTGGGATTTTGCTAAGTATGGAGCCTACACCTCCTTGGAGGGCTATATGATGGAGCCACCTTCTTGGATCAAAAGTCCCAAAAATTGCTCTCCAAAGGAAAATACTTTAAAGAACGATTTTCAATGAATTTTATGAAACCTATAAATTCCTTGTTTTTAGCCCATAAGTTTAGAAAATCGTAAGAATTCCTGAATTTGAACTAGAACTCAAAAATTAGATTTTGATTGGTTGGGGTTTTGATTTTTTCGATATTTCATCTGAATCTAAATAAGGAGCATTTCCTTATTTACATTTATGTTTTAAAGTTAATTGAGAGTAAAATAAGTGAGTGTTAGGATAACATTGATACTAAGATGACAGAAAAATTGCAGAACTTGGGATTTCTATTATCATTATAGCGGTCTAGAACTGCTATAACAGTCACAAAGGTGATTGCATATGTTTCAGAGTGCTGAGGACCGTTGTAGCAGTCATAAGTGTACAATGCAGGGTGGTCTCACGTGTTTTAGTGGCCTGAGGACCACTATAGCAGTTATAAGTGAATCAAATGCGGATGGGAAATTGGGTAGACCAACTACTATAGCATCATAGACCGCTATAGTGGTGTCAATTTGGCAGAAATAGTGCAAAACAACGTCTTTTTATTTCATGAACCCCTCCACCCCTTTTTAGACCCCAAACTCGCAAAACTGAAACCTCTCTCCTCTAAACCCTTTGCCACTCTCTTCCACTCAATCCAACATCAAATCCTCTTACTTCAAGATCCAAGGTAAGTTATTGCAGTTGGTTTATGGTTGTTTCTTTCATGTTCTTCCTCCCTATGTTATGGGTATTGTTATTTCTCTCATTATTATCAAGTGGGGGTGCTCCCCCAATATTGTTAGAGTTAGAATAGAGATCTCTAAAGATTTTTTAGAGTTTAATCTAGAGTTTATGTTACTCTATGGTAGTTGTTGGTGTCATTTTAAGCTCTCAAGGTCAAGTTGGTGGTGCCCACATATTTTCGGCTCTAAACGGTGAGTGGGTTCAAACTCACGGTCTTATCTTTAGTCATCACAAGTATGTTTTATGTATGATTATTATTAAATATGGTATTAGAGATGCAAATATGTGTAGATATGATTTTGCAAAGCTATGATTTCGAATATATAGCATGCAAATGAAATTTAGAAAACCATAGGACGATGATTGATAGATTGTATATTATGGAAATGTGTTATGTGCAACTCTGAGAGATTTATTGCAAGAATATATGATTTAATAAGTTGGTATTTTATTAAACATGTTTTAAGAGTTTATGATATCTTTATATTTCAAGACTTGAGATTTCAAAATATAATTTTAGAGTATCAATTAAAGATATTTTGGCAAAAATGTCAAACAGTATGATTTAGTTTCATAAATTGAGATATTATTATAATATCAAAGATTTTTATGATTATGAACCTTTTTGGTTTAGAAGTATAATATCAGAGTTACCAAGTTTATGAAAAGATCTTAGCTTAAGAAATGAGATTTTAGAAATTTAGTTTTTATGATACTCAAAAGTATGGAATTCAATATGATTCCTAACAACTGTCAGATACATATTTTGTGGGCTTGAAATCGAAATGCCTACAAGTGGTGAACCCTTGGGCTCAATTTTCACAGCCACAGTTATGTTAAAGTCAGATTGTTAGAGTTATATGAGTCTAGAACTCTCAAAGCACTAAGAATTTAGGGGCTTTTATTTGCTAAGGATTGAGCACCCACCCTTCAGATTTAAAAGATTTTATATATATCCAAGTATTTTATGATTTCATTAGTAGAATAAATATATACAGAGTTTCAAACCCAGAGAAAAGCATATAATAGAGTTTTAGAGAAATAATTAGTTTTATGATTTAGAGACTAGATGGTAACTATAGAGAAACAAACAATGAGTTAACAGTTGGGAAAAATGATCATTAACCTTGGTACCAAGTTGTCCAAAGGGCAATCTCATAGAGTTGAGAATAGAACCTATTTAGGTGTCTACATTAGATCCCCAGTGAAGCCTGTGTCTGGCACTGGTGGAGCATAGTAAATGTGTTCAGTGTGGTGAGGCCAGTGTCTGGCACCCATTAGAAAAAAACCTTGAGTTCTCCAGTGAAGCCCGTGTCTGGCACTGGTGGAGCATAGAAGACCATCTTGTTTCTTTATTAGAGTACTGTTATTTATATTTTCAGAGATTATTGATGTTTTTAAGAGAATATTTGATTTAAGAGCTATCATGTATATATATGGAAAATGATTTCTCATTAGAGTAAGAATTTAGAGATGTTTTCTATGAATTTATAAATACAGAGATATCTTTTCTCTATAGTTATGGATATGAATATCAAATGGTTTGTGATTGTTATATGTATATCATATTATACTTATTGGTTATCCCATGTGGGTGATGGGTGAGAGTTCACTCATTAAGTCTATTGACTCACCCCTCTCCCTTCCTCTCATAGTTGCAGGTTCAGAGGCGGTTCAAATTCTTATTCCATAGACGCAGTTATTTCTAGTGATAAGGCTTACTTTGCAGTAAGGCCTAGAGTAGGATTATGTTAGAATAGAGTGTTCTAGTAGATGTGCAGGCATGATCCAAGCCACGCATGTATTTTGAGATATTGGAGTTATTTCAAAGTTCATGTACCTCCATATATGTTTTTAGAGTTTAAGTCAGATTTGAAACGTGGACTATGATCAAAGATTTATGGAGTGAGCTAGAGATGTATTGATGATTTAGTTTTTAAGTGTTAAACAAATTTTCAGATATTAATTAAGAGGACCCTAGAACTTTGTATATTAAAGTATTTTAGATTTTTTATTTCAGAAATTTGGTCTTGGATAAGGATTTAAATAAGGATATAAAAGAAGCCATGTTTTAAGAATTAATATTTTTATAAATTATGCATTTAGAGAGACACGTCACCCAGTAGGCTTACATGGAGATGAGATTTCTCATGTGTCGGTCACGTTCCCAAGTCGAGTCGTGATATCTTTATATTCTATTTTCAATTATTATTTGAATAGTTCATTGTGTTATAAGTTTGAAATCATTTTTTTTTGTAATTGATTTTTGATTCTTCAGATCAATTTATTTGCACTCCTAGTGGGAAATTTTACGTTTTAACTTATTTTAAACTTTTTTTGGTAGATAGGTTCAAAATAAAATTAATTTGGAGAAAAAGTAATTTGATAAAAATTCATTAGTTATCAAATAATGTATTTCAAATTCGATCTCATTCTATCTACATATTTGATTTTTATGATTACCAAATACTCTTTTAATTATTAAATAGGTATTATCTATCTAAAAATAACTTTATTGTAATATACTGATCAAATTTGAAATTTTAAAAACTAGGTTGATTGTTAAGAAAATCCATCAGTAAGTAGTTTTATATCATGTGTTTGAATAGTTTCATTTTTTAGTTATTTTTTTAAAATTTTGAATTCTAACATATTTTAGAAGTTGCTCAATGGCATAAGTTTTCTATTAATGGTTCTTAAAATATTAATAATATAGAAATATGGGTTATGATTTAGTTGCACTGGTGTAACTTTAAGTAAATATTGTATAGTTAAATAACTTTTTATTGCTAGAGTTTTTTACAAAACTCACTATTGAATTAAAACTCACATCATATGGATCATATGCATAAAATTTTAAATTAATATAAGATCATTTGCTATAATTTTTATTTATATCAAAATCAACATAATGTATATATTTGGAATGAACAAGAATAAGAGTTCCATGATTGATACATTATTATTAATATTCATTTTTTATGAAATTTTGTACAAATGATCTTTATAATAGGTAATTGCAATGCAGTCGTTTGATTGGCAATATATATGTGTGTGCGTGTTATATTAACATAACCTACATATATTTATTTCTAAAAAATAGTATATATAATAATTGATAAAGGATATTTTGGTCCAAAATAAAACAATAACCATGAAAAAATTAAGAATTATTGAAAAACTTGAAAATGAATTAAAGTGTAACTTATCTTAATTTTTAAATAGAGGTGAGTACAGATGGTGAACCTTGACGCAATGGTAAGGTTGCTATCTTATAACTGAAGGTTATGGGCTCACGGCATCTCTGTAAAGTGGGGGTAAAAATGCATAAATCTACCTTCTTCAAACCCTACTATGTGGGAGTCTCGTGCACTAGGACCACCCTGTTTTTGGACGTGAGTATATGTTTTAAACATAGAGTGAAGGAAAAACACAATAAAATTAGAGTTTAATTTTCATATATCAACTATGTAAAATATTTTTGCACTATTACCATATAATTAAAACATCACATTTTGGCAACTTTTCAGGCAGTGTAAGACTCAACTTCCTTTATCGATATGACAATATATGATTGATGATAGTATAAAATTTTCTTATACTGTCAATATATAGAAATTAAACTCATAAAGTTATCTATCAAGGGAAGGATTATATGTTGCTCGTAAATAAAAAAACAAATTAAACTCAAGAATGTAATTGAGCAATAAATTGCTTAAGCAATAAAGCTCAAGTTTCTTTTTTCACTTTTTTTTTTAAAAAAATCTGGCCAAAATCAACAAATGGATGCACCACATTTCGATATGTGAATGCTTGCAAAAGGAGTTTGGATTTTGTAGTGCAAGGAAATTTTAATGCAAGAGTTGGATGGGGAGTCTCGGGTACAAATAGAGAGCTTCCCGAATGGTTTTTGCGTCAGCATTCCAACTGAGAGAAAAGTTATATGCAATATCTTTTGAAAGTTTCTCTCATTTTTATAAAAAGAAGTAAATTTTTTTTTAAGAGATGATGTTATTATTCTCTCTTTATACTTAAAGAAATATGTAACTTTATCTTTCACATAGTAAAAATCTTTTATAGTATTTGTGAACACCGTATTTTTGTTTTCAATTTATTATTATTATTATTATTATTATTATTATTTATTTTTTATATATTTGAATTTAAATTTAATTTCAGCTGGCAAAAAAAAATCAAATCAAAATCTTAACTGGCTCAACAAAATAAATCAATTAAAATCCTAACTGGCTTAACCCTAACTAACCCCAAAATCTCTCTGCTTTGCTTTCTATATAATAATTAACCACAAAAAAAAGATACATTGATTCACCATTCCCTTGATTTACCCCCATTACCATCATCAAATTTCCATCTTTAATTCTATTTCTCACATAACAGCCACTAATTCATCATTTTTTTCCATTGAATCCATCATCATTATCATAGCTCATCACTATTATTATCATCACAACCCTATGACCAAACTACAATCCTTTCATCATCAATCATAAGTCGTCATCATCAATAAACCTCATTGATATCATCATTCTCATCTTGGATCTTATTTTTTACCATCATTCTCATCTTAGATCTTATATTTTATCATAGCCACAATCATTATTAGCTTTGCATAGCATTCAGAACCACTCCAATCACCATTTCCACAAAACCACAATTATCACAATAATCATCCTTAGCGCTACCATTGTACCATTGTTTCTTCATGGTTTTGTTTCTTCCTTATTCGCATATTACAGTGATCAAATAGGCGTGGTCTTCTTTTTATTTGACTTTACTTTTTATTTTAGTTTTATTTTATTTCCTTTATTTCTTTTTTTTAAAAATAATTTGTTAATTAAAATTCTTTTCATAAATAAAATCAATCAACACATTTTTATTTTTGTTTCTTAATTAAAATTTGTTAACACGCACTAATTTTCTACAAGAACGACGTGATTTTGAATTCCTCATTGTACCAGAGGATACGTTGGCGTAGCCAACAACTATTAAGCTAAAATTATTTTTTTAAAAAAATTTTGTTCTCTTTTAATTTAATTTTCTCTTCTTTAATTTATTTTTTTCTTTTTGTATATAATAGCAATTTTAAAGGGGAAAAATAAATGTTATTAAGTTATAAATTAATTTGCATAATGAACACTATGGTAACTGTATTTATACAGATGTATTAGGGGTGTAGTGGAATTAAGTTTTCATCCTTTCCTAATCATAATTAGATTCCTGGATTCAAATCTTTTTAAGAGACCAGTTTTGATCAAATCAAAGGTTTTCCAATTTTGGCTAAAAATAAAATTGATGACGACTCCATTTTTAAATTTATTTTTTTTTAGGAATAAATTTTTGTTGTCATTTTGTTATAGCACCTTCCGGGTACGTTGTAACAGTCTGGCCACTCCACTGGGGATTTTAGAGAGTCAAGCCTATTAGAGTTAATTATGCAAAATAATTTCAAATTTATAATATTTATTTTTCCCCTTCATAACACCTTTGTTTTATTTTTGTAAATAATTGTCTATTTTATCTGTAAATATTTATCATTCAAACCTTAAGGTAGTGGACTTTTTTTTACTTTATTTTTAGTTTTTTTTATACATTCTTTGGACTTTATTATGTAGTTTTTGGGCCTTCAATTTCTATGCTCCTCACACACAATGCACAATCACTTATCTCATACATATTTTTGGGCTCTACACCCGAGCCTTGGAAATCCATAGGACTAGAAGGGGTTTTGATGTTGTTATTGTGAGGCTTATGCTTCCTTGATAGTCATTGATTCTTCCGCTTAGATTGTTACCAAATATGCGAGCCACCATATCGTAGCATTCATGTCCCTATGGTTGGGCTCGTAAAGTTGGGTCCTTATCTCATCAGTAAGGGCAATCTAGGAACCTTGACTTTTAGGTACATAGATCCAACCCAAAAAATCATGCACTAATAGATTATGCCTAACGTTATCCAAATTATGATCTTAGCTTTAGAAGTACTCAATCATTGGGTCCCATCCTATTAGGACACAAAGGAGCATCATTCTTTCTTTTCTCCTTCTCACATATTATACACCCATTTCAAACATACATGCATACATGTAACATAAACTTTCATTTAGCATACATTTACTTTCCTTCATCATAAAAAAAAATCATTTTCATGCATTCATTTTCATTCAAGCATAGTCCACATTCATCATAAAAAAACAAAACAACATTTTACATGCATTTTCATGCATTCAGAAAATATAGCATGCATTCATACATCACTCATTCATGCAAACATCACATTAACATCATCCATATAAAAAAAATAGGGTCATTTGACATTCATTCTCATGCATTTATAAAAAAAATGGCATGTATTCATGCATAGTACATATTCATTAAAAAAAAAATCTTTTTTGTCAACATATCATGCATAATTCATCCTTATTACTAATTCATTCATTTATCGTATCCATATGCCAAAAAGAAAACTACATGCATTAAGAAAATATAGCATACATTCATTCATGTACTTTCTCTCACCCATAGCCCACATTCATAAAAAATTCATGCATACATAGTCCACATCCATGGAAAGAATTTGTCATATATTCATGTATATATTTCCTTAGAGGAATAGTTCAAGTCCATAAAAAAATCTTGCATTTATACACAAATCATCTTTATCATCCATCGTTTATATAAAAAAAAAAAACCATTCATCTCATGTATTCATGACATAACATACATCCATAAGTAAAAAAAAATCCAATTGACATGCATCTTTTTTTAAAAAAATATTTAGCAAAAACTCATAACATGACATTTTCTCTTTTTTACTTTTTTTTTTTGTTTTCATCATTTCTCATGGTTAATTTATTTTCCTTCCAAAATACAATTCAAAGGTTTGTTGACAATAGCAATGCAATCCCGCATAATGAAGAGAGGAGTAGATGCAAGATCACAAGAGAGATGGAGTGATTGAAGCTTAGGGAAGAATTGGAAGAAAGCATGCAAGAGCAGTTTTGAATGTTGCGAGGGCCTAACCCTATGGCAACATGAGCATCAATGACCCATGCCTGACTCCAAATGTCATCATTCCCAAGGATTTCAAGATGCCTAAATTAATCAAATTCGATGGTAGCACGAATCCTATCATGCACCTCCGAATGTATTGCACCAAAATGGGAATGTGGTCTAAACATGAGAATTTCCTAATTTGTTTCTTCCCTGACAGTTTGGATGGGACTACATAGGAATGGTACATGTAGATGGATCGAACACAAATTAGATGTTAGGAAGACTTGGCTCAAGCTTTCACCAATCAGTACAAGTTCAATTTGAATGTCGCACCTACCAGGGATCGACTAAAAGGGTTGAGAAAGAAAGAGAATGAGATGTTCAAAGACTATGCCCAAAGGTGGAGAACTATGGCTGCTAAAGTTGTTTCACCAATGTTAGAGCAAGAGATGTGCTCTTATTTCATTCACACACTAGAGGGTCCATTCTTCAAGAATATATTGGGGACCTATGTCAAGGAATTCATGGACTTGGTGGAAGTCAGAGAAAGAATTGAAGCAAATATCCAAGAGTGGAAGGTGGAGTTAACAGAAGATGTGTCAAGTAAGCCACAATCCAAGCAAGAGTTGTTATGTAAGAGGAAAGAAGACATAGTGAACTTCATACAACTACAAAAGCCGTCCCAATCCTACAAGCCTAGTTTCCAGCCAAATCACTATTCATCCTACCAACACCTACATTACCCATCTTCCTCACCTTTTCCATCCCCCACAAACTACCCACCTCAGCCATATCAAGTCAATCACATCTCCTCCCTTGAACCACATGCACCCTTCAATGCCATGTCTCACCAGACCATACCTCCAAATCACTAAACAATCCCTTTCAACACTGCCAACCCTAGGCCATCAACAAGCAAATGACCTTTACCTGACTTCAATATGAGCAACTTTGAATTGTTTAAAAACTTGTGCGAAGCAAACTTCCTCACTCCCTTCCCTGTGAAGGTTACAGTACCACCATTTCCCAGCTGGTACAATTTGAATCATATGTGTGAATATCATTCCAATACCCGTGGGCATCAATCGACTATTGTAATGGTTTCAAAGATGCTGTATGGCGTCTACTTGATGCAAAAACTATTGAAATGCTAGGGACAAGGAAAGAAGAGGATTACATTGGAAGTGGTGGTGCCTGAATATGTTGTTGAACATGGTTGCAGCTTTACTAGTCTTGTCTTTTAGTTTGCTTATGTCTTGAAATTTGTTTATGATTATGTGTAGTTCTTTTTCAGTCATTATATCATTTGTTTCCTTTCTTATCACTATTGTTCCTTCGCCTCATTCTCTTTTTCTTTCATTTCTTTAAAACCGAGAAGACCCATTAACTAATTCTTGCGTTACAATGAACTTGAATGATCATGATCATAATGAATATCCTAAACTATGCAAGTGATTTGGTCAGATGTTGAATCTTGTTTAAAAAAAATGATAAATCAAAATGTCACCATCAACTAAGGGAATCATTCAGCACAACCTTGAATGTTTTAGTCAAATGACTTAGTCTTGAAGTGTCATACCAAGTAGACAACCCAGACAAATATTTGCACAAGACACTCAGTTAAGTGTACATTGTGAGAAAATTAAGAAAAGGCTCGCTGGATTGGAAATTGAGAAAAAATAAAATAGTCTAGGCAAAAGTTAGAGCCCAAAAAAAGGCAGAAAAGGAGAAAGAGCTCGCTAGATTGAAGTCTACAAAAAAAATTACGATCTAGACAAAAGTTAGAGCAAGAAGTACCCATTAGATTGAAAACCTGAAAGGGAGACCTAAAAAGATGCATCAGCTGGGAAAGTCTACAATCAAGGGCTTTTAAAAAAAGGCTTCAACTGGGGCAATTTGATTTGGAAATGAATAATTGATGAAGAAGAATTCGACAGAAGACAAGGAGACAACTTTCTCATACAAACTTGTTGGTTGTGTAGCGAAGGGTTGCAATCTTAGTCATGACTTTAAGCTTAACGTAACCAGGTTACCAATGAAATGGGTTTATCGATTAGATTTACACTTTTTTCTAATCTTTCAAACCTCACTCTTACCCCTCTTAACCCTTTTCATAAAAAAAGTGCGTTCTTTCAAGGAATGCACTTTCCTTTCAACATCCTTTTATGGAATCACGCATAATTATACAAAGTCAAAAGACATTAGCTAACAGAGTTCATGAAAAGTCTTGTCAGATCCAGGAACTTGAAAAGGAAAAGGTTAAAAAAAGAAGCCTGCTAGATCAAAAACCTGAAAAGGCGGTCTACGCAAAAGTTAGGGCAAATAAAAAGAAAAAACTCGCTAGATCGAAGACCAGAAACACTGATCTAGGCAAAAGTTAAAGAAAAATCAAGTCATACTCCAATACAAGACAGGGGCAATAGTTGAAAATAAAATCCATGAATAGTTTAATAAAGAAAGATAAAGTTAATCGCAATGGCTCTTTGAACAAAATGGCTCATTTGGAATCAGACTAAGGTTTTACGAGAAATGCAATGTTTGGATATGGTAAACTAGGGCAATTTTTTTCTCCTTCCATTTCCCTTTGTATAGTCTTCCTACCATATTAGGTCATTCATCTTCCCATCATCAAATCATCGAAGCATGTTATCATCATTAAAAAAAAAAGGGCAATTTACTTTCTCTCTCTTTGTCATTCTCCCATTTTGAAATTTTAGCATAGTTCAATCATCCAAGTTTCATCATCGGCATATCCTTCATCATGTTGATTATCTAGGTTTCATCATTCATCATATGCAAATTTTTCAATCATCAAATCTCAACATTTTCATATCTCAAACTAGGGCAAAATTTTTTTTTTCTTCTTTCTCTGTGGATTTATCTATCACATTAGAGCATTCACATTTTCAACCACTAGATCACCTAGGACATTCATCATTTTCATACCCTCAACTGGGGCAAAATTTTTTTTTTCTTCTTTCTCTATGGATTTATCTATCACATTAGAGCATTCACATTTTCAATCATTAGATCACCTAGGACATTCATCATTTTCATACCTCAAACTGGGGCAAAAAAAAAAAAAAAAGAACTCTGCGTAGAGTTATTTCATCATTTTAGGGCATTCATCATTTACACTATTAAATCAACTAGGCATAATTATCATTGTCATTCCATCATTCATCATATCATTATCGCATCATTCAACCATCCCTAGGCATTTAATTTTCTACGTCATGAACCATTGAATTTTTTGTAAGTATAACATAAGGAGACATCACATATCTCATCATGCATAGATCATTCATTTTCATCAATCATGGCATTTTCTACAATTTCTACAAGTCATTTTCTTCTCTCAACATCGTACGGCATTTATTTTCACATACTTTAATCACATCAGCTATTTAATTTTGCATATTTTTTAGTCTCAATAATTTACTTTCCTGTCTCGATCTCAATCATTTACTTTTTTTCTTGATCCCAATCATGTACTTTTTAGTCCCAATCCCGATCATTTTATTTTATTTTATCACAATCCTATTCATTTGCTTTCCAATCTCAATCCCAATCATTTATTTTTTTGTCTCAATCTCAATCATTTACTTTTCAGTCTTGATCCAGATCATTTATTTTTCAATCTCGACCCTAATCATTTACTTTTTAGTTTCGATCCTGATCATTTATTTTTCAGCCTCGATCCCAATGATTTACTTTTCAGCATTGTCAAGTCTTTACTTTCACATTTTTTCAGCACTATCAATCATTTACTTTCACATATTTTCAGCATTGTTAATTTTATTTTCATATACTTTCAGCACTGTCAATTTAATTTCACATACTTTTAGCACTGTTAAGCATTTAATTTCACATACTTTCAGCACTGTCAATTTACTTTCACATGTCTTTAGCACTATCAATAATTTACTTTCACATACTTTCAGCACTGTAAATTTTACTTTCACATACTTTCAACGCTGTCAATTTTACTTTTACATACTTTCAGCATTGACATGTATTTGATTTTCACTTACTTTTATGCATTCACTTTTCACACAACTTCACTTTCCACATGCA
Organism: Dalbergia cultrata; assembly: GCA_031216105.1. NCBI lineage: Eukaryota > Viridiplantae > Streptophyta > Magnoliopsida > Fabales > Fabaceae > Dalbergia > Dalbergia cultrata. The sequence goes on from CM062352.1 coordinate 33,834,453, forward strand.
TTTAACTTTAGGTTGAAACAAAAATATATGTTTATATCTTTACTAGTTTCTTATAATGAAAATATAAAAAACTATTGTTTTTCTATTATCCGAGTAAGAAACAAGTAAAAAGGAGCAACTGTGAGTACCATATTTTTGTTTGCAATTTATTATTATTATTATTATTATTATTATTATTTGTTTTGTATACATTTGAATTTAAATTTAATTTTGGCTAACAAAAACAAAATAAAATCAAAATCTTAACTAACTCAACAAAATAAATCAATTAAAATTCTAACTAGTTTAACCCTAACTAACCACAAAATCTCTCTGCTTTGCTCTCTATATAATAATTAACCACAAAAAAAGATACATTGATTCATCATTCCCTTGATTTACCTCCATCATCATCATCAAATTTCCATCTTTAATTCTATTTCTCACATAATAGCCACTAACTTATCATTCTTTTCCATTGAATCCATCACCACTATCACAACCCATCATCATTATTATCATCACAACCCTCTAACCAAACCACAATCCTTTCATCATCAATCATAAGCCATCATCATCAATAAATCTCATTGATATCATCATCCTCATCTTGGATCTTATTTTCTATCATCATTCTCATCTTAGATCTTATTTTTATCATAGCTACAATCATTATTAGCTTTGCATAGCCTTCAGAACTACTACAATCACCACTCTACAAAGCCACCGTTATCACAATAATCATTCTTAGCGCTACTGCTGTGCCATTTTTTTTTCATGGTTTTGTTTCTTCCTTATTCACACATTATAGTTATCAAGTAGGTGTGGTCTTCTTTTTGTTTTACTTTTCTTTCTTATTTTAGTTTTATTTTTTTCCTTTATTTCTTTTTTTAAAAAATAATTTGTTAATTAAAATTCTTTTCATAAATAAAATCAATCAACACATTTTTATTTTTGTTTCTTAATTAAAATCCGTTAACACACACTAATTTTCTACAAGAACAACGTGGTTTTGAATTCTTCATTGCACCAGAGGATACATCACCATAGCCAATAAATATTAAGCCAAAATTATTTTTTTAAAAAAAATTTTGTTCTCTTTTAATTTAATTTTCTCTTCTTTAATTTATTTTTTTCTTTTTGTATATAATAACGATTTTTAAAGGGGAAAAATAAATGTCATTAAGTTATAAATTAATTTGCATAAGGAGCACTAAGGTAACCGTATTTATATGGATGTATTAGGGGTGCAGTGGAATTAAGTTTTCACCTTTCACTAATCATAATTAGACTCTCATATTCAAATCTTTTTAAACGACCAGTTTCGATCAAATCAAATGTTTTCCAATTTTGGCCAGAAATAAAATTGGCGGCGACTCCATTTTTAAATTTATCTCTTTTTATGAATAAATTTTTGTTGTCATTTTTGTTATGATGCTCTTTGGGGACGTTGTGACAGTACTGTTTGTGATTTTTCCCTTATTGTTAAGGGTATGTTTGTGAGTTTGGGTTTTGAAGAGGAAGGAAGGGGAGAGGAGAAATTATAATATAATTTTATACTATAAGTCATTCCATTCCCTCCCTTCTTCTCTAAAATCCAAACTCACAAACACACCCTAAGAAAATTTTCTATATTAAATATTTTTATGCCGGTTTCATTTTTTCTTAACTTTATTTTGGTTGCATTATGGTATTTCATACTTCTTCTGGTACCCAACAGTCATGTGATACAAGCTTCTTTTTTTGGGGTCATAGTGACCCAAGCTTCGTAGTGGGACTTACCCTTCACATCAAGACCTGGGCTTCTGCCCACTGGTGACAAAGTCGAGGCTTTCTTCTTGGTTAATACCAATTGGAAGTGCACCCATGACCCAAAAACATTTTAAAAACGGAACTGCACCAGTCATGCCCACAGTTTGACCCAATAAAACAACAAAAATATACCGACAGCAACTGAACCCTGTAAAAAATATATATATATTATTTCAACAACTAATTGTTTCAATAATAAAAAAAAATTGAATGTTGAATATAATAATAGTTCTCACTTGTCTCATTAACTCATGAAGTAAAACAAAACCTCATTTAAATTATGTTGAAATGATATTATTCATATAAAAAAAACCTGACATCCTTGAAAAAAAAAAAAGCTGGCATCGACAAACAAAAAGAGAAAAAAAAAATGACAAAGAGAAAACCCACATATAAAATGACACTGTAATTCTGAGCTTCAATTTTTCCCTTTTCCCCAACACTACTTCTGCAACCTGCAATGCAGTCCTTCTAATAGTGTACTGGCAAACACTCTTAGGATTTCCACTCCGCAGAAAGTAATGGGCTTCTCAAAGGAACAGCTTCTTGAACGGTTAAAGTTTCTCTTTTTTCACCATACTTAGCTATTCCAATGTCGCAAATATGCTTTCCTCTATTCTTATTGAAATTGCCTTTTTCATCTGTGTATGCTTTTTTTTTTTTTTTTGCTCGTGTCATTCATTGCGTGCTTTTTGAATCAACCAATTATTAATTCTACGAAGAGAAATATCTCTGAATTTTTCTGATGAATGATGATGCCTTTCTCGGAACTAATAGTTGTTTGTCTTTTTCGGGAGCTTAAAATTGATTTTTCCTAGCACTAGCATCCAGTTATCTTGACAGTTGAGGATGGGGTAAAAAGCCTTTAGAGAATGTGGGTTGTAATTGAATTGTGTATTTTGTCTTCATATGTTTTCTTGATTCTTTCTCCATTTTCCCTTAGGTAAAGTATGTTGGAAATTTATTTCTAAAATGGGTGACTTAAAAATTCGAATTTTGACGTCGCAAGTCTTCTGTAGTGGTAATCTTACGGAGAACACGCAATTTAAACTAAATATGTATAGTACTTCTCATTGATTTGTTTCAGAATTGAGCAAATCGCATTATCCAAAGTACGCATTCCCCTGCTTACCGGAAAAAAATAAAAGTACGCACTCCCATACCATCTAGGCGACCAAAACCAGAACCACGAGAATCCGAGACAGATATTTACCAGTTTAGAAAATTAATTATCAATAATCCCAGGTCGCAATTATGTATAATACAACTCCAGAAGTCAATTCTACCTATAAATTTACTGCACTAAATGGATAAATCAGTCAGCCACTAGCACCAGTACCTCCCTCGTCTCCACCATCTTCATTAGAATCATCAATCTCATCGCGTGCACTGTCGTACTCCTCAGCATCCTCTGAGTTGTTCTCACCTGCAATAACACTAATCTGATCTTCAGGCTCTTCCAACGCAGCGTACTGGGAATAGCCTCGAAAGAGTCTTGCAACTCGTGCTTCCTCTTCCTCACTAAAATGATTCTCAACTGTTCCCTGAAAACTTTCAGTACCCAACTCAAGCCTGCAAACAGGACACGTTGGACTCGTTTCAAGCCAACGAAGAATGCACATAAGGCAGTAGACATGGTTGCATGGCAACATGTACACTGTGTCACCAACTCCAAAATCCTCCGTGCAAATTGGGCAGTGAGATAGCTCATCCCTTTCATAAGCATCATAGATGTCCCGCAACCGAAGGTTTCTGACCACTTCATCAGGAACCACAGGGACCCTGCCAACTTCATCTGCTGGCCACATATGATCACCCAGAGTGGGCAGTCTGGGGCTGCCGAGAGCTTCATATGTTGCCAGCAGTGCTTCCCAATTGGATGATGACGGCAGTGGTGGCGGCGGCGGAGGTAAAAATAGCGGCGGCGGAGGTGGATAAAATGACGTTGAAGGCATTAGTGGCAGTGGCGGTGCCGGCAGCTGTCGAGGAAATATCGGTGGTGGAAGCGGCGGAAAATCCGGCAGCATCGGCGGCTGTGGTGGCAGTGAGGAGGGTGGAAAATGCCAGTCACTTTGAGGTTCTGGCTCTGGTGGCCTTTCTTCAGTTGAAAGAGTGGAACCTGAAGTGTAAGCCCGCAGGTTCATAGTTTCTGTGTCTGAATCATCATCTGAACTATCCGCACTAGCGTCAGAAAAGCATAGCTTGTACCACCTTGGGGGATGGTGGCCGTGTCCACGACTCGATGTTGGCATAACTCCCAGCGTTTGTTAGAAACCTGAAAAATTCAAATTAGACCACAGAAAAGCTTTCAGCAATTTACAAGACAAGAATAGATTCGATTCATATCGGGTTTTTCTGTTTGTGTTAGTGTTCAACTCTTAGTCATCCCAGACTCTTTTTTTTTTTTTTTTTTTAGTTTTTCGTTTCCTTTTGCTACTTGTTCATTAAGTAACGTTCTTTCTGCCAAGTTAAACTTGCAAGTTGCAGTTGTCACATGAAATACACACTCTCCACATCATCAACCACCGAGGAAAGGGAAAGAGAAAAAAGGAAACAAATTCTTTATCAAAGAAACGACATTAGGAGTAATTAAGTTTGAGCACTTGGAAAAGAGATTGTATAGATATTATATTGTAATCCTCGTATTCCCGTGCTTCTTTCCTTGTTTGTTAAGATATTTTGAACAATTGAACTTTATCACCATCTAATTAGGTTACTATTTATTTCTAGTCAAGTTTTGTCGAAAAGAATAATGTACTTGCAGAAAAATGCATCTCCATGAATTTTATAGACATCATTTTTTTTCCCTTAACCTCTCTCACTTTTTGCAGTATCAAATTTCATTATTTAAGAAGAAATTATTATTTTTAAATACAAGAATGTACATCCAAATTGACACCCATGAAAATAATAATAATAAAGTTTGATAAAGTCATTTATTTTACAATAATATTTAAATTAACTTGCCTCTGTGTATTGATGGGATGTCAAAGTATAACAAATACAAGTTTTCTTCTTCTTTTTTTTTTTGTAAGGCTTTTGTGCAATGTTAGTTTTGTGTGACCAACAATTCTATATCCAATATACAAGAGTAGGGGCATGTTTGTGTTAGTTTGAATTGAAATAAAATATTTTGGGAGAAGTCTTATATCCCCATAAATGAAAGGGGGGAGGGAAGATTCATGGACAAGTCCCACTTTGCTCAAAATTGAAAGTGGAGAAGGAGGCCAGGGATATATTCAGACTCAATTACTTTTGTTTTAACTTGTACCAGTTGAAAACACTTTAAGGTTATATCTAATTTATTTTCTTTTCTTGGCACTCTTGTCTTAGAATGTTGTGAAATGTAATTTAGGCACCTACTTTGGAGAGTTTGGGTGTATTGGAGCCATGAGGTGTTAGAGAGATAAGTCTATATGTTGTAAAAATTTTCACATAGTAGTATTCTCTAGTTGTTGTTTGACAAGAATGTGATTTTCTCCGATTTTAGAGTTTTCCATGTTAATTGTGCTGTGGTTGTGTTATTTTTATTTCTTTATTTTTGTATTTTTATTCCTTTATGGGTTGGTGGATACTTTCTTAGTATGTTCTATGATTACAACACTGTCTAATCTTTCACATGAAAAAAGTATGATACTTAGTTGAGAATTATCCTTGAAAAAAGTACAATACTTAGTTGAGAATTATCCTTAGTTGCTGGAAGGAAGTGTGATACTATGTGAGTGCAATTTTGGAAATACTAGGAACAATTTGATACTTAAGTGTGTCCCTTGAGGCCCATCTTTCTTTGTGGGGAACCTTCCTAGTGCACGATTTTACAGTTAGCGTACGCTATTCTAGTATACATTTGAATAGAGAAATTGATGGAATAATCAATTTTGGCTTGTTGTAAATAAAAGTCAAGGATGTCGTGGTACGATCAAGATTGCATAGAAAAAATTAGGTACTACTAGAGGGTTCACAATTACACACGGACATTGATTGATGTCTATGCAAGGTGTGTGGTGGCAGATTCACAATTGCACAGGGGCATTGGTTGGCATTGTTGATTCAAGATGTGTGATGGGATTACATTGATGGCTGAAGAACTTACGGGGAGAGTCAATATGAAAGTTGCACCATAAATTTTCTACAAGGATTTGATATGTGCAAAGATGAAATTCCTAGAATTACCCCTATTCAAAGTGAGTAATATTTTGTTGGTAGTGTATGATAGTTCTTTTAAACTATGATTGTTGATGTGGACAATGAGTACAAGGGAATGTCGGTGTAGACAATGAAAATTGGAGATGTTCTCATTTCAATCAGGGTGGAGGTTGTTAGTTTTGATTAAAATAAAACATCTTGGAATAAGTTATACGTTGCTTGGGAATGAAAGGTGATTTTCTTCTTTTCTCAATACTCTTTTCTTAAATTGTTGTGAGGTGCAATTTATGTACTTGCTTTGGAAAGTATGAGTGTACTAGGGCCATGCGTGTAAGAAGGAGAACACTATGCGTTGTAAAAGTTTTCACATAGTATTATTCTCTAGTTGTTGTTCGGCAACAATCATGAGTTTTTCTTTGATTTTGGAGTTTCCACATTACTTATTGTGTTGTGATCGATTGTGATAATTTTATTTCTCAATGAGAGGAAATGGTGTGTTTTTCCTAAAAATTTGGTAATGCCATGAAACAACTTTCTTAGGAGAATTGATTTGTTTTGACACTGTTAATGGTTATGTTTGGTAAAGAGAATGATAAGAAGTTGTAATAATAATAATAAAATAAATTTAAGAGGTTTTGGATCTTATAAGAAAGGGCAAATTTTTGAAGATTATTTGATTAACTTATTTTTTATTTTTTTCATCCATCCCAAAAGTAACCACAACTATATCACTCATAAATGTCTAAAACACTCATTTTCCATACGGATTTTTAGTAATTTGATATATAAAAACAATTATTTCTATATCATAAAACAAATGATATCATTTTATAATAGCTTTTTAACGAATGAGTTTAAAGATAAAATGATTATTGCAATCAATTCTGAAAATAATTGCTCATGCAAATAACCCAAAAAAAAAAATCAACAATGAAATAATCGTCATTTTACAGTTTTTCCAAAAACATACTAAAAGGTTTCATAATCTAGTTCATCATGACTTTATAGGGAAAAGATCTAATTGAACCAAAGCAATCAATTTGGTTTCATTTGAAGAAATTGACCAAACTAAATTGATGCTCAATTTAGTTTATTTTTATTTATTATCAGGTCTAAACATTCAAGAATTAAATAAATAATAGGGATTATCCGATTGGGAATCATACAAATTACATAATACAATCAATCAATTATCAACCATAAAATCCTAAATAGAACACAAAAGGTAGAAGTAGAAAGGGAAAACAAAATGAAAGAGAAAAGATCAAACCTTCAATTTGGAGATTTGCAAGCTGCAAAGAAAACAATTGCTAATAGAAGAGCAACAACGCCAATGAGGATGGCACTGTTATACTATCACAATTACTAGGGGAGCAAGGATGGCAACCATTGCTAGCTCATGACAAAGGATGAGGATGATGACGGTGCAGCACCGACTTTGAATTGAGAGACTTAGGGCTTGTCAAATGAGATTGAGATATGCTTTACATTAGGTGAGACAGGGTATTTAAGGTAAGTTGGTTAGTGCATTACTATATGACATTATATATATATATATTGATGTTTATAGTTAAACATTCAATTTAATTCACCCTATCTTTTGGGGCTTATTTGGCATAATTGGTAGGATAAGGGGTGATAAACTTTTAATACTACACAACATTTAGCATAACATTATGTAAGATATTTTATTTTTTATTGTATAATATTGTAATTTATTTACAAATAATTCTAACTATACATAAGTATTAAATAAAAATAAAATAATAATTTTACCATTTCTTTATAAACAACTCTAACTAAAAATAAATATTAAATAAAAATATAATGACATTTTTTATTAATTATTTGAATATAATTTTAAAAATATATATTATTAGTTAAAATTTGAGCTTATATCAAATGTTATTTATTATTTATTTTAATATTTTATCATTTTTTATTATTTCAATAAATTATAAAAATGAAAAAAATATTCTCTTTATTTTCTATTAATTAATAGCTTTTTGGTATCTTTATAATTATTTAATTTTAATTTAATAATAAATATTAAGTTAAAATATTTTTATTATTAATCCTTACTTTTGTATATCACATAATATTTATTATTTACTTATATATAATACTTTATTTCTTATTCAATATTTTCATATTTATTGAAATTTTTATTTATTATTAAATAAATTATAATTTATATTATTATTATTTCTCTAATAATTATTTCATTTATTATATTATTTATTATTATTTAATTAAATACAAAAAATAAACATTATCTATTAAAAGCTAATCAGACCTTGTCTTATCTCTATAAACTTGATTTTAACATATAAAGGATGTTTAATTGATAAGTTTATAGAATATGTTACCTGTACCAAGTAATAGAAAAAATCATTACATGTAGCATTAATTTATCCCATTATGCCTTATGGTATGCCAGACGAGCCATTAGTTTCAAAATTATTTTATCAATTTTTTAGGTTGATTTGATTTTCAACACCATTTAATTAAAGTTAAAACGTTCATAAAAAAAAAAATTCAAATTCAGGGAGATCACAACTTTTGTGAGAAGACTACACAAGGTACAACAAAATATTTTTTTATTTAAAATTTTTTTGAGCCACAAGGGGAGGGGAAACAGGATTAATTTGCATTTTAGGAGTTGAAAGTGACTTGCTATGGATATCGGGTTGTGGATTTTGTCACTAAGCTACATGTTCATGCACAAAATCTTTCTATTTTGATTTTTTTAGTTCTATTTTCTTTTTTGTCATGCAATGCAATTTTGTTAAGGAAATGGGCTAAGCCCAACTTTACAACGGGAAGAACATATATAACCATGAGTTTAATTACCACCCACAAGTTGGATAAACTAGAACAACTAGATATTTAAGTTTCTCATATTGTAAATTCATCCTTAACAAAAGGATCTATAAAAGGTAGTCCTCTAGTAACCCAACTTTTCCAAAAGTCTCCATCCAGAGTTATCTTTGTTGCATGGCGGGCAACCTCATGAGATCCCCCAAAATTTCATTTGGATGGAGTATTTTTAAAAGGTAGTATATTTTTTAAGGGAATTTCAAATGACTTAACATGAAATTTCTTGTTGGATATTAACACTAGGTAATTTTAAAATTTCAAGTATTTCTTATGAGGTATTTTTCAAAACTTGAAAAGAATGAATTTCAAGTTCCCCCTAAATAGAGAAAATTTTGAAATTCGTTCCCATCTGGACTCTCACTCTTGTAAGTTTACTACCATTTATCAACCATGCTCACCATCAATTGGCCACCAGCATCATCCACCTGCCACCACTTGCATCAGTCACAACCACTGCCCGCCGGTCATCGCCAATCACTCATCACTGATCATCGAGCACTAGTTGTTGGGTGCTGAGCACTAACCATCTATTGCCGACATTAGTTGCCCATTATGAACCATTGTAGCGCCTCGATTATTCCTTTTGTGCAAAATGACTAAAATGCCTCTAATGTCATCTTTGCACGAAAGTCGAGGATGACTGGCCTTAACCATCCTCAAAGGTTTAGTTTAATGTTTGAAAGGGATTGTATCGTTTTGGATAGTGATTAGTATGAAAATTGCCTTCCCGATTTTTTTCGTGCATAAAACTTACCAAAATGCCCTTGAGGTCATTTAACATGGGATTAAGTTATGATCAGACTCGGTCATCACCCGAGAGTTAGATATGTTAATTTATGATGATATATGGTGATTAGATGAGTTCTAGTAAAGGTTGATCTTTTCCAATCTGTAGTTGAAACCAGCTTCAAGCTTTCCAATATTACCAAGAGGAAGGCTGGACTTCAAAAGGGTCTTCTAGTCCTTAATGAAGACAAACAAGATCTTCTAGGCATAAAGGAAAAGCACAAGTTGGAAGTGAAAGAGTTCAAATCAACCATGGTAAAAAATATAAGCATAGCTACTGATCTTGCCAAGACACTGCCTATTGTTGAGGATGCTATGAAGAAAGCTCAAAGCACCTAAGAGTCCCTTGGCCAAATGCTAGAGGATTTGAAACAATCCATAAGAGCTACGAGGTCTTAGTTTTCTTTTGTATATATATTCTTAGCCTACTGTACTGCTTTGCTTAGCACTTCTAGAACAATTTGTTTGTCTTTTTTATGACCCTTTAATTTGTGATATTTCTTTACACATTTCCCTTCTATCATTGGCATTCTAAATCTTGTCCCAATTTTGACCAAGGCATATATGTTTCCTAAGAATACTTCTTCTACACATAATGGTCCTTCCTAATTTAGGGACCATTTTCCATATGCTCTTGACTTTCTTTCCATTGGAAGAATCGATTTCAAGGCTAACTCTCCAACATCAAACTTCCTTCCCAACTTAGCCTTAACCCATTTGTTGTAAGATTGTTCTACAACTTCTTTTTGTCTTATAATATTTTCTAAGGATTTAATTCTTTCACGCTCCAATTGATTTAACTCATCAAACATTGAATTCCAATAATCTTCTATAGGAAGCTCATCTTGTTTCAATAACTTGATAGTTTATAAATGTACTTCAACTGGAAAGAGAGCATCATGTCCATATACTAACTTATAAGGGTTATTATTCATTGAGTCCCTCAGTGAATTCCTACAAGCCCATAATACTTGCCCTAATGTGTTGTGCCAATTCCTGGGTTATTTTTAACTATGCTTTTCAATCATTCTAATAATGATTTTATCTAATAATTATTTTATTAATAACCTCCACATGCCCATTTGCTTATACATAATAAGGAGTTGAAGTGATTACTTTTACTTTTCTTGAAGCTGCATATTCGACAAACTTTCTTCCTGCAAACATTGTTCCGTAATCTATGGTTATAGGCTTAGGTATCCTAAACCTTTACACAATTTGTTCATTCACAAAATCAATGATTTCATTTTGTGTTACTTCTCTTAGGGCTTTAGCTTCTGCCCATTTAGAAAAATAATCTACAGCCACTAAGATAAATTTGTGTCCTTTTGATGAGGGTGGGTATATCAAATTGATGATGTTCATTACCCATCTTTTGAAGGGCTGTAACACCTTAACATTTATCCCAATACTCTTAGAACGTACTGAGGTTAAGTATTAGTTATTACTTCTTATCTTAGTTCATTTATCGTTTGAAAATACTTACCAAAAATTACGAGCCAAATTTTTTTTTAAAAACCTCGATAAAGTAAGAGCCGCGTGTAGCATATACAAGCGATAATAAAGAATGCGGAAATCTAAACATCAAGATAGCTCCACAAAGAACATATATATAAAATACATAGGAAAAGAAATATGCAGGACATGAACCGACATAGTGCACCTAAGGTAGATGACCTTTACAACAAAAGAAGGTCATCATAACTAGTGTGGCATGTGTGCACTAAAACTCTAAAAGTCGTCTATGGCTGATGGCCCGGGAACGGGGGAACGTATCCAATCCATGTTCGTAAGTCCTCGGGGATAGGTACACCAGATGGTCGCACATGACTTCAACATCTAGGGCACATGGCCTGCCTCTGTGCCAACCGTGGCTGCGTGACTGTCTTCTCACTCCCTTCTCTCATAGGAACAGGAGTGGGGCTGAACTCTCGGAATACACGTGTGTAGGCTCATCCTCGGTGGGGTTCGTCTTAGAAAACCTCGAACGGGGAACGTAATCGGGGAAATCTCGTACGGCCGATTTGAAAGCGGGTGTGCAAAGCCTCCACTCGAAAGACAGGCGAGCTCGCTCAAAAATCATCTTGTCTCCATAGGGGGAAGTAAGGGTGAAACGATAGCTCGGTACTGGATGGCTGAAGGGGCGTCCAATAAACACAAAAACTCATACCACGCAATGTCCCTCAAAATGATACGATCCGTGCTCCGGATCATAGTGGAACTCCCATGTAGGTGTGTCAACGAACAGGACGAAGGTTGCCATCGGAATCTGAAGACGTGACAAAAAGAAAAGGAAGCGGGAGTGAGAATCTTTACTAAAGAAACTCAGTAGGGTTTTCCTCCTATCTAGGTGACATCATCTACGTCTCCAGAAACCTCGGGTTCTTATAAAAATAGTAGGCATGTAATAGTTCAATTATGAATTTCTAAAATATTGATTACCGATGCCCATTCTTTTTAACACATAGCTTGTATTTACATGGATGCATCATACTTCATTATGCTATGCAAGATCTAACTAACTTATTAGCATACATGGTAAATATAGACATGGTACATGGTACATAGATCACAGAGCATAAAGCATAAAACATAGAACTTGGTACATGGTAAATAGTATTTTATCTTGGTTACTTAGGTGACATTAAGACACATACTTCGCACATGGAGCTATCCTAATTGTTCTCCCTTTTGAGAAACCTCTAGGTTATCAGCTCATACCTCACTAGTCGTCACTAGCACATGGTTTGATAAGTTAAGGTTCCGACTTAAAGTACGGGCTAGGGGGCTAGAATCACCTCATCCCTGTAACGCCCCGATTTTCTATTAGAGTAAAAATGTGCCCCTTAGGTCATTTTCGGCCCGGAACTCGAGGATGGCCGGCCTGGCAGTCCTCGAGAGGCTAACTCAATGTTTGAAGGGGATTAGTTGATTTGTGTACCTTTCCAGGATTGAAAATCTCGTTTTCTGAGTTTTCAGGTTGAAATGACCAAAATACCCCTGTTTTGTTTGACCCAGTTGCAAGTGTTGGATGAACCCGAAACTTCTCCAGATGGTTTTAAAAGGTGTTTTTATGTATCTTGTGACATCAGTTTTAGTCCCGATGGTCCCAGGCAAAATTTGTGCAAAATTACGATTTTGCCCCTAGTTTTGTGATTTTGAGCTTAATCGTGTGATTAAGCAAACCTAAGCAATATTAGGCTCTAATAGAAGATTAATTAAGGACATAATTAATCTAGAGTCAAAATAATTTATTAAAGTTGATTAGAACCTAAGATTGCTTAATTTAAACTCAAATCTTATTTTAAATTCAAGATTCCTAGTCATGGAATCTTGAATAGTATTTTCTCTCTTCAATTTCTTAAATGATGGAATTGTGTTTGCAATTGTTTACTCATAAAATGAATTTTAAACTCTCTAAATGTGTGTGAGCACTCCTTAACCTTGTCATAAAATTCCTAACCTTATTCTTAAATTACCTAAACTTGTGATTAGTGATTCCTAATGTTGTACCTAAACTAATACACATCTAAACCTATCATTAACACACAATTACATGAACAAATCTCTCTTCCCATTGGCTGTCCCTAATCTGGCCGAAACCCATACCCCTTGTTTCATCACATGTGTAAATTTTTACACTCAAATAACCATGCTTCTACCTCACCATGAACCAAGCTTTGAGTCATAAACACCATGCTTTCATCCATGCTTCATATGACAACTTCTAGAAGACTTTTTCTCTCATTTTTGTGGCTTAAAAACCGCCAGCCCTCCTTGCCTAAATCACCTCAAAACGCCATGCTTTGAACCATGTCTTAGCCTATGCTTCCCATACTTCAAACCATGCTCGAATGACAAGTTGTAAGAGATATTTTTCTCTCCCCCATGCCTCCAATGCTACGACCAGCCTTCCCCCTCCATGAGCTCTCATTTGTTTCATTTTTCTATAAATACCTTGCTTACTTGAGCTTAGAAACACTTTAGATCATTTGCTAAGTTTAGTTTTTCAAGCTTTCCTTTGAGTTCCTTCCTTTTCTCTCTAGAAGTTCTAAGAGTTTTTCCTCTTCATCTTCATCTTCTTCATCTTCCCTTTTGAATCATCATCTCATAACCATAAACCACCACCTTACATCCTTGAATCATCCTCTAAACACTCAAACACTCAACCTCAAACACAAACACAACCAAAACACATTTCCTTTCTTTTTCCCCTCACAAGGTCGAAGCCATCTCATCATCCTAGGAGGAGTTTTCCTTCTCATTTTTCTTGGTAAGAGTTTCTTTAAAGTTTTGATTTTACTCAAAAATGTGTTTTTCTTAAGGTTTCTCTTGGTTTCTTTTTTTGATTTTCCTTGTTTTTCCTTTTCATCTTTTCAGCCTCAAGGCCTTGATATGAACATGATAGCTTGATGATGAGAGTTCCTAGATGATGACTTTGTGTTCATCTCAAAGGAACCTCTAAAGCTTGAGTTTTTCCTTTCTTTGAACTTTACCTATATGATACTTAGCTCACATGATTTTTCAACTTAAGAAAATTAATCTAAGCATTTCAAAAAGCCCAAGCCTACCCTTGTCAACCTTAAACTTGGCCGGCATGTTCTCGAGATCTTCTCTAGATAGGGGTTTTGGGTACTTAATAAAGAACATGGCTTAGTTTCAATCTCATTTCTTTTCCTTGCTTAAATTCGGTTCTAGTTCCTTTTCCTCTGTGTTTTTGGTTCTTGCTTCCTTTTCTTTATGATCTTCTTTCCTTTGAGTTTATTTCCTTGGAGCTTGATGATGATATTCAAAAGCCATGTAGTTCCTTTGAGAACTTGGTTCAAGAACTCTAAAGCTCACTTTTTTTTTTATGAGACAGACGTTGGGTTGAGATTTTTGGTTCTCTTTAAAAGTCTCATATGAGCTCTAAGTTAAGATAAAAATAACTTGCATCCATATTTACTTTTATGTCATCACTAAATGCTTTAGGAGCAAACCGAACTTAGAAAGGGTCAATGTTGTGACTCCTAAGTACCCGTAAAGTATGAATTATAGATTCTACACTCTTGAGGTTTAAAATTATTTATGATCATAGTATTGAGTGAGGAATACTTAGATATGAGCCTATAGGTACCTGAGTGCTTAAGTTATGATGATTTACAACTTAGATTTCAAGTTAAAGGACCTTAAGGGTCAAAGCATAAGACGTTAAGAGACTTTGATATTTTTAAGTTTGATAATGCAAGTAAGATGTATTGATGCGTATGCTTTGATGATGTGTGAGCTATGATGAAATGATTTATTGAAATATTAAGTCCATGATTATGAAAGTTGGATGAGAAATGCATGTGTTATAAGCTTGTGGCATAAAGTTGATTTGAATGGAATTCGGTACACAGATATTATGCTGCCGAATTTCCATCATATCTAAAGGACTTGAGAATGTTTTTTGAAGTACCATATGAGATTTAAAACCCTGGGTGACACCGGTTTGGCCGAGCACCCCAAGGGAGACAAATCCGTGAGGGTATGAGTAGATGCAGCCTACCAAAGCGGACAAAGTGCTGTGGTTAGATGCCCGCAAAGTGTTTCAAAGAGGGTATATCCTAAGAGAGATGATCCCTAGCCCCCTAACCTGTACTCGAGTAGTCGGGATTATTTTAGTATGTTTTGCTTATTCAAATAATAAGCAAAAGCTAGTGACGATTAGCTGAGATATGAGCTCATAACCTAGACGTTTTAGGGTGGCCCTATCATGCTATAGTATGATCATTTATGTCACAAAGTTGAGGAAAGTTCCACATGAAAGATTTATGCCCTTTTATGCCACTTGAATGCTTCTTGATGATTATGATTTGTTGAGTTATTTGTTTAAAGTATTGCCATGCATTCATGCTTAATATGTTGCATTCATGACATTAAGATGCATTCCTAGAAGGAACGAACCTTGGATAATTTAGTCTATGAAACCTAATAATGAACTTCATATGCATGCGCACCTTTTATAAATAAACCCAATTTTCCTAAGGATGTGAACGATGTAACCCTAGATAGGAGATTCCTACTGAGATTTTTTAGTAAGATTCTCACTCATTTCTTTTCTTTCTCTTTCTCCTGTCACATCTTCAGAGCTCGATAGCGACATTCGTGATCTTTATCGACACTCCGACGTGGGAGGTGCACTTTGATCCGGACCACGGAGCTTATCATTTTGAGGGACAGTGCACAGTACGAGTTTTCATGTTCATCGAACGTCCGTTCGCTCACCCTGTACAGAGTTACCGCTTCTCCCCGATGTCTCCTTATGACGACGCTATAGTTTTTGAGCGTGCTCGGATCCGTGATGAGAGGCTTCTTCGGACGTATACCGGAGGATCGATGCCCCGTGACTTCCAGGACTACGTGCCCCGGTCTCCCGATTCAGAGGACGATCCTTTTGAGGACCAACCGACGCACATGTACAGCGAGGGCTCCGCTCCCACTCCTCAGTTCATGAGAGGAGGGAGCGAGGAGATCGTTATGCAGCCGAGGTTAGCTAGGTGAGCTGAGATGCGCCCTAGTTGAGGAGCTCATGTATAGCCACCGCGCGTGCCTACTCCTGCCACACTACGTCAGTGGATCGGTTATACTTCGCCATATCCCGGGTTCCAGTAGTAGACGTCTTAGGGGAGGTTTAGTGCACACACTCACTTAGAATTAGGATAAACCTTCTTTTATCTTGAGGTTATCCACTTTAAGGTGCACTTGGGTAGTTGTGGTTTATTTATGTTTTCCTTGCATCTATATTTCTGTTGTATTTCTTTTCTGTGTATTGCAAGCTCAGCCCGATTCTATAAGGGCGTGACTATATGTAAACCTAATTATGATATTAATGAAGTGTTTTCCTATGTTGTGTTATTCATTGTTCCATTGCTATATGTTTTATTATGCTTTACTTGACTTGTTATTGTGCTTTACATTCTCGTCTTACGATAAACGTGGCTCTCAATTTGGTTTTATGTTTTCAAAAAAATAAAAAACATTTACCCATAATTTCGCTAAGTATTTTATTAAAATGATGAGACTAAGAGGTAATAACCTAATGATTAACCTAATGTGTTCTAGAGTATTGGATAAAAAATTAGGGTGTTACAATCCCCATCCCTATTTCAATGGTTCCGAAGGATCATTTTCTCGTAGTTTATGTCACCTTAAGTCTTAGCATGTTAAAACAAGATGCCACATAATTCATACATGTCACATATCTCATATAATTCTAACATAGGCATCTCTAGGGTTCTAAGAGAACAATAACATGCAATTGATAATTCTATCATCATATAGCATCACATAAGTCATAAGACAACACATTAATTCATCATTCATAGAGAACACATAAACCATTCTCTTAAAAGTAAAAACCCTATATCGGGTAAACTCAAACTTCCAAATTATTTTCTATACCTCTAAGGGATTGATTAACCTCATTACCACAATTTATTAAGTTCTAGAACCTAATTAATTATGGCTAGATAGCATAGGCAGTAAGCATATTTTGATGAATTACGATTCTCTACAAGTTACGTTTTAGGTCCTTTCTCATTACCGACTTTTTCTATGATGCAATAATTAATACCTAAACCAATTATGAGTCATTTTCACCCATCGAAATGTGTTATAGTATGATTCTACAAACTCTATCAAGGATGGAATAGAATATACAATTTCGGTTCCTAAGGAGTTCTAGAAATCACATTTTCAAACTATTAAAGTTACTAAGCATGCCTAAGATGCCTAGAACAATTATCATACAATTGGTAAGGTATTTAAACACATATAGACTATCCAAAATAGAATTTAAGGTGCTAGAATGAATAAGGCAGAACCGAAATCAAAGCTATCATATAATGCATAGGACTTTATTTAAAAAAAAATAAGTTGCTAGTTTTTCTTGGAACCTTTTCAAAGCTTCTAAAACTCATTTGAAAGCAATTTATTTCATTGGAAATTCTCATAAAACATATAAGGGCAATAGCTATTTCAAAACAAGCTTGAGAGGGATTTAAGTCATAAGAATATACTTGAAACATTTCTTGAGATCAACAAAACTTTAGAAAATTATAAAACATAGGTTTTGGCACTTGTGACTAGATGAAACTCACACCAAGTTCATCATCCTCACATGGTCGAAATCAAAAGAGTAAAACATATTTATTTCCTAACTTTACTTGAGATACCAAGGGACAAGTCTTTGAGCTCTAACATTTTAAGTGATAACAAGAATATAAACAGGCTATGCACTTCATTTTATCTTTCTTAGAAAGTAAACTGAGGGCTCAAAATAAATATGAGATGCAACTCATTTTTATCTTAAGTTTAGGTGAGGACTTGTAAAGTAAACATGAAATGCAAAGCTTGAATTTAAACATGATAATGCAAGTTCATTTATTTATTCTTGAGAGTTAGTGATAGCATAAAATTAATGTGCTATGCAAGGCATAAATTTAAACATGAATGCTAGTCCATTATTATGTGTCATTAGAGCTGATACAAGACTTTAAAGGATCAATATCATAATCTCAATCCCAATCTCATCATCATAAAGCAAGCTCTAGAGTTCTAAGAACCAAGGTTATAAAGAAATCTCATCGTTCTTTGAACATCATCATCAAGCTTTAAAGAAATAAACTCAAGAAACAAAACTTCAGAAGGAAAAAGAGCAAGAAACCGAATCCATAAAAAGAAGGAAAATACACCATGTTCTTTATTATATACCCAAGATCCCTATCTAGAGCAAAGCTCTAGAACGTGCCGACTAACTTTAAGGTTGACAAGGGTAGGCCTTGGGCTTATTGAAATCCTTAGAGTTATTTTCTTAAGTTGAAAACTTTAGTGAGCTAAGTAATATAGATAGAACTTTAAAGAAAAAGAAACATCAAGCTTTAGAGGTTTCATAAGAGATGAACACATAGACGCCTCTAGAGAACACTCATTATCAAGCTATCATGTATAAGGCCTTGAAGCCGAAATCATAAAGAGAAAGAAAAGAAGAAACCAAAAATGAAACAACAAGAAAGGTTCATCCATTCATCATATTTCAACAAGATCAACGCATATAAATTAAATAAACATTTTTAGAGAAGCTCCCTACCAAGTGTGTGTGTTCTTGGAGACAAGGAAAGGTTTGATCTTGAAGAGGAAACAAGAAGAAATCTCCTTGTAGCTTAGAGTATAGCTTCGGCCTTGAAGAGAAATGGAGGAAGGAGATGTGTTGGCTTGTGTTTGAGCTTGGAAATGTGTTTAGATGAGAACTTAGATGGAGATTGAGGGGTGGAGGGGTGGTGGTTTCTCTTGGAAACAAGGAGAAGAAAAGAAACTTTGAGAGAACTAACACTTTCTTAAAACTTCAAACTTAGCAATTGACTCAAAGTGAAGCAAAGCTCACCAAGGCAAGGTATTTATAGAATTTGAATCATGAGGGAGTGAATGGGGGAGGAAAGTTCACGGTTTCTTCAAGGCTTTGGGGGGAGAAAAATCTCTTACAAGTTGTCATTCAAGGCATGGCTGATGGTAAGATAGGTATGGGCTTGAGCATGGTTCAAGTGAGGTAATTTCTTATTGATTGGAAATGAAATAAATCTTCTAGAAGGGAGAGGGAGGGCTGCTGATTTTGGACAGCATAGAAGAGGAAAAAAAATATCTCATTTATTTAGTCAATCAAGCATAGTATGCAAGGTAAGGTGTTGTCATGGTGAAGCATGTTGTGGTATGACTTGAGGCATGGTCTTGAAATGATCTTTGAATGACTAGAAAATAAAATAATTCTTTGAATGGAGGGAGATGTGTGGCTGGCGGTCATAGGAGCCAAGGGGGAGGGTTTTCATTCAATTAATCATATGTTAATGGTGTGTTTAGGAGCAAACAAGATTAGGCCTCTAATTAAGGTTCTCTAACCAAGTGTTTAGGTAAACTAATTTGGTAATTGGGGCCATGAGCAACCTAATTTGGGAGTGATCTTGTTAGATTTGTGGAGTCAAACTCCATTGACTAGAGATTAGGGAACATCACACTTCCTTGATTTAGGGAGATTGAATAGTGAAAACATTATTCTTAGATGCTTTCTTAAAGAAATAAGACTAGAATTAAGTTTTAAGTTTCCTTAAGCAATTTTAGGTCCTAATCAACCTCAAATAATTATTTCAGCTCTAGATTAATTATGGAATTTAATTAACCTTTAATTAGAGTCTAATATTGCTTTGGTTTTGTTTTTAAAAACGTCGTTAAGTGTTAATGCACTTAAGCAGGAGCAAAATCATAATTTTTCGCAAAAACTACTCGGGACCATCGGGACTTAAGCAAACACAAATCATGCCTTAAAAACATCGTTTTAGACCTCCGGGACAAGTCCGGGTCAAAACAGAACTCAAAACTGCCTTAAATTACTGTAAGGGTATTTTGGTCATTTATGCGTAGAAACCTCATCAATGAGATTCTTCTGCTCTATTAAACATTCAAATACAGAATCCCCTTCTTACATAGTCAAAGCTCATATGAGGATGGCTGAGGCGGCTGTCCTCGTGTTCCAAGTAAAAATGACCTCAGGGGCATTTCGGTCATTTACACGTTTAGAGAAAATCGGGGCATTGCAAGGGCTGTGGCTTTACTATAAGATGTAATTCTGCTATAAGCAATCCTTGTATATGGGCATGCTTTTGATATTTTTCACATATCTTGGCATAATCCATACAATCTTTAATCATAGTAAGTCAGTACACCCTTTGGTTGTTCAAAGTCCATTTCATTCTATCTCTGACTAAATTTTCCCTACATCTGCCTTTATGAACTTCGAATAAATGTAACGCCCCGATTTTTCTGTTAGAGTGAAGATGACCAAAATGCCCCTAAGGTCATTTTCAGCCCGGAATTCGAGGAAAGCCGGTTCGGCAGTACTCGAAGGGCAAACTCAATGTTGGAAGGGGATTAGATAACTTGTGTACATTCCCGGGATCGAAAATCTCATTTTTTGAGTTTTCGGGTCAAAATGACCAAAACGCCCCTGCGGTGTTTTACCCGTTTGCAAGTGCCGGATGAACCCAAAACTTCTCCAGATGGTTTTAAAAGGCGTTTTTATGTATTCTATGACCTCAGTTTTAATTTTAGAAGTCCCGGATAAAATTAGTGCAAAATTACGGTTTTGCCCCTAGTTTCGTGTTTTTACGCTTAATCGCGTGATTAAGCAAACCTAAGCAATATTAGGCTTTAATCGAAGGTTAATTAATTTCCTTAATTAATCTTGAGTCAAAATAATTTATTAAAGTTGATTAGAACCAAAAAGTGCTTAATTACAACCTAAAATCATATTTAATTTCAAGACACCTAGTCATAGAATCTTGAATAGTGTTTTCTCTTTTCAATTCCTTAAATCATGGAATTGTGTTACACATTGTTTATTCACAAATGAGTTTTAAATTCTTTAATGATGTATGAGCACTCCTAAACTTGTCATAAACTCCCTAAATCACATTCTTAGTTACCTAAACTTAAGCTTAATCATTCCTAACCTTATACCTAAGCTAATACACATCTAAACCTACCATTAACACACAATTAAATGGTCAAAACTCACCCCCACTCTGCTGTCTAGCCCTGGCCGAAGCTGTCCCTCCCCATTATGCATCACATGTTCAATTTTTCAACACTCCAAGGCCATACCTCAAGTCACATACACTATACCTTGTCATAACCTTCAATCAAGCTTGATTTTCCAAGTAAATAACTAATTAAAATAGCTCATTTTCTCCATTTATTTGTGGCTGGAAAAGTTCCAGCCATGCATTGTTTCTAGAAGCCTAATTTCATAAAAATTTGATAGGAAATTAACTCACATCAAACCATACTTTGTAGCATAGCTTCCATACTTCAAACCATGCTTGAATGACCTTGTGTAAGAGATATTTTCCTCTCCCTTTTCCCTCCAATACCACACGGCCACTCCTCCCTTTTGGTGAGTTCCATGGCTTTATTTTTCTATAAATAGGATGCTTGTGATAGCCTTGTTGCACCTTGAAGCATTTGCTAAGTTTAGAGTTTTAGAAGTTGTCTTGCTAAGTTTCTCTTTTCTCTCAAAGTTTCAAAAGTGTTTTTCCTTTCTTTTCATCTTCATCTTCTTCATCTCTTCATCTCATCATCATCTCTCAACCATCAAACACCACCCCAAAGCCTTGAACCATCATCAAACCTCTCAAACACCACACCTCAAACACAACTTCACCCAAAACACATTTCTTTATTTTCCTTCCTCTTTGGCCGAATCATCACCACCATCCTATGAGGGGTTGCTCATATCATTTCATCTTCAAGTCCAAGCTTTTACCTTCATCACTAGGTAGGGATTTGTTTTCAAACTTTGTTTTGCTCAAGAAAGTGTTTTTCTCTAGTTTCCTCTTGGATTCTTTTTGAACTTTCCTTTGTTTTTCCTTTTCTTTTCATTTCGGCCTCTAGGCCCTATTATGAGCATGATAGCTTGATGATGAGAGTTTCTAGATGATGACATTGTGTTCATCTCAAAGAAACCTCTAAAGCTTGAGTTTTTGCTTGAGTTTTCCTTTTCTTGTAACTTCATCTATATGATATCTAGCTCACATGATTTTTCAACTTAAGAAAATTAATCTAAGGATTTCTAACAGCCCAAGCCTACCCTTGTCAACCTTAAAGTTGGCCGGCACGTTCTAGAGATTTTTCTCTAGATAGGGGTTTGGATATTTAATAAAGAACTTGATGTAGTTTCACTTTCTTTCTCTTTTATATGACTTTCGATTTTTGTGTTGTGATCTTTGAGATATTGTATTGGGTTGTTATTTTGTTAAAGTCTTGAATGAGCTCTAGTTAATCATAAAATGAACCTTGCATCATGTTTACTTTATGCTTTGCATATCATGTGTACTTCCTTGATATCACTAAATACCAAGATAATGAATGAACTTGCATTATCATGTTTATATTTCAAGTTCTCACTTAATACCAAGATAATAATGAGTTGCATTCATATTTACCTTGTGCTATCACTTTACTTTCTAATGGAACCTAAAATAAGTGCATAAGCATGTTTATTTTTATGTCATCACCTAAATGAACCTAGAGCTCAAAGACTTGCCCATTGTTGTCTCATCAAAGGTCTAACAATATGTATTTTCCTCGGTTCATATTTCGGCCCCAAGAGGTCTTGAAGTTTCTAAGTATTTGAGACTATGTTTTATAATTTATCCAAGCTTACATGAGTTTAGGGAATGCATAGAACTAAGTTTTATGAATTTAGGGCCTCTTGAGGTATAAATGATATAGTTACTGCCCTCTTACATAATTTTATGATTTTGGATGATAAAAATATTTAGAAATGAGTTTTGAAAGTTTTAAAAGGGTTCCAAGAGAAACTAGTATTTTATGCCTTTTATGGAGAAGTATATTTTCGGTTCTTCCTTGCTCTTTGCTGCCACTGTATGTGCTGTCTGGATGATGATAATGTGCCTATGTTTGAGTAAAAATAATGTTAAGACTCATATGTGAAAGATAGGATAAGTTAGGAACTAGAAAAGAATTAATTTGAGAATTATAGATCCTTTAATTATGTAATTTTCTGGATTCTGTCCAGCAAGGTTTAGATTTAATAATCATGATTTTAAATTAGTTTAAATGTGTAGGAATGACTCATAATTGGTTTAGGACTTAATCTTGAAGCCTTAGGAGCAAACTAAACTTAGAAAGGGTCATTGTCGTGACTTCTAGGTACCCGTAAAGTTAGGATTTCAAATTCTGCATCCTTGAAGTTTAGAGATGTTCTTGACCATAGTGTGAGGTGAGAAATACTTAGTTATAACCTCATAGGTTCCCAAGGGACTAGGTTTTGATGATCAATAACTTAGAATGTGAGTTAAAGACTTTAAGGGTCTAAACCGTAATTTCTAGAACCCGTAATCACACAAATATAAAGTTGTCTAAATCTGCATAGTGCTGTTTGGATAGATCCTTGAGCATAAAAATTAATAAAACTTATTAGTTGTGAAGCTATAGGTGTGTGAGAGGTTAAGAATAATACTACAACAATTAGTTTATAAGTTTAAGACTCAAAAGAACCAAAGCATAACATACTATAGGTTTATAACATAATAAGCTTGGGAGTTTGTATGTATGATTGTCAAAGGATTGATTATGTGATGATGTATATGCTATAGTTTTATGTATACACTATGAAGAAGTTTCATGTGATGATGTATATGCTATGAAAAAGATTTATGTAATGAATAATGATGTATCTAGGAATTAACACTTTATGAGAACTTAAATGTGACACAACACTGAGACGCCTTCTTGGGTGACACCGGTTTAGCCAAGCACCCCCAAGAAAACAAATCCGTGAGGGTATTGTCATAGAGCTTGCCAAAGCGGACAATACTACGATGCACTAGTTGCTAGTAGAGCGTTTCAAAGAGGAAATGACCCTAAGAGAGGTGATCCTTAATTTGCCCCCTAGCTCGTACTTTAAGTCGGGAATTATGTATGTTACGCTTATCATAGGATAAGTAAGAACAAGTGACGACTAGTTAAGGTATGAGCTCATAACCTAGAGATGTTTTAGGGCGGCCCCATGAGATGAAAGTTAAAGTTAACAATGTCACATATACTATACTTATGCCAATATTATAATGTTTCTTAGTTATTCTATTGTTTGGATTACCTTTATGATGCATTCATATCATTAGTATATTTTATGCTTAGTTATAAGACGCATTATAAAATATGACGGACCTTGGATAAATAACACTTTAGAAAAGTTTACATGCATGCACACCTTTTTAGAAATAAAACCCAAGGTTCCTGAGGATGTGACGATGTCACCTAGGTAGGGATAACCCTACTGAGAATTCTTTTAGAAAGATTCTCATTCCCTCTCTCTTTTCTTCCGTCATATCTTTAAATGGCGACATTCGTACTCTTCATCGACACCCCAGTATGGGAGCTGCACCATGACCCGGCACTCAGGTCATACCATTTTGAGGGTCGTTGCACATTAGAGTGTTCATGTTTATGGGACGACCCTTTGCGCATCTAGTCCCAAGTTACCGTTTTACCCCGACTGCTCCTTATCGTCATAACGGGATTTTTTGAGCTAGCTAGACCACGCGATGAGCAGATTCTCCGCATACAGCCTGAGGGATCAGCGGTACACGACTACCCAGAGTATGTGCCTCGTACCCAGTACTCGGAGATGGACCCATCCGAGGACCCACCATTACACATGTACAGTTGGAGCTCCAGTCCCGCTCCCCCACCGATCAGGGCTGGGAGTGAGGAGACGGTGGTCCAGCCGAGGTTGGTTAGTCGGCCATCTATGCGCCCTCGCCGCGGTGGACATGCCCTGATGATGCGCTCGACCACTCCCGTCGAGATTCGTCAGTGGATCGACTCGACCCCACAGTAATCGGACCAGCAGGAGTAGACATAGGAGGGGTAGCAGTTAGTGCACACATGCCACATAGTTGAGGACAAACCTTCTTTTGTATATGAGGTTGTCTACTCTAGGTGCACATGGGTATGGGTGTTGTTTTTCTTGTATTTTCTTTTTATGATTTCCGTGTATTCGTTCTTCAGTTGTATTCTGTTCCCTGATGTATCAAATAGTCCTGCCCTTTAGGTAGGCACATTATATATATATATATATATATATATATATATATATATATATATATATATATATATATATATATATATATATATTTATGTTCAGTTGATGTTCCCATGATATGATGTGTTTCTTTATGCTTGCTTATATGTTTCGTTATGCTTCCTCTTAAAGATTCGTGCGTGGCTCTCACTTTGATTTTAATTCCAAAAAGAAACTTTTACCCATATTTCCGCTAAGTATTTTCTAAGTAAAAGATGAGACCAAGAGGTAATATTCTAAAGATTAACCTAAGTACATACTAGTAGTCTTGGGTTAAGATTTAGGGTGTTACAATAAAGCTAGTTGTACATTAGCTTCCCTTAAACAAGTTTTCATAACCAAGCACCCGGTATTCTATCTTCCTTTAATGTTGCTTGCTTGGATTTTTAGGAATTCAACAATGGGCTTTCTCCAATCATGAGGCTTTAACGTGTTAACAAACATTATTCCTCTGATTTCAATAGGGATCAAATTTATGTTTATCTAACACAAAGATAGTAACGATGACATTTGATTCTATATTTGGAAGCTATTTGAGCTAACTTGTTGCTTCCTAATTCAATTCCCTAGGTACACTACACACTATTACTTTGTCAAATTCATACATCAATCATGCTGCCATTGATAAGTATTTCACTAAAGTACGGTTGATGCATCTGGATTCTCTTGCTATCTGTTTAATGAATAATATAGAATCTCCAATTATTTTGACAATTTTAGCTCTATTTTCTAATAAGATTTCAATCCTTAGAATCATAGTCTCATATTGAGCCTCATTGTTTGAACAATCATATGTTAGTTCAAACATAAATTTAATAGGGTAGTTTTTTGGAGAGAGAAAGACAATTAGTATTCCTATGCCTGTTCCCCACTTTATGTCGAGATCCATTGAAAAACTATTTTCATGGTTTGAGGCTAGCAAAGTTTGTCACATTTTTCTCTATTGTGGTATTAGGGTGTTTAGCAAGAAAGTCAGCTAATACTGGCCCTTTTATCACCTTCACAGGGACATTGTAAGGAAAATTTGCTTAAAGCTAACATCCATTTCCCAATCCACCCATGAATCGTAGGCTTAGACACCATATATTTAATAGCATCAGTCTAAGATACTACTAAAACATGAAATGCCATTAAGTAATACTTAAGTTTGGTATAGGCATGATAAAGATACAAGCATAATTTTTTGACAACAATATATCTAATTTTTGCTTCATTCAGTAATCGACTCAAGTAGTATATTACTCTTTTTGTATTGTTTCCATCTTCTTGGGCTAGCATACTTTGTATTGTTCAATAAGAAGTTGGCATATAAAGCTTTAAAGGTTGTCCGTTTTCTAGGAGATACCTCAAACATTGTTTTATTCTGTCAAATGCCCTTTGGTGTTCATCGACATTGTTTCATTCATCATCCTATTTGAACCCTTATTCTTTTTTTAAGCTTCAATAACAGTGCAAAGACAGTAGTCTCTATTGAGAGATTTGGAATAAACCTTCTTATAAAATTGATCTTGCCCATTAAGGACTGAAGCTATTTAAGACTTAAAGGAGGGATTGCTTATATCACTGCCTTGGCTTTATTCTTGTCAATTTTTATTCCTCTTTTATGCACCAAGAAACCAAAAAAATTACCTGCTAAGACACCAAACACACACTTCAAAGGGTTCATTTTCAAGTTGTGTTTTCTTATCCTTTTAAAAAATTTTCTCAAGTTTTCAAGATGGGCTTCAAATTATATAGATTTTACTACCACATCATCAATATAAACCTCCATTATTTTTCCAATTAAATCATGGAAGACGGTGCCCATGGCCTTTTGGTAGGTTGTGCCAGTATTTTTCAATCCAAAAGGTATGATTACCCACTCATACGTTCCAATAGATCCTGGACATATAAAAGCTATTTTAGACATATCTTCTTTAGCTATGAAAAATCTAATTATAGCCAGAGAGACCATCCATAAAACTTATGTCTTCAAAGCCAGAAGCTGCATTGTAGGTAGAAAAGCACAAGAGAAAAGGGGGTTGAATTGTGCTTCACTTTTCTTTACTTTTTAGCAATTGAAACTTTAAACAAAATACTATCAAGCGTTGAGCTTGAAGTGCAGGGAAAACAATGTTAGATGTTTTAGAAAGTAACTTTATGAAATATAGCATCAATAACAAATAAGCTAAAAAGATAAACTTTAAATAGATATTAAGTTATTTAAACTGGTCTGCAAAAGTAAAAGGACAAGGGAGAAGAAGATACTGCACAAATATTTTTATACTGGTTCGACCAATTGCTTACATCCAGTACTCAACCACCGTTAAGTTTGACTAAACCTTTCTCAACCCGAGAAAGGAACAAACTAGATGGTCTTTATAGTAGCCTTTCCAAGCTATAACCTGTGACCAGTAAACAACCCCTACTGTCATAAACCAAGTAGTTATCCACTAGCCTCTCCAAGCTAAACCCTGAGTTGTCTTGTACTAGCCTCTCCAAGCTAGCTTGAGTAGTATTGTACTAGTATCTCCAAGCTAACCTGAGTAATATTGTACTAAGCTCTCCAAGATAAACCATGACCAGCAAGAACACTTCACTATTGCGTTTCAGGTAGTTTTACGTTAGCCTCTCCAAACTATCTAACACCGGTCATTACTGGATCGAGGATACAAAGGTTTGTGCTTGGGTTTACAGCTCAAACTAACCTACATTAAAGTTTCTTTAAAATATGCAGTGAATAACATGTGATAACTTGAATGAATTCTTCCTAATGATTCTTCCTTGGAAGAATGTATAAACTATTCAAGAACTTAGAAAGAAGAATTTTACAAGCAAGGAAACTAATTATAAGAAGTAATGAACTTCACAGAAAAGATAAGGAGAAAATTTTGCAGTGTATTAGCACTTAAGCAGTTGTCCAGTCATTATCTTTGAAAGCTCAACATCTTTATTTATATATGGTTTCCATTTGTGACCATTGCCCTTGATCTATTGTACAAGTGGCGAGTGTTGATCAGATATTTGTGTCTTGAAAATGTAATCTAGAGGAGTAGCTCATATGGTGTCAGAGCTTTTGTAGAAGCTATTGTAAAGTTGAAGTTTCTAATGACCCTTCAGAAACTACTTTTCACTTGCTGAACATGGTGTCACAACCCAACTTAGGAACGTGACCGGCACGTAAGGAATCCCATCCCCACGTAAGCCTTCTAGGTGACGTGGCGCTCTAAATACCTAATTTATCAATAAATATAATAATTAAAATATGATCTCTTTGAAATCTGTATCATTTTCCTCTAATTAAACCAAAATGCTTGATTTCATAAACTGAAAGTATTTAATAATTTTAATCTCTAAAAACTGAATTAAAAATACATCTCTAATTCATCACATAAATCTTTATCCATAATTTATATTTCAAATGCATACTTGGACTATAGTAATATATACATAAATATTTCAATCTCTGAAATTAAATACATTGTTCAAAAACAAAAATGCATGGTTGGATCCTATATCTACTGGTGCACTTTACTCTAACATAGTCCTATTCTAGGCCTTACTGCAAAGTAAGACTCACCACTGGAAATAATTGTGTTTATGGATAGGAATCTAAATCATCTTTGAACCTGCAACCATGAAAGGAAGGGAGAGGGGTAAGTTAATGGACTTAGTGAGTGAGCTCTCACCCATCACCCACATGGGACAACCAAGAAATATAATACAATATACATGCAATAAGCATAAATCATTTGACATTTACATCCATAGCTGTATAGAAAAGATATCTCTATATTTATAAATTCATAGAAAAGCATATTCGATTTCTTACTCTAACAAGAATCATTTTCCATATGTATACATAATAGCTTTTAAATCAAAGATTTTCTAAAAGCATCAATAATCTCTTGAAACATAACTAATAGTACTCTAATAGAGAAACATGGATCTCTAGTTATGCAATTGCATAACTATATATTCTCTAGCTATGCATGTCAACCATGGCATAGCAAATTTTCTGGTCTCTAGCATCCCTCAAGGATCTAAATCTAGCACCTAACTAGGTTCCATCTCTACTCTACGAGATTGTCCCTAAGGACAACTTGGTATGAAGGTTAACAATTGTTTTTCCCAGCCGTTAACTCACTATTTGTTTCTATATAACTACTGTCTAGTCTTTAAATCATGAAAACTAATTATTTCTCTAAAACTCTATTCTAGCTCTTCTCTGGGTTTAAAACTATATATAATTATCCTGCTTTTGAAAAATCATAAAATCCTTAGATACATATACAATCATTTAAATATGAAGGGTAGGTATTTCATCCCTTGCAAATGCGAGCCCCTAAATCTTAGTACTTTGAGAGTTCTGGACTCATATAAGTCTAACAATATGATTTTAGTATAACTATGGCTATGAAAATTGAGCCCAAGGGTTCACCACTTGCATGTATTTCGATTTCAAGCCCACAAAATATTTATCTGACAGTTGCTAAGAATCATATTAAATTCTGTACTTCTTGGTACCATAAAACTGAAGTTCTAAATTCATTTCTTATACATTAAAATATTCTCATATACATGATAACTCTAATAGCATACTTCAAAATAAAATGGTTCATAATCATAAAACTTGGAAATCGTCTAACGTATTTATTCATAAAGTTGGGTCATATTCTTGTTTCGTATTCCTCTAACACATAAATATATTAAATGAATATTCAAAATCATAGCTTGAAATCTAAATCTGGAAAACATAATGATGCCATAAATCCATAAGAACATATTTATTTATTTGTTTATTTATTTTTCGCGATTTGACATCTTGCTAAATCATATATCTTTTATCAATCTAATTCATGGTTCCATGGTTTTCTAAAAATACATTTTCCATGCTATCATTACAAAATCATAGTTCTTTCTATTTCAACATAATCTATGGAATTATATCCTCATATCTACTTTCATATTTAGCAATCATAATGCATAAACATACTTATAATGGCTAAACATAAGGTCATGAATTTGAACCCACTTGTTGTTTAGAGCCGGGAGTAAATGGGCACCACCAACTTGACCTTGAGAGCTTGGAATGACACCAACAACTGCCATAGAGCAACATTGACTATAGATTAAACTCTAATCACCTCTAGATAACACTAAAACAACTCTAAGAATATTGGGGGAGCACCTCCACTTAACAATAATGGAGAATAACAACAACTCATATGCTAGAACATGAAAATAAAGAGAGAAAAGAAGCATAAACCCATAACCAAACTCACGTTGAAGTTTGGAGGAGAAAGATTTGATGGAGGATGAGAGTGGCGAGGGTAGATGAAGGAAGGAAGCTATTAGGGTAAGAAATTTAGGAGTGGAAACCGAGTTTGGGGGTATATATAGGGTAGGGAGTATCACTCAAATGAAACTGCATCATTTTGCACTGTTTTCGCCAAACTGGCACTGCTACAGTGGTCTAGGCCATTTCCTGTGCGTGTATGACTCACTTATGACCGCTATAGCGGTCTTGGACCACTATAGTGGTCCTCAAGCCACCAAACACACGAGACCACCTTTCACTGTGCACTTATGACTGCTATAATGATCCTCAAAACTCCCAAACCGTGAAAATGCATCCTTGTGACCGTTATAGCAGTCCTGGACCACTATAGTGGTGACAGCAAAGTCCATCTTCTGATTTTTACTGTCATTAGATGTATAGGTTACCTCTATACTCACTTAATGTCCCTATTTATTTTACTCTCTATTAACTTTAAAATATGAATGTAAATAAGGAAATACCCCCTATTTGGATTCAAATAAAATATAAAAAAAATCAAAACCTAACCAATCAAAATCCAATTTTTGAGTTCTAGTTCAAATTCGAAAATTGTCATGATTTTGTGAACTTATGGGTTAAAAACGAAGCATTTAAAGGTTTCCTAAAATTCATTAAAATCACTCTTTAATTTTTTTTTTCTCTAGGGAATAATTACTGGGACTTTTGATCCCAAGAATATGGCTTTATCATATAGCCCTCTAAAGAGGTGTAGTCTTTAGACTTAGCAAAACACCGAGTATTATACATGGTTTCTGAACTCTTCCTTTTAGGAGCTGGAGTGGTTGACAAAGTTGGCAGAAAAGATACGTGCCAGTCTGTAATTAGTTTTGACTTCAAATTTGAATTTTAAATTTTCTTTCCTTTTTCTAGTAAAGTGCAGCGTTTTACTGTGATGTATACTTTTTGAAGTATGGTATCAGTTCCTTAATGAAAGAATGATCTTCTAGTCTTCAATCAGAGCAAGTATATGATTAAAATATTGGCAATGATGATGATTGAAGGTTGTAGAACATCTTTGCTTCAGAGTTAGCTTAGTATCTTCATTTCATGCGTACTTTCTGAAGTCTTGTTCTACTTTTTAAACATCCCAGCTTTACTTTCTTGTTTAAGTTTTAAGAACGTATTATGCATACGAAGTACCCTGTTTGCTATATCAAGAAACTCAAGGAAACCATTAGTCATTCTTCAAAATATTTTATTAAAACTTGTTATGTTATCACTCAAAACATATTTTTTTAGTGCTTTTGAAGGGTTCTGGAGCTAATAGCATATACTAACATTTCCACTATAGGCATAGGTATTCATCCATTGGTGTGGCAATATTTAAATCTCTACAATCAATGTGTGTCATAAGTTTCCCATTTTTCTTAATCACTAGGACATCCTAAGTTTCCCATTTTTCTTAATCACTAGGACTATGTTTGACATCCAATCAACATACCTGGCAATCCTTTCTCCTAGTGGATCTTGTATTTCAACTTTTTTATTGGTATTATTAACAAAGGACTCTAACCCAATAGGATCGGAGTCATAGATAAAGTCTCTTAATTCTAAAGCACCCTTAGTAGTGCCTATTCTAAAGCACCTTCAATAGTGCCCATGGTTCTATTAGCCACATAGGCTAATAGTCGAGCCAACTAGCTCTCTAAACTCATTTTGGTATGTTTCAGGCGAGCTAGGCTCAGCTTCTAGGACCAACTGGTATCTTGTTGGCCCCAAATGACATCATCTAATATTTTCCAAGTCAAAGACATCCAAATTCACTTCCAAAGGCTTTATTCTAGGCTGATATACTTTGAAGTCTACATGGATTCGTTGGTGATAACAAGGATTGTTGTCAGCTTCTATGTAATATCCCAAATATGAAATTATTGGTATGTGAATTATTATTATTATTATTATAAATCCAACATGTTGCAAATAATGTTGGTATACACCATCATTGCTATGTTAGATCTCGGGATAAAAGTCATGTACCTTTCAAATCAAAAGTTTAGGAACTTTTAAATTATTGAAACCAACCAAGTTGTTACGCGTGAATCTTGTGCATGTAACTAGTTCCATTGTGTTTATATTTTATAGCACTAGTATATATTTGGCACATCATAATACTTCTAAATATTCTTCTAAGAAACCTATCTGCCCAAGGATTTTTTCTAGAGAGAAAAATGTGATTTCTCTCAACTTGCTTTGATTAATCTTTTCTGGTAAGTTATTTCCCTAGAGTTTAGTAAGTTTCTTCCTTTTTTCATCTAGTTTGAGTTACGGCATGATCAAGTATGGTTTTTTCAAAACTTTCTTCCTCTCTACCATCCTAAACTCAGTTTGGGTGATAGAATCCAATTGTTTATGTTTTCATTATATTGTTTGGCAGTTACCAGTGCCATTCTTGCTTTGCAGGGTCAAGTTATCAGTACAAGCACACTACCAATTATCAACAATGAGTGGGTTTAAGCTCATAGCCATACTTTTGGTCAATGTTACTATTTTCCCAGTATTTTATAAATTGTTTATAAAATTTTAGAATGATTTATGGCCAAAAAACATGCTTTTATGGATTATAGAAATTTTAAAAATATTATTATTTTTTGTAGTTATGATGAAAATCATATTTGGAAACTCATGGGACCATAGTTGTTGTATGCATGTTTGGAATTATTTTAATAGTTAGAAAATTGTATGAACCCTAGTGTAGTATAAACAACAAGAACAGTTAATTATTTGAATACTAGTTTTTAGACAATAATTAGAGAGAAATGGTTCAGCGAGTTAATAACTGTAGGATTGATCGTTAGCCTTGGTACTAAGTGATCTACTAAAAGACTAGCTCACCCATAGCAAGGAACCCAGTATGGTGTCCATTTATGGGACCTCGTAAGGTGCCCATTAGATTACCCATTGGCTTAGATTCAGCTATCAGCTCTGTTATTTATGTACAGAACATCTCCTATTTCTTTACTAGTTATTGCCATGGATTTAGTTACATTATTGTTTTTAGTACAGTTATATGTAATTATATATAAAATGTTTTATATCAATTGCATGTATATGTTACATATTTTTGTTTTTGTTTCATATGGGTTGTGAGTGTAGACTCGCTCAGTAAGTTTTGATGAATTCACTCTTCTCTTTTCCTCCCCCTACAGATACTGCTACAAACCCATTTGCACCATAGGATCCTCCTCAGTAGTACTATATCTTCTTTTGGTGAGCTTCGCTTCGGAGTAAAGCTTATTATAGGTTGTATTAGTTTAGTAATGCTCCAGTAGTTATGTAGGGAGAATCCTGGACATGTATAATATTATTTTATTGATATCAGCTATTTTATTAATTATATTTGGCTTCAGCCCAGATTATGGTTATTATGCAGTTTTATATTCAGGATTTAAGTTTTGGAACATTTTCAGAATTATGGAATTTAGTTGAACATGAGATATTTTCAATATATTTGATTTATTTATGCATATTAGTCAGTCATGTTACTAGAGGCTTCCGTAGGGACCCAATCCTCCCGTATCGATCACGTTCCCTTGGCAAGTTGTGACATTCCACCACCTCAGTCTCCTATTTTTCATCCTAAATGAGGAGCTTTTGATGAACAGTAAAGGTACAACTCCTACCTGGTGAGTCCAATCCCTTCCCAACAAAAGGTTGCAACTCGATTTGGATGGAATGATGATGAATAAGGTTGGTCTTTTGATTGCTCCAACCTTAATGTAAAGGAGAATAACTCTTTAAACAAGTTTTCCAAGATAATCTATCGCCATAATGCTAGTACTTCTAAGATTAGCTTGGTTTTTTCCTATCTTTTCTAGCACTTTTAATGGCAACAAATTTATTACTTTATCTCCATCTACCAATATTCTTCCCATTTTCTTCCTTTCAACATAACCTTTTATATGGAGGGGTCAAAGGTGGGTTTTCATTTCTTGAGTAAAAGGAATTAAGGCATCTATCACCAAACGTGGTTTGAGGACAACAAGTTTGACGAGCTCAGCCACCTCAAATTCTTGCTATTTATTTTCTACCACATGGGACTCTATTCTGTATTCTGCTTGGAGAACTAACATGACTCCTACAAAGCTTTCTAAGAGGGCATCTAGGTCATCATTCTCAAAACCAATATCAAAATTTTCTATTACCTCTCTCATTTATTGAAGTATATTTCCTTGTGGTAAGTAGAACATAAAGGTCTTAGGGAATCGCCCCCAAACTTTAGACTTGGCCTTATCATTACTTGTTGACCTTTGTGGAGTTATTTGTTTTTTCTGGCAAGGTTGAGACACCTGATTTTGATTTTACTGCATCATGAAGTGGTTCTTCTTAGACTTTCCCATTGATTGCTTCATCATTTAGTAGATAAGACTCTGTTCTTTGTGCCCTTTCTCATACGTGGGGAAATGTTGAGGTTTTGATGGCGAGCCTTGTTGAAATGCCCTTCCCTAGGTTTGGCTTCCCCTTTTCTACACTTTTTCTTATGCCAAAATCCATTTTGGTTATGGCCCTTATGGTTTCCTCTAAACCAGTTGTGGGTGTTCTTTAAGGGAGGTGGGCTTGTTAGCCATAACACTAGTTGGTGGAACTTTTGTCCAATTAGTAATCCCTTCTGGGATAGAGCTTACCATCATGATAGACTTTGTTCCTTTTCACAAGTCCACTTTCTCAAACTTGGATACTTGTCTTTAGCCGTGAAAAGGGGTTTCCTAGGACACAAATTGGTTAGCAACCTTTTGATCAAAGATGACACTGCAACGGGGACATAGTGAAATGTCCCTATTTCTTTTTATCTGTCAAAGTAGGAAATCTAGTAATTCTTCCCCTGGTATTAGGAAAATAGGACTATATTATGCCTCAAACATGGCCATGGCATAATCATTGTGGAACTTGTATTGATCTGCCATGACCATGTTTTCAAGCATTGCAAGTTGGTCGATGTTTCTTAACTCCACCATTCAAATAAGATTTCCTTTTTCTTTTGGTTATCCCTTGTCATAGGATCTTTTTAGTGGTAAAGTCCCCATGAAGGGAGGGATACCTACAGTTAGAGATTCTTTAGTTAGTAATCCTCTAGCATTTCTGTAGCATTGACCATGTTCACCAAAAAGATATAGATTCAACAAAACTAGTATTAATCTCAAAGGGCTCATTGTTAATCTTCCGTCAATCTTCATGGAAGGTTGATTCTCATTTTCAAATTTCATCCTTCCCTCATTGAGTGCTTTCTGAATCAATTTCCTGAAATGAATACAATTATTAATTGTATGATTAATTTTATGATGAAACTTACAATATTTCTTGTTTTTAATTTCCTTCATAGTGGAAAAATATAATAAAAGTTGCTTATCTTTTAGCAAAAATACCAAAAATGTATTTAGACTTTGTGAATCAATGGTATATATTTTGGCTTCAAAAGGTGAGGTAGACAAAATTTTTTCCTTTGTCTTTGCAGGCGATAGACACACATATGGTGGGCCAAATTGCAACTCAGCTACCCCTTCAAATGACTCAGGCCATTACTTTCTTTTTCATTTTTGGTCGATTCATTACTCTCTATGAAAGCAACACTTTCCTTCCTAGTTCCCTTTCTAATATATTCTTTTTCCAATCTTATCCTCTCTATCTGCCTAGCTCTTTTTGGAAGTTCAGTCAAATCCAAAAGCTGTTGATTATCAAGTTTTATCTTGATACTAAACTCAAACCCATTTATTATCATTTTGATCAATTCTAGTTCAAGATCTGGCTTATAACACCTACTTTTTGTAACACCCCAAATTTGAATATTCGAATAGACTTGGTGATGATGAGGATGACTCAACAGATGAGTAGAA
This sequence comes from Dalbergia cultrata, assembly GCA_031216105.1. NCBI lineage: Eukaryota > Viridiplantae > Streptophyta > Magnoliopsida > Fabales > Fabaceae > Dalbergia > Dalbergia cultrata. The sequence goes on from CM062352.1 coordinate 33,870,883, forward strand.
AAAAGTAAATAGCACTTTTTGGGCCTATAAATGAATAGTAACTATGGAATCAGGGCAAGAGGAAGACCAAGGCCAATCTCAGGGCTAGAGGAACTTTGACTCAGGGATCGGGATAGAATATTAGGCCCAGGTACAAAATTTTTTAAGTTTCTTGGATATGGTATTTTACTTGCTAAGTAAAATATCGATGTGCCATCGTAATATCGAAAGAGCAACTTGTTAAGTAAGTTTTAATGTTAGCCTTTCATTAATTTTTTAATTTTTCTCGAGGGCCAATATCTCATCCATTCGATAAAATTTTGATGTGTAATTTCTTGCATTGCATAAAACCTAGAGAGCAAACTTCTTGGTAATATGTGACAAAGAGAATAGCCACACCTCTCATTTTTACTAAGATCAAACAATGATCATGCATAAACCTTACATTTTTAATTACAAAGCTATATTTTGTGGTAAAGGATTATAACACATCTTATATCAATAACAAAAAAAATCACATTTCTCATTCCTCCACTTCAAGAAATTCGACTATCTTTCCTACAAGAACATCCTCACCATGTTCTTCCTTTTTAAAACCTAACCTAAGCTTTTAAATCCTAGCTCACAATCTCATAAACCATAAATTCCTTCACCAAACTTCATTTACTCCTCATAATCATCAAAACTAACCAATTAGAGTTTTGATTCATCACCATCCTCTATTTTAACTATTATATATCTTTGTTATAGAAGAATTAAGGGTTATTTGGAAGGGTTTTTTTTTTTCAATAAAGAAAAGCACTTGAGGAAGATAATTTTATGGCAAGAAGCTTTGAAGATTCAAGTGTAGTACTTTTCAAATATGAAGGTAGAGAATGGTGATTTTTGGTATGAGATAGACCTAGATGATGAGTTTCAGGTAAGAAATATATTTTAGGCAGATGCGAGGACCAGACCTGTTTATGAGTATTTTGGGCATGTTGTTAGATTTGACACAACATACCTAACAAATAAGTATGACATGCCATTTGCTGCTTTCGTGGGAGTCAATCACCATGGGAAATCAATTCTGCTTGGATGTGGGCCAATGTCAGTTGATGACACTAACCCCTTTGTATGATTATTTTAGAGTTGGATTACATGCATGCTTTGTAAGCCACCTATTAGTATTGTGACTGATCAGTGTAGGGCGATAGAGAAGGCGATAAAGATCATTATGCCATACACCCAACACAGGTTGTGTTTGTGGCATATAATGAAGAAGGTCCCTAAAAGGTTAAAGTATATATTGAATATCACAATATTAAAAGGGATTTACAGGAAATTGTATATGAAACTCTGAGAGAGCAAGAATTTGAAGATAAATAGGATGCCTCTATAAAAGAGTATGAGCTTGAGAGCAATGGATGGTTGGGTGGCCTATTCGAGCATCAACATAAGTGGATGCCCATATACTTGAAGAAGAATTTTTGGGCTAGGCTTTCAACTTCATAAAGAAATGAGAGCATACACTCTTTCTTTGATTGGTATGTCAACTTGAACATCAATTTGTAGCAATTTGTAAATCAATATGATAATGCTCTGAGGACTAGGGTTGAAAAAGAGGTTGAAGCTAATTTTAAGTCTATGAACACAATCATCCTTTGTAGCTCGAGCTCCCAAATTGAACAACAATTCTAAGAGGAGTATAACCACGCTAAATTTGGTGAAGTACAAGCTAAATTTAGAGTGAAAATGAATTGTGTTCCAAGTTTGAAATCATTGTGCAGTATAATTGCGATTTTTGAGGTGGTGGAAGAAGAGATTGTTTGGTTGAGCAGCAGAGGAAATTCGTGAGGTTGTCTTTAATCGTTACAATCATGATGTCAGTTACCAATGATTATTGTTTCAATTTAGGGGGATTATCTGTAGACGTTCCATTTGTGTCATTTCTTTTGAAAGGTAAAAGAGGTGCCGGTTAAGTACATTCTTCAAGATAGAGTAGAAGGATAAAAAGGAAACACATGTACATAAAGGTTAGTAACAATTCTACGGAGTTTAAATCCACCATGGAGAGATATGATAAATTGGTCAGGTATTTCTATAAAGTAGCAGAATTGGCTGTAACTTTAAGGCTGGGAGTAATCATTGCACTCTTGACAAATTATATGCTTCAACTAGTGCCTTCTTTGCCTTAGTTGAACACTACTACAAAACAGGATGGCATTGATGGTAATGTTGACCTAGGCTGTATAAATGAGCATGTTCAAAACCATAGTCCTGTGCATAAAAGACATAAAGGAAGACCACCATCAAAGAGAAAAGTTTCTACACTAGAAAAAATGATGTAAAAGTGCAATAAGAAAGGAATGCTAAAGCAGAAGAAGTTGCAAATCAAGGTATATTGCATATCTTCTCATGCCTTGCTTGCTGTGACTTTTAATATTGTATATATGGACTTGTGTGTTATGTTTAATGTGCTTTTTCCATTCAATGCTGTAGGAATCATTTAAGGCCACGCTTTCCTAGCCATGTGACAGTAACTTATCTGTGGGGTCATATGTTGAGGTTAGAGATAGTGGCAATGTATCTAATGAAAGGACTATGGTGTGCGTTCACACTGAACTTACTTTTAATTTGTAAGTTTGATTGAGGGTTTTATGGCATTCTTATGTACTCGTCATAGTAGCCTTGAATAATGAAACCCTATATAAATTTGTATTCATGAATTTCCCATGCTTGCTCTCACGACTATTAGATGTAAATTACCACTCCATAGTGGTTATATTGTACTCTAATTGATGTGGACTTCGTATTATGTTGTTCATGTTTTCAATAGAACTTATCATCATATTGGTAAGACTATTTATTTCAGCTTGTATATGGTTATTGTTGGTGCTATTGTTTTTTTTTTATTATATAGCTCGGGGGTGTTGGCTCCAACACAAGTGTTTTGAATGCCAAAAATGAGAGAAACTTTCTAGTTTCACATGGTTCAGACCAACAACATGGTGGATTTCTATGGGTGCTTGAATCATGTAGTCATGATCCTTTTCTAGATGACATGTCACTGAGTAGTGTTATACTAAGTGAGGATTCAAGTGCAATACCAATGCAGTCAAGTAATCCACCTAGTTATTTCACAAACCAATAAAATTTTCATTTATAGGTGGCTTTTGTGCGATGTTGGTGGCTTAGCTTAGCTTTTTATTTTTTTATTTTATAGGTACAACCACTACAAAAAAAATGGTAAAATACGGCGGTTCTCAAAACCGCCATAATTACCAACACCATTCGGTTAATTACGACGGTTTCATTTTAACCGCCACAATTCACATTTTAAACCACCATAATGTTTAGTTAAATAAAAAAGTGCATTGTTTTTATGGCGGTTAGGAACCGCCGCAATTTTCAACAAAATTTTTAAAAAATTATTAATTACGACGGTTTGAACCGCCATAATTTGCAGCAAATTTTTTTTAAAAAAAAGTTAATGATGGCAGTTTGAAACCGCCATAATTTGCATTCCAATTGATAAAAAAAAATTTATTCCTTTATTTTAATAATAATGCCACATAATTATTCCTTTACTTTATGTAAATTAAAATAATTATAAAAAACTGACAAAAGTGTTGACCAATAAAAAAAACTCTATCAATTAGCAAGCATAATTTGGTAATGCTTACTACTTAAATCTCAATCAAATATCAGTACACTTACAACAATAGATTATTAACATGATTAGCTTACTCACCTAACCCACCCAATACAATATAAGTTTCAAGAACAGAACAAGTACAAGGAGAAAACATGAAAAAAATTGGCAATGAGATGATTTTATGATAAAACCCAAAAATTAAACAAAAAAAAAAACATGATAAAGGCTCTATTAATATATTACTATCACTTCTTCACCGGTAGCTTCTATAGGATGGGGTATACATACAGCTCTCAGCAAACTTCACCAAATCTTTGGGTTGAGGAAGGCGAGTGGCCAACCCTTAGAGAATATTGCAAACTCAATTTTGTTATAATTCATACATTGTTTGGAATAAAGGAAAAAAATAAAAAGGCTTAAAAACAAAAAGTGAGTTTAAAATCTCAGGATGGCAAAGGAAAACTAAAAACTCACTAGGCTCATAAGCGTTAGCAGCAATGTTGGCAGCAATGTTTGCTGAAATCTTCCTAGTGTTGGTGAATGGAGGGTATATCAGCCCTTTGTCAAAGTTATCCCATGTCACTTGTGCAGCCAAAGCCTCTGCTGTTCCACAAAACAATATGGCATTACAATGTAGATCACTAGTGGTATAAATAGCGTGTCATAGACTACAACATATGGACCATATTTAATATTTTAAATTAATGCTTCATTCACTGTCACTGCTAAATTCATTGAATTAAACTTTAATTGAATATAAAAGTTGGCAATTAAAAGGTCTAACAGGAAGAAACATTTTGGAGAATTATTTAATATTTTATGTCATTGACAATAATCTTTTTTATGCCTTGTACACTTACAGCCAGCTAGAAGTGCTTTGAGAATGCATCAAGACAGTCAAAGTGCTTTGAGGCAAAATTCGAATAGCAGTAATTTCAAAAGAACAAAGCCATGAAAACTAACTTTTAAAACTTTCAAATGTTTGACATATAACAACACACTTGTATGATATCAACACTACATATGCTAAAAACCTATAGTATACCAAAAGAAAAGAAAATATATTTCTAGGGAGAACAAACCTGACAAGTGAGAAGATCAATAGCAAAATGGTGTTCAAACACAAAATAAATTGTATCCTTCAACTCTTTAACTACAAGCAGTAGACGTCGGCGATCTCCACATTCATCGCTACAGATCAAATAAACAAAATAAACTCAAGTCAACACCCACTGTCCACCCATACACACACAGACAGAGACACATACAAGCTGATGCAACCATTCAATTTCATATAATCAAATTAAATCCAACAAAGTTCAGGAGTTTTAACTATATCCATTGCAAAGAAAGAAGCCTCCTCCCTACCAGTGCCTGATCAAAAATGGTTAAAGCAAATGAAAACAGGGACAAAAGATGCCATGGAGAGACAAAAGCAAAATTGCATAATGGCAAAGTGATCAACTAGACCCAACACAACTTGGTGGACATTCATCAGAGCATATGTTTGATTAACACCAAGACTAGATATTCATTTTCAAAATTGACACTTTAGCTGTTCTCACTTCCAAAAGGCAATCCCTTTTATTAGCATCATCCTTAGGAACTAGTGACTTCAGCAGCAAATGTTGCAGTCTTCATTCTTCCTCTATGGCCTGGCCCATTTCCTCTATTGCCATGTTAAGCATGTCTTTATCTTCGGAACATTCAGCCACCAGTGACTTCAAGCCATCAATTTCCTGAAAAAGTGTAAAAAAGCAGCAAAAGATAATGCACAAGAAAAGCATCTGCCAAATTTTAGCCTCTAAAAGCATAACATACATACATTATCTTCACCCTTTTCCAAATTTTTCTTATCAAAACACAAACACAAAAAAGTGAAAAGCATAAACAGCTGAAAAGATGAACATATAACACAAACAGCTAAAAAGATATTAAGCAACTCAAATGACAGAAATAGCTGAAAAGATGAACATATAACACAAACCAGCACTGAACTAATGTGACAAATCAGACAAGCAAAACTAAAGTGGCCTCCATTATATCAAACTCATCTTGAGCCAACTTTTTTAAAAGTCAACTTTAGATAAGAGTGAGAAGGAATGAGGTCAAAATCCCCCAAATCAGTATTCGAAACTTTAATCAATACTAATTTGATTAAACACACATCATATGACAGAATTTTCTGCGCTTACCAACACGGTATCCAGGGCGCTCCAAAACAACAAATAAATCCACACCATAGATACCAGTAGAAGGATCATACCTAAAAACAAGGCAAAAACAACATTAAGCCTAACTAATAAAGAAAAAAAATAGTACATAACTCAATGTGACATGTTAGAATCTGTCACACAAGCACGTTAGGAAAACTACTCTAATGTTTGAGTAAATCCAATTAAATCAACACCAAATTACTCAAAACCTAAGCATTACTGCCTACATTTTTTCCATTGAACATCAACATGGATTAAAAATTACATGTTCCAACTACTACACAACACGCACATAAAGTAATATTAAAGAGGATAGTAAAAGGGTATTAAGAAAGATACTTGATTATGAAATCAATGTGCCCCTGAATACCAAAACCGAAACAGCCAGTGTCACCGAAGTTCCTCCTGAGGAGTTCATACTCCTTGACCTTCAACCCACTCGTGAGGAGTTGCATAGCCTTGTCCTTCCTTACGGTCACATAGCAAGTGATCTTTTCATTATGCCCGATTTTGAAAGAAAGTAAAGTATACCTAGCTGCTCAAACCAAATCAAATAAATCACAAATCAACTAAAGGGAAAGGAAAACCCTAAACATATATATATATATATATATATATTGAGTGGCTAAACCCTTATCTTACTAAATCCCAAATCTTTATATATATATATATATATAAAGATTTGGGATTTAGGGTTAGTGTTTGGGTTTACCTTTAGAGAAGATAAGGGTTTGGCCACTCAATTGCTCTAAGACCTTGGCAGCTCTGGTGAGACAATCACCGCTTTCACCGACGGAGATATTGAGCACCAACTTCTGCACTTTTATTTCCTTCATCAGGTTCAAAAAATTCTTCTCCGTTGTTGAGGCAGAGCTCAATGGCGGCGTTGCGCTGGCCAGGGTAGACGAAGCAGAGGCGAAAAGGTGGCCGGATGAAGGGTCCTCGAGGCAGATCTCACAGCAGTCGCAGTGGAAGACAAGGCAGATGTAGGCAGACCAGATCTTGTCGGACTAGAGCCACTCGCCGCACTTGTAACTGTCGGATGAAGCGCATGATGGGATCTTGTACACGGAGACCTTGCGCACTATGAGGAGCATGTGGTCGAAAGAGCCTTCTTCCTCAACGTCAAATGACATCGTTTGAATTTGATGTGTATCTCTGTGTGTGTTTGTGTGTGTGGAGAGTTTGTGGAAGTGTGTGTACGGGGTTTTGAGTTTGGAGGGTGAGATTATAAAGCTGATTTGGATTTGGTTTTGGTGGGGGGATGGGGGAAGAAGAGGCTGGGTTTGACAAAGAGTAGCAGTTGGTGTTAATTAGGGCGGTTATGTATATCTCAACCGCCACTTTTTTAACTAAAATTGTGGCGTTCAATAAACTCGCCTTAATTCACTGTATATTACGGCGGTTTTAAAGAACCGCCGTAATTTAACCGCCACAATAAACATAATTTTTTGTAGTGAACTATCACCAACATAGCTTCAATTTAGTGATCTTGTAATTGTATTTACTATTCCATAGCACTTATAATCTGACTACTTATTTTTTCCATTTTTGTTTTAGTGCAGGAGAAGATTATATATTTTGCAAGGTGGCTACAAAAGTGGATTAGTGAATAATTATTTTGGGTCTTGAGTAGGATAATGGGATTCTTTGTTACAAATTAGTTTCCTTGTGATTATATTTTTGGGTGGATTATTTTATGGCACATCAATGAAGTAGTTAAGGGATGCATGTAACACCCTTCCTACCACAAAGCTATGCTTAAGCCATAACCTTATAGTAAGTAGTTGTTACTTGTTAACTATGCTTGATCTTAAAGGTGTATACATAATATTTACATATGAGCCCGCTTTTTGTAATGAACATAAAGCACTTTATCTTGCCGTTGCTAAATTTGAACAAAATAATATATCAAAATTATATAATTGTATTAACTAATGACAAGTCAACAGTATCCATAACTATATCAAACCTTTACCCTGGTTCATGCAAGAACCTTCTAGTCTAGGTAGGGTACTACTCAAAATTCACTAAGAGAAAAATAAAATATAGTGACTAAAATTCTCTATCATTGGTCCCTTAAAAGGTCTGGATTGTGTTGTCGAAGTAAGCTAAGGATCTCTATCATTGCGATCTAAAAAAAAATGATAACAACAGGAATGAGAATCAAAGATTCTCAGTAGGAAAAACACCAATCTAATACATAGTGACATCTGACATAGTCTTAAAATGATTAAATTATCTTAGATTCCTTCTGAAATAATTAGTTTCACTTGTTCTTTCTTTTATCTAACATAATATTCTGAGTATGAGTTATCTTCAACTGTATAGTCACATACCTATACAGTCTTAAAATTTCTCTTATTTTGGATGTCTATAATACTTATCTCCTTTGCTTCATTATTTCTTTATCATAAACTCATGAACAACTATAGGCTTTAGAAAAGAATTACTTATGATTTTCTGATACACTTCTCTTTTGATGTATTGTCTGTGCTGCAACAACTCGTGTTACAATTTGATATACTTCACTTGATATAGTATCTCATACTATATCCTGATATAGATCTCAAAACATTCTTTTCTCAATACATCAATCTCATTTCTTCTTTGTAATGCCTTGTGTTATAATATGATATAACTCATCCTTCTAACATGATATACTTCATTTCATTTCATCAATTTCATTTCCTCTTTGACATGATCTTGCTTTTAAAGTTTAGGCTTCATAGTAGAACTCATAGGATTCTTCTGATATACTTCTCTTTAGATTGTACTGTCAACGATGCAACACCATCATGTTACAACCTGATATAGTTCACTAGATGTAGTACGTCTACTCCATCTCATCTAGATAGCCTCGCTATCCTCAGTACATCCCTTTCTCATAACGATGTAACGCCGTCGCTATTACAACCTGATATAGTTCTAAGGGCGTAGCACGTCTACTACTACCCGTGAGTCCTTGAGCTTACCATTAAACAATTGATTATTACATAAAGCTTCTTTTCTTGATTTCCCTATCTTTGTGTGAGATTTATTTTCTTACGTCTCCTTCTCTTCTTGAGGCTCGGTTTCTTATCCTTGTCTTTGAGATTTCCTTGAAATTTCATTAAATTCTTATGAGATACTTCCTTAAAGTATCTTAAATTCTTATCAGATATTCTATTTAAAAAAAATCTCTTAATATCTTATAAGATATTCTGTTAAAATCTACTAAATGTGTATGAGATATTCTGTTAAAATCTACTAAATATGTATGAGATATTCTGTTAAAAGTCTCTTAAGTCTTATGAGATATTCATATTATGTTCCAAACCTATCTTTAATTTTATGAGACTTTCTGAAAAAAAATAACTAAATACTTTACTAGATTTTCTGTAAATCTATTAGATTTTTATAATATGTTCCCTGTAAAATCTGGTACATTGTTATGATATTTTTCTGCAAAGTCTACTAAATTTTTACTCGACTTTTCACCATCAGAAATTTCTGTTACATCTTTTACTTAGTAATAATTCTTATAAATTTTCCAGCACCTAAATTCCAATACTCAAGATTTCATAATAATCTAAGTACTCAAAAATATATAATTCTGAAATAAAAATTCTGGTTCCAAGAATAGTTTCTGAAAAATAAAAATTTTAAAATAAAAACTTAGGTTCCAATATGCATGATTTCATCACAACTCAAGTAATAAAAAATCCTAGAAGTAACCAATTCACAAACTTCTATCTATTGCATCCTTTATATTCATCCAACTCATATATATATCTAACTCTAGAAGATAAATTTCAGATTTCATAAAATAATTTCAAACATATCTTAAGGATTTATATTAACAAACTAGCTAAACAATCACTAAGCAATAGACTAGAATTTTCCTACCTTTTTTCCATGCTTTTGCTACACTTTTCTCTAGCTTTTTCTCCTCCAAATCAAGTCTTGAACCCATTTTCCAGCACTTATTTGAGTTGCTATTTGGATTATTTTAAAAGGGAAAAACAAGGTTTTGGCTTGAGTTTGATGTAGAGGATGTGTTCTTGAAGTAATTTATGTGTATATCTACGTGTATCATTGAAGAACTTGAAGGTTTCATGAGTTTGAAAGTGAAAAACTTGAAGAAAATAGAGGAAGAAAAAAAGGAAACGTGGGTTCTGTGGCCAAACCAAGAAGAAATGTCAATTTGCTTTTCTTTTTCCTTTTTATAATAAACCTTACTTGGAGACAAAGTAAGGAAATTGATATTCTCGAATCGATTTACCTTGTATCAATATTAGAAATGTCTATGGTTATTTAATTGTTCGAACATAAAAATATTTGAGATCTAATAATAGCTATTATTTAGACTAATTTTGGTGTTTCGGTGTACTGGCTATTACCACTTTGGTGTACCAATTATTACCCTTTTGATACCTGATCGATGCCTAAAAAATTTTACTGGGATAAAAATATTTATTAAATCTTATTATTATTTTTTTCTATGTCCTTATATTTATTATAAGGTCTCATTCTATATCCCCGATTAAAATATTATTATATTGAATTTTTAATAATAAAAATTTAATTTTCATTTTTTTTTACAGAATCCTTATATCATTTCGATCCTAACTGTGTGTGTCGAAATTTTTAAAATCCCTACCGATTACTCACAATTAATTATTTTATTACAAAAATACAAATAGGCGAGTTGTTACATTCTACCCCCCTTAAAATAAATTTTGCCCTCAAAATTTAGTATTCTCATGTACTTGATTCTAACTTCTACGCCTATTCCTTGGATCCTTCTTTGCCTCATGCAATCTTTACATAAGAGACGGATCTTCCTCAAAGTTGCTTTACGCTCCTATCTACTATTCACACTAGTGATAACCTAAACATCAAGTTATCTCGTAGTCATATGGATTCAGATTCTAGCATATGACTAGAATCATAGTTGAATTTTTGAAGTTGACACATGGAATAAATCGTGAATCTTTGCCATACGTGGAAGTAAAATTATCTGGTATACTACTGAACCTATTCAACCTTCGATCTGAAAATGATCTATAAAATGAGGATTTAGTTTCTAGACTTTAAGGGCTCTACCTATCCAGGTCATAGAGATAACTCTAAAAAGTAAGTGCTCTCCTTCAAGGGATGCTAATAGTTACCTTCTCTTATTAGCATAGCCATTCTACTAACCTTGAGCAATCAAACTTTACTTCAGATATTCTTTATCTACTAGATAGTTTGCTGGACAAAGTCTAGTCCCAAAAGACTACTCTCACCTGAATCATACTAACATAGAGATGATGATACTTCCATCCATATAGATCTTCATAGAGAGTCACTCCAATGCTTGCGTGATAGCTACTATTGTAGATGAATTCAACTATTAGCAAACAACTGTTCCAATTTCCACAATGTTCCAATACACATGCGCTCAGGATATCTTCTAGCGTTTGAATGGCCCTTTTTGTTTGCCTATCTATCTAGGGATGATAAGCCGTGCTCAAGCAAAGTTTACTTCCAAAAGCTTTTTGAAAAGCTCCCTAAAATCTTGAAGTGAATCGCAAATCCTGGTATGAAATTATAGTAGAACGAACACCACACAGTCTCACAACTTCCTCAATTATAAAACTTAGCCAATTTCCCAAGAGAATATGATACCCTTATCAGTAGAAGATGTACTGATTTGGTTAGTCTATCTACTAACCCAGATAGCATCACATGCCAATGGTGTTTTAGGTAATCCCGTTACAAAGTCCATTGAAATGCTTTATCACTTCCATCCTAGAATTTCTAAAGGTTAAAGTGTACTTGGTTGCTCCTTATGTTCTGTCTTTATGTTTTGGAAGTCAAACACTTTAATACTGCTTTTACTACATCTGCTTGTAACTTTGGCCATCAGAACATCTTCTTAAAATCTCTATACATTTTTGTAACTCCTGGGGGTATAGAGAAATTACCCTTGTGAGTCTCTTCTAGAATATTATAATGAGGAATCCTATTCTCAATACACATATTCGATCTTGATACTTCCATATATTCTATTTTCACCCCATGCAAAATCGTTCTATCCCCAACTTGAACCGAGGCTATGATTCTTCTGAAATTCTGGACCTTCTTGCTAGGCTCGTGAAATCTCCTTCTTAATGTCACTTGTGACCTTAATCTATCCTAAATATACACTTCCAGTCCTTTCTTGTACCCTTTACTTAAGGTTTCGGAAAATCTCTTCTAACTCTATCTCTTTGATATCGTCTAAGAAATACCCAAGCTTTTATGCTAAAGGCATCTATTACCACTCTTTCTTTTCCTGAATGGTAGTTCAAATTGAGCTTATAGTCTTTAATGAACTCCATCCATCTACATTGTCTCATGTTCAGGTCTTTTTGATTGAAAAGATACTTAAGGCTCTTGTGGTAAGAGAGTACCTCAAAATGCACCTAAGCTTTTTCCTGATGCATGTCAATAAATCTCAACAAATCATGTGGGTTCAGCAAGACTACTATAGATACAATGGTTAACTTCTACTTGAGGTCCTGAGAACTTCCCTCATATTCTACTATCCATGTTAAAGGTACATTCTTTCGGTTCTGTTTGGTTAAGAGTAAGTCTATCTAGGTGAATTCCTTGATAAACCTTCTATAGTAATCAACAAATTCCAAAACTCCAAATCTCCATTTTAGTAGCTAATATTTCCTAAATTAATACTACTTCAATCTTTGTTGGGTCAAGTGTGACTTCTTCTTATGATACTACATGACTCAAGAATCTTAGTTGTTATAGCCAGGATTCATACTACGATTTCTTGGCATGAAAATTTGTAGCATTGTTCTAAAATGCTACTCATGTTCTTCCTTAATCCTTGAACAGATGATAATATCACCTATATAACAACTATGAACTTGTTAAGAAAGGTCAGAATATTCAATTCAAGCAATCCATGAATATTATTAAGGCATTAGTTATCTCAAAAGATATCAATATAATCTCAGAATGCCTATAGCATGCTTTGGATTATCTTCCTCCTGAACTTGAATCTGGTTGTATCTTGATCTCAAATCAATCATGGAAAATGATGTCGCTGCCATCATTTTATCCATGAGATCATCACTCATTAGAATATGATACTTATTCTTGATCATCACCTTATTTAGTTGTCCATACTTAACACCTAATCTTATAACTTCATCCTTCTCTTTCACCTAGAGGATAGGAACTCCCCATGGTGATGTACTTGGCCGGATAAAATGTTTACTTAACAGCTCCTCAATCTATTTCTTCAGTTTTGTTAATTCCAAAGGAAACATCAAGTAATCAGCTATGGAGATTGGATCTATTCCTGTACTAATTTGATAGAGAAGTTTGTCTTTCTTTGTGTGGGAAACTCTCATTATATAGCTTGCAAATATGTCAAAGTATGATTGGACTATTAGGCTTTCCACGTCTTGTTTTGTGAATGAGTTCCCCCTATAGTGCCTCATCTTTTGCATTCATGGCAAAACACGTCCCGATTGTTGTGGCCTAGGTAGGGGTGGTATATTTCTAGTTGGACAATTCCTAATCTTGTGACCTGGCTTCTTGCATTGGCAACAAACATTCTATCTAGCTACAAATGATTTATCATCATGATTCTTTCTATATTCTAGACATTCTTTGTTATCAACTAGTTTCTGCGACTACTTCCCTTTTTCCATTCCCGTAAGGAAAATTCCATTTGTGGTGGTAAAGTAGGTTTAAACATTATTCTATATAGTGCTAGCCTTTCTCGAGCCATTGCTAGCTTCCAATTGTACTTTTCCACTAGAGCACTTTTATTCACCAATGAGGTGAAGTCCCTAATTTTCATTAGTCCCACCATTGTCAAAAGGTCATCTCTAAAGATTTCCTCATACTTAACATTTCTAACTCTTCATTAGGATTATTCTAATAAGTTACGGAAAACCCATCAAAATTTGCTATATATTCTAGCACCGTCATGTACCCCTGTTGAAGTTTTAGGAATTTCCAATTCCTCAACATTTCTTATAAAATGAGGAAAATGCTTCTCAAGGAAATCATCCTTGACCAAAATCCCAAGTCATTTCAATATTTGCTTCTTCAACTAGCGTTCTAGCAATTATCAATTAGTAATCAATGTCTGTGTCTAACACTTAGGCAACCTAACCCACTTTCTATGAGTCCAAACTCTGTAATACTTCAAAGATTCTTCTCCATTACTTAATCTATCCTTCATCCTTATCTGGGTTTAGGTTCTCGGGAATTAGGGTGCTTCTGCTTCTTAGAATGCAACAAATAGTTAGCCTTTTCTGGTATCCTTCATGAGCTTACCTCCCAATAGTGCTCATCATCGACTTTGTAGCTATAGTTTTCTCCCTAATAACCAAGGTCATATTCCAAAAATTATGCATAACATTTGCAGCTTTCCCCCTTAGGCAACCTATCATCGTCTTTATTGTTAGTCCTACTATACCTACCTGAAGTCATTAGTTTCCTACCACATATAGGAAAAGGCATTGAGTTGATCAGGCTCAATACAATACTAAGCATGATAGCTACTAACTACTTCAAAAGTAAGCAGTCATGCACATAAAGTTCTACTTTTTATCTCAACAGATAAAATCCTATTGCATGACACTAAAATTTCAGAGTGTGCTTTAGAAGCAAGTCAGACCATCCCCAGGCTCTAACAGGATGAACTGCTCTGATACCATTAAATGTAACACCCTTCCTACTACAAAGCTATGCTTAAGCCATAACCTTATAGTAAGTAGTTGTTACTTGTTAACTCTGCTTGATCTTAAAGGTGTATATATAATATTTACATATGAGCCTGCTTTTTGTAATGAACATAAAGCACTTTATCTTGCCATTGCTAAATTTGAACAAAATAATATATCAAAATTAAATAATTGTATTAAATAATGACAAGTCAACAGTATTCATAACTATGTCAAACCCTTACCCTGGTTCATGCAAGAACCTTCTAGTCTGGGTAGGGTACTACTCAAAATTCACTAAGAGGAAAATAAAATATGCTGACAAAAATTCTCTATCATTGATCCCTCAAAAGGTCTGGACCGTGATGTCAAAGTAAGCTAAGGATGTCCATCATTGCGATCTAAAAAAAATGATAACAACAGGAATGAGAATCAAAGATTCTCAGTAGGAAAAACACCAATCTAATACATAGTGACATTTGACATAGTCTTAAAATGATTAAATTATCTTAGATTTCTTATGAAATAATTAGTTCCACTTATTCTTTCTTTTATCTAACATAATATTTTGAATACGAGTCATCCTCAACTGTATAGTCTCATACCTATATAGTCTTAGAATTTCTCTTATTCTGGTTGTCCATATAATACTTATCTCGTTTGCTTTATTATTCCTTTATCATAAACTCATGAACAATTTTAGGCTTTAGAAAAGAATTACTTATGATTTTCTGATATACTTCTCTTTTGATGTATTGTCTGTGCTGCAACAACTCGTGTTACAATCTGATATACTTCACTTAATATAGTATCCTGTACTATATCCTGATATAGATCTCAAAACATTCTCTTCTCAATACATCAATCTCATTTCTTCTCTTTAACGCCCTGTGTTATAATCTGATATAACTCATCCCTCTAACATGATATACTTCATTTCATTTCATCAATTTCATTTCCTCTTTGACATGATCTTGCTTTTAAAGTTTAGGCTTCATAGTAGAACTCATAGGATTCTTCTGATATACTTCTCTTTGGATCATAATATCAACGATGTAACACCGTCGTGTTACAACCTGATATAGTTCACTAGATATAGTATGTCTACTCCATCTCATCTAGATAGCCTCGCTATTCTCAGTACATCCCTTTCTCATAACGATGTAACACCGTCGCGATTACAACCTGATATAGTTCTAAGGGCGTAGCACATCTACTACTACCCGTGAATCCATGAGCTTACCATCAAACAATTGATTATTACATAAAGCTTCTTTTCTTGATTTCCCTATCTTTGTGTGAGATTTATTTTCTTACGTTTCCCTTTCTTCTTGAAGCTCGGTTTCTTATCCTCGTCTTTGAGATTTCCTTGAAATTTCATTAAATTCTTATGAGATACTTCCTTAAAGTCTCTTAAATTTTTATCAGATATTCTGTTTGAAAAAAATCTCTTGTTGTCTTATGAGATATTCTGTAAAATTTACTAAATATGTATGAGATATTCTGTTAAAAGTCTCTTAAGTTTTATGAGATATTCATATTATGTTCCAAATCTATCTTTAATTTTATGAGACTTTCTGAAAACAAACAACTAAATACTTTACTAGATTTTCTGTAAATCTATTAGATTTTTATAAGATGTTCCCTGTAAAATCTGGTACATTGTTATGATATTTTTCTGCAAAGTCTACTAACTTTTTACTAGTCTTTTCATCATCAGAATATTCTGTTACATCTCTTAGTTAGTAATAATTCTTATAAATTTTCTAGCACCTAAATTCCAATACCCAAGATTTCATAATAATCTAAGTACTCAAAATTATATAATTCTGAAATAAAAATTCTGGCTCCAAGAATAGTTTTTGAAAAATAAAAATTCTAAAATAAAAACTTAGGTTCCAATATGCATGATTTCATCACACCTTAAGTAATCATAAATCCTAGAATTAACCAATTCACAAACTTATATCTATTGCATCCTTTATATTCATCCAACTGATATATATATATATATATATATATATATATATATATCTATATCTTGAAGATAAATTTCATATTTCATAAAATAATTTCAAACATATCTTAAGGATTTATATTAACAAACTAGCCAAACAATCACTAAGCAATAGACTAGAATTTTCCTATTTTTTTTTCCAAGCTTTTGCTACACTTTTCTCTAGCTTTTTCTCCTCCAAATCAAGTCTTGAACCCATTTTCCAGCACTTATTTGAGTCGCTGTTTCGATTATTTTAAAGGGAAAAAACAAGGTTTTGGCTTGAGTTTGATGTAGAGGATGTATTCTTGAAGTAATTTATGTGTATATCTAAGTGTATCATTGAAGAACTTGAAGGTTTCATGAGTTTGAAAGTGAAAAACTTGAAGAAAATGGAGGAAGAAAGAAAGAAAACATGGGTTATGTGGCCAAACCGAGAAGAAATGTCAATTTGCTTTTCTTTTTCCTTTTTATAATAAACCTTACTTAGAGACAAAGTAAGGAAATTGATAATCTCGGATCGATTTTCCTTGTATCAGTATTAGAAATGTCTATGGTTATTTAATTATCCGAACTAAAAATTATTTGAGATCTAATAATAGCTATTATTTAGACCAATTTTGGTGTTTCAGTGTACTGGCTATTACCACTTCGGTGTATCAATTATTACCCTTTTGGTACCCGATCGATGCCTAAAAAATTTTACTGGGATAAAAATATTTATTAAATCTTATTATTATTTTTTGCTATGTCCTTATATTTATTATAAGGTATGATTCTATATCCCCGATTAAAATATTATTATATTGAATTTTTAATAATAAAAATTTAATTTTCATTTTTTTTTATAGAATCCTTATATCATTTCGATCCTAACTGTGTGTGTCGAAATTTTTAAAATCCCTACCGATTACTCACAATTAATTATTTTATCACAAAAATGCAAATAGGCGAGTCGTTACAATGCATAGGTGGATCATGCATGAGCGGAAAGACCTAACCCATGTGTGCCCTTAAATATTCCATATGCAAGAACAATGCATTAATTACATGTACACTAATTCTATAAATAGTGGGCGATGTTTTGTGGACATAATAGCTGCATATAATGTAAATCTCCCAATGATTCCAAAATTATGCTGAGTATTCATTTTAAATAAGTAGCTAGAGGTATTTGCACTAAATTATATTTATCTGAGAAAAAGGGCAAAATGTTATTTGGGCCATTGAAGGGTAAAATGGATAAATAAAAAAAAGATACATCAAGATAGAAATACTCCTAAACGTCTTACCCAATGTGATTAGAAAAAAAGAAGCTGTAAACCTTGTCTGAAAAAGTTGTAAACTAGTGCTTGGAAATTGTAAACATATGTGGAAAATATAAAGATTCGTAAACCTCTTAACCAATGTGACTAGAAAAAAGTTGTAAACCTTGTACGAAAAAGTTGTAAACCACTAAGAAAAAAGTTATAAATCAATACTTAGAAGTTGTAAACCTCTTAACCAATTTGACTAGAAAAAAAGTTTTAAACCTCGTATGAAAAAGTTGTAAATCATTAAGAAAATAGTTATAAATCTCCACTTAGAAGTTGTAAACCTATGTGAAAAATATAGAGATTCCTAAACCTCTTAGCCAATGTGACTAGGGCAAAAGCTATAAACGTTATACGAAAAAGTTGTAAACCTCTGCTTAGATGTTGTAAACCTATGTATAGAGATTCCTAAACCTCTTAACCAATGTAATGAGGAAAAAAGCTGTAAATCTTATGTGAAAAATTGTAAACCACTACTATGTGGGAAATATAAATATTCCTACACTTCTTAACCAATGTGACTAAGAAAAAAGTTGCAAATCTTATATGAAAAAGTTGTAAACCTCTATTTAGATTCTATAAACCTACGTGGAAAATATAAATAAACCTAAACCTCTTAGCCAATATGACTAGGAAAAAAGCTACAAACCTTTTATGAAAATGTTGTAAACCATTTAGTAAAAAGCTATAAACCTTATATAAAAAATTTATAAACTTATGCTTATAAGCTGTAAACCTTTGTAAAATCACAAATATTTAATTACTCTTAACTAACATGATACGAAAGTACAACCCACAATAAGGTACTCATACACATTCAGTTAGTTGTACACTACCTTCATTCGTTGCCACCAATATTAAAATACATAAGATAAACACTCAACACTTATCCTCCAAATTTGATAAATATAATTTTCTTTGTGCAAGGTTAAACTTCTCTCATTTGCCTATATGAAATTTGTGCATGTCCTGAGCATGGAAAAGCATGCCATTCGCCGGGCTTGCTCCATTTCAATTGTATTTGTGGCTCTCTATCACATGTCTTTCAAAGTCAAGCTTGGAATTTGCACTCTTAGTTCAAAATCCATCAAGTCAGCCTGTAGATCCCGAGACTCTTCCACCCTATAAACCCACTCAACCCTAATTGCTTGTAAGTCTCCTTCATCACTTCTTTGCTTCTCATAACTCCACCGTGGATCATGTAGGATGTATCTGTAATCACTCATGTTGTTAATGGTGCTCTATAATAGTGAAGCCATAATTATTGTTAGCATATGAAGTGGATTTTATAAACAATAGGGAGCCCATAAATGTACCATATGTAGCATGCATTGTGCCTTTATGAAGGGGAGCATGCAGCTATTCATGCAGACACGATGTGCACATGAAAGCATGCACACATCCTTCCAAAGCCTACAACTTTTGCTATGTGATCAAGTGGATACAATCAAATATCAATTTGCACTACATCCCATGTGGCATTACATGAACACTCTTCGAAATAATCCCCCAATTATTCCCACGTGAACTCTGTAAAATAAGTATTCAAGATTCCCAAGAATTCAAAAATTATACTGCTGCACATAACCTTCCAAAATACCACACTGTTCCTATGTGATTAGCAGCCTCAATTCTTCCAGTAAGGCTCACTATTCATACATGAGTTCCAAGTGCCACCACTCTTTTCACTCATAAAGCATTGACCATATTGTGTATCATATTTGCCTATAAATAAAAGCACTTCAAACTTCTTATTAGGGAGTTACTGCTCAAATACTTTTAGTATAAGTGTGTTATGCATGGATGACATGAACCCTTCCTTTTTAGGAGATTCGTCTCATGCTACTTTACTCTGGTGGTAAGATATTTGATTGCATGGATTGGGTGTGGGTTTTAGAAAAGAAAGTGTTCAAATATGATATACACCCTCAAAAGTGCTTCTCTATAGGAAACAACCAAACATATGAGCAAGAATGGGCATATCAGTTTGAGGAGGGTAATAAGCTTAGGATAAAGTTAATTAGCAATTACCAAAGAATCCCAAAGCATTGTTCAATTACTACAAGTCGAGACAACCCATTCATGTTAGAGAAGGCGGTTCATATGATTTGAAATAAGAACAACCAGATACAAATCAGGCTGAATAAAAAAAGGTCATTGATTCTGCCACCTTGGGAAGAACTGCATTTTGTGGCTCTAAAACAATGATTCTTTTGGAGGGGATAAAAACCAAACCAAACTATGCTATTGACAGTGATTTGCCTGATGAAGATCACTACTAAATAATAAAATTGATGGTCACTCATTTTTTATTATTGTATGGCATTATTGATAGCGAGAAAATGCATGAAAAGGTGGGGTTGAATCATACTTCTTTTCTTTAAACTGAAAACTGAAAACTTTTTCAAAGAAACTCTATCAAGCTTAGAGCTTGAAGTGCAACGTGTAACGCCCCGATTTTCTGTTAGAGTTAAAATGACCAAAATACCCCTGAGGTCATTTTTAGCCCGGAATTCGAGGAAAGCTGATCCGGAAGTACTCAAAGGGCAAACTCAATGTTGGAAGGGGATTAGTTGGCTTGTATACCTTCTCGAGATCGAAAATCTCGTTTTTCAAGTTTTCGGGTCAAAATGACCAAAATGCCCCTGTGGTGTTTTACCCGTTTGCAAGTGTCGGATGATCCTAAAACTTCTCCAGATGGTTTTAAAAGGCATTTTTATGTATTCTGTGACTTTAGTTTTGGTCTCGGAGGTCCCGGGCGAAATTAGTGCAAAATTACGATTTTGCCCCTAGTTTCGTGTTTTTACGCTTAATTGCGTGATTAAGCAAACCTAAGCAATATTAGGCTCTAATCGAAGGTTAATTAATTTCCATAATTAATCTTGAGTCAAAATAATTTATTAAAGTTGATTAGAACCTAAAAGTGCTTAATTACAACTTGAAATCCTATTTTAAATTCAAGATTCCTAGTCATGGAATCTTGAATAGTGTTTTCTCTCTCTAATTCCTTAAATCATGCAATTGTGTTTCCAATTGTTTATTTCTAAATGAGTTTTAAACTCTCTAATGATGTATGAGCACTCCTAATCGTGTCATAAAATCCCTAAACCTCATTCTTAGTACCTAAACTTAAGCTTAATTATTCCTAACCTTGTACTTAAGCTAACCTACACTTAAACCTATCATTAACACCCAATTACATGGAAGATTTTTCTCTCCCCTTGGCTGCTGCAATCTAGCCGAAGCCACTCCCCATTTCCATCGCATGTGTAAAATTTTGACACACCAAGACCATGCTTCTAACTCATATACACCATACCTTGTCATATTTTCAATCAAGCTTGATTTTCCAAATAAATAACTAAATGAAATAAACCATTTTCCTCATTTATTTGTGGCTGAAAAACTTCCATCCATGTCTAGCTTCTAGAAGACTAATTTCATTCAAAATTAAAAGAAAAGCTCACTCAAATCACCTTACTTGAAGCCATACTTTATATCATAACCTCCATACCTCAAACCATGCTTGTATGACACCTTGTAAGAGATATTTTTCTCTTCTTTTCCCTCCCATTGCTACAGTTACTCCTCCCCCTCCATGAGCTCTCATTTGTTTTCATTTTCTATAAATACCTTGCCTAGAAACACATGCAAACACTTTAGCTTATTTGCACACTTTTAGTTTTCTAAGCTTTCTTTGTGTTCTCTCTTTTTCTCTCTAAGTTCCAAGAGAGTTCTCTCTTGTTCTTCATCTTCATCTTCATCATCTCTTCATCTTATCATCATCTCACAACCTTCAAACACCACCCCATAGCCTTGAAACACCTCCTAAGCTCTCAAACACTTCATCTCAAACACAACCTCACTCAAAACACACCTTCTTACCTTCCTCACCCCCTTGGCCGAATCATCATCAACATCCTTGGAGGAGTTGTTCATCTCTTTTTTCTTTCAAAAGTTCAAGTTTTCATCTTCACTCTAGGTAAGAGTGTTTTTCTAAACCTTGTTTTTCTTAGAAATGAGTTTTTCTAGCTTTCTCTTGGATTTCTTTTTGAAACTTTTCTTGTTCTTCTTTTCTTGTTTTCAGCCATAAGGCCTTGTTGGATATATGATAGCTCAATGATGAGAGCTCCTAGATGATGACCATGTGTTCATCTCAAAAGAACCTCTAGAGCTTGAGTCTTTACTTTCTCTAAGTTTAATCTTTGTTTCCTAACTCAAAATGATTTTAGCTCAAGAAAACATCTTCATTCTTTCTTGTTTTTGGTTTTGGTTTCTTTGTCTCCTTGCCTTGAAATTTCGGTTTAGGTTTCCTTGTTTTTAAGGTTTTGTTTTGTTTTGGAAAGTTTGTTTCTTTTGAGCTTGATGATGATGTTCAAGAACCTCATAGTTCCTTTGAGAACTTGGTTCAAAAACTCTAAAGCTCTCTTTGTGATGAGATAAGTGTTGGGTTCTATCTCTAAAGTCTTGTAAGAGCTCTAGATGAGATTAAAATGAATATTGCATCCATGTTTATGTTTATGCCTTGCACATCATATTTATTTTCCTTGCTATCACTAAGTATCAAGATAATAAATGAACTTGTATTATCATGTTTATGTTTCAAACTTTGCATTATCATGTTTATATTTCAAGTCCTCACTTAATATACCAAAGATAATAATAAGTTGCATCTCATGTTTATTTTATGCTCTCACTTTACTTTCTAATGAAACCTAAAATAAGTGCATGAGCATGTTTATTTTTATGTCATCACTTAAATGAACCTAGAGCTCAAAGACTTGCCCATTATGGTCTCAAACAAAGGCTTGAAAATATTTATTTCTTTAGCTTGAGATTTCGGCCCCTAAGGAGTTTTGTGTGTTACAAGTATTGAAAACTATGTTTTATAATTTTTCTAAGCTTATATGAGTTCAAGGAATGTATAGAACCAAGTTTTATTAATTTAGGACCTCTTGAGATGAAATTGATTTAGCTACTGCCCTCACAAGTATTTTGTTGATTTTAGATGATAAAATATTTATAAATGAGTTTTGAAAGTTTGAAAAAGGTTTCAAGAGAAACTAGTATTTTTTTGTTTTGGTTCCCCAAGGGTATCCCCACAGCCGGCAGCCATAGGACTAATCCCACATCCCGTCTGTCAGCACACTAAGTGGTAGGGGACTGGCCAAGGAGTTTTTTCCATTCACAAGCGCTGGGATTCGAACCCCAACCACTTGCTTAAGGGACGAAGTGCTGAACCACTACGCCAACCCAGCTTGGTTGAGAAACTAGTATTTTATGTGCCTTAGAAATTATGTTTTATGCCTTTTTATGGAGATGTATGTTTCGGTTCTGCCTTGCTGTGTTTGGCCACTGTATATGCTGTTTTGATGATGATAATGTGATTATGTTTGAGTATAATTAATGTTAGAACTCATATATAAAGGATAAGAGAAGTTAGTAACTAGAAAAGAATTAATTGGAGAGTTTTAGATCCCTTAATGTTTGATTTTTCTGGATTCTATCCAGCAAGGTTTAGAAATGATAATTATGGTTTTAAATTAGTTTAAGTGCATACGAATGACTCATAATTGGTTTAGGACTTGATCTTGATGTCTTAGGAGCAAACCGGACTTAGAAAGGGTCATTGTTGTGACTCCTAGGTACCCATAAAATTAGAATTTTAGATTCTGCATTCTTGAGGTTTAGAGAAGTTTATGATCATAGTATGGAGTGAGGAATACTTAGATATGAGCCTATAGGTACCCGAGAGATTAAGTTGTGATGATTTATAACTTAGATTGTGAGTTAAAGACCTTAAGGGTCAATGCATAAGACATTAAGAAATTGTTAATGCTATGATACTTATATGATGCAATAATTTGTTGAGATGTTTATGATGCATGAGGAAATGATTGTTTGAGATATGATTTTATCATAGCATGAGGTTTAAATGAGGAATATGTTGTGTGATTAGCTTGTGGCATAAGTTTCGATTTGAAGGAAATTTGGTTTCACAGCTGTTATGCTACCGGATTTTCGTCAAACCATAAAGGGTTGAAGAAATGTTTTAAGTACCACATGAGTTGAAAAATCCTGGGTGACACCGATTCTGCCAAGCACCCCCAGGTGATTTTTATATGACAAAGCACTGAGATGCGCTTTCTTGGGTGACATCGGTTCGGCCGAGCACCCCCAGGGGAGACAAATCTGTGAGAGTATGAGTAGATACAGCCTACCAAAGCAGACAAATTGATATGGCTTAATGCCTGCAAAGCGTTTCAAAGAGGGTATATCCTAAGAGAGGTGATCCCTGCCCCCCTACCCGTACTTGCGTAGTCGGGATCATTTTATTATGTTTCGCTTATTAAGATAATAAGCAAGAGCTAATGACGACTGGATAAGGTATGAGCTCATAACCTAGTTATTTTAGGATGGCCTTATTATGCTAAAGTACCATGATTGATGTCACAAAGTTGAGGAATGATTCACTTGAAAGTTATATGCCCTTTATGCCACCTGTGTGCTTACTTGAAGTTGTGATTCATTGAGTTATGTGATTGAGACATTGCCATGCATTCATGTTTTAGTATGTTGCATTCATGACATCTAGATGCATGCTAAAAGGAATGAATCTTGGATAATTGGTTTTATAAACCCTAATAATGAACCTTTTATGTATGCACACCTTTTATAATTAAACCCAAGGTTCCTGAGGATGTGAACGATGTAACCCTAGGATAGGAGACTCCTACTGAGATTCTTTAGTAAGAATTCTCACTCCTTTCTCTTGTTCCTCTTTCTTTCGTCACATCTTCAGAGAGTGATAGCAACGTTCGTGGTTTTTGTCGACACACCAACCTGGGAGGTTCACTTTGATCCGAATCACGAATTATACCATTTTGAGGGCAGTGCACCGTGCAAGTCTTCATGTTCATTGGACGCCCCTTTGCACACCCTGTACAGAGCTACCGTTTCTCCCCGATGTCACCCTATGATGATGCAATGGTTTTTGAGCGTGCCCAGACGCGAGACGAAAGGATTCTGCGGACGTACACTGGTGGTTTGATGCCTCAAGACTTCCAGGACTACGTGCCTAGGTCTCCTAGTTCGGAGGACGACACTTCCAAGGACCCGCCGATGCATATGTATAGTGAGAGTTCTGCTCCTACCCTTCAGTTCGTGTGAGGTGTGAGCGAGGAGACTGTCACGCAGCCACGATTAGCTAGGCGAGCCGAGAGGCGCCCCTATCGAGGAGCTCATGCTCAGTCATCACGTGTGTCCACTCCTGTCGTCCTGCGTCCATGGATCGGATACACTCCACCTTTCCCCGGGTTCCAGTAGCAGACATCTTAGGGGAGCCTTAGTGTACACACTCACACAATTTTGGTGGAGTGTTTGGTGTTGTGAAAAAATTATTTTTATCAAAAGAGATTTTGAATTGGTTTGCTGGATTTTTGGTTTTTGTATAGATAGCCATAAATCACGAATTTTCTAAGGGAATCTTGGATATTTTTATGAGCTAGAAAAAATATATGTTGAAGCTAACATCCTAAGCTAGTTCCACGAATTTTCTTAAGCTTCGTTTTTTATTGCTAATGCTTTAAAAAATTCAAGAACCAAAGTTGTAACTATGCTGCCTGAAATGTTGAATTTGAAGCTGTGAATTTGTCTAATTTTTTTATCCTAGCAAATGATTGAATTTTCCTTTGAGCTTCAACCGTGATTTTTATTCTGAGTTTATTCAGTCATTTACTAGGGTTAAAAATTATGTAATTTTGGCTGTTGGCTGTAAATAGGAGGTTTATGACCTCCCAATTTTTCTAATTTTGTTAACATAGTTATAAAACTCTTTTTGCTATGAAATTTTTATGGAACCTTGTGAACACATTGAAATGTCATTAAAAATTTTTATAGCACAGATTTGATGGTTTGAAATACAGAATAATTTGTGCTTTGAATATGTGAAATGTGCCCATATGTTGTATTTATGCTAAGATCTTATATTGGTGACATAATGACCTTTGATTCAAGTATGATGTATATGAATGCATGCTCATGAATTTAAATATTGATATATGAGGCATGAATGAGAATTATTTGTGATTGAATGCCTATATGTGGCTTATGCATGCATTTGGGAAAATAAAGTACATGATGCAATTATATGAGAAAAGAGAATGTATAAACGTCAATCATGTATGTTCTGACATAGGAGAAAATAGAAACAAGACTTAAGTTGAATGAGGGGAAGGCAAAAAGAGGAACTTCCTTAGTATTTATGTTCTGACGTAGGAGAAAATAGAAAAAGATTTAAGTTGAATTGAGCGGAAGGCAAAAAGAGGAACTTCCCCTGAGATATTATGAGTCGGTAGACATATCGGCTAGGAATAGAACTGTGTGTGATTCGAAAATAGAATAAAATGAAGTCCAATGATCATATATAGGAATGAGCTTAGTCCTAATACACAATATATTTCCCATATGTGGTGTTATCCACTATAAATGCCATTTAGTATAAACTAAGAGTTATATACTAAGTCTTTCCTTTATCGATGAGTAAAGAAAAATGCACTGAATTCAGTTTTGTAGCATGATATAAACTAAGTCTTTCCTATGTCAACAAAAAGAGAAAAATGCACTGAATTGAATTATGGCCATGAATAGAATCAGGCCCATTGACAATAATTTCATTGTAGTTGGCACATGCATGGTTATATAATATTAAATTATATTGTTTAGCATTATTTCATATGATCTTGAGCCTGATATTACTTGTGAATTAAGTAAGTGAATTTTAAAAGTAACCCACTTTGGAGTCATGATTTGAAACTTTAAAAATGAACTATTGTTATGTAATGCATGATCACTTTTTGTTAATAAACCAAAGTGATTGGAACAATGACGATGACATTTATTATTGCATATTTGGGCAGTTGCCCTGCTGAGAATTGTATAATTCTCATCCCTATGTATTTTGTGTTGTCGTTTCGTCTCCAGGTTGATCCAGCAGATTATGGGGCTATTACCTAAAAGAACTCAGAAGTGCAGTAGTTTAGTAGTTGATGCTGTTATTATGTTGTACATAGTTGTAGGCATATGTGTATGTAAATGTAATAGAGATTGTATAAGTATTAAAGTTCATAGTAGAGCTTCCTTATGTAATTCACTTTATACTAAATAAATATTTTGTATCTTTGTTATATATTTTAATAATTATGCTAGTTATTACACGAATCCATCGAGCTTGCTATAGATAATTAAGAAAGGTCCGCAAATTAATAAGTAACAACTCTCGAGTATGATGTCATGACTTAAGAATGATGTTGTACTTAGGAAGATGTTACACCTATGGTAATAAACATCAACAATTATCCATCCGGGACTGCTTAATAGGTATTTAAGGGAATCCAAATGAAACATGCAACTTACCTTATCCCATATGGCATCTTCAGATCCGCTTCATATGTAGTGACCCCATCCTACATCTCCATGTACTTTATCTCATATATTCCACAATCATCTCTGCATGGAATATGGAGACAATAAAGTTTATACAAGAAAGACATTTATTGGTAGTGGAGACAAATGTTAGGGTTTATGATAACTCACTTGTTTGGTTATATAGGGAGGGGTTCTATCTTCAGGCCAAGCTAAAATGTTGGCCCCATTGTTAGGTCAAGCATTTCCATTAACTCTTTGAACCATACAACCTACCAAATTGAATCACTGTCAGTGTGAATTGCATCATATAATCAAAATCCAAGAACAAGACCAGTGATGCATAAATAAATCTATCCAAATAATTAACATACAATGCGAGAGTCCAGGAAAAACTTGTCATCAATAGTATTTTAGTCCAGCTCAACGGAGTCATCACCAATTTTATGTCCTAGTGAATCCAAAATATATAGCTTTTTGGCTTCAAAATTGAGTACATAGCACGACCAATGCTCTTTATACACACAAGGAGCAAATATCTGCAACACCATTTAATAACAATGCACTGGCACTCTTGAAACTTTATCCTTAAAAATTAAATATGTCAAACGATCTTACCATGGACTTAGGAAAATACCATACTAGATTGCAGGATGATAAATCCCATCAAAAAATGACTTCCATAGCCCAGGTTCCAATAGAGGGGCCTCACCCTCCTTGTATTTATCAACATCGTAAGCAGCCATTTCTTATACAAACATAGCCAAAAACATTCCTATCCATATCCCTAAAATTATAAGTTCACCAATATCATTTTTTAACATTAGAATAACACTACCCTAATTCAATTGACTGACGATATCTAAATACTTTGACCTAACGACAAGCATCTTAAATGAGTATATGAACTACAAATAAAAGTTACCTATAACAACAATGGGTTGACATTATGCCAAAAGCTAGCCACAAGATTGATTTAGTCTTCACTCCTCATCATAGCTCCTAGACAGTGCATATGAATATTATATAGAATGCAGTTGTTAATCTAAAGTAGAAACTTAGACTACATTTTCTATTAATATTTTGCACCTTACAATAAAATCTTATTATTGAATTGAATAATGTTATGTGCACACTTTCATAGTGCATACTTACAATTCCAAAGTAGGAAAATACAACAAGAAGACAAAATAGATATGAAAAGGGGTATACATACTTGAAATATTTATAATTTTAAAACATATCTAATTTCAAAATAATAACACATATCAAATATCCTAGCCTACGTCTCTTTTTCTTCCTCTCAAAAAACATTTCATTTCAAAACACAAATATCACAAATCTCCCTCAAGAGTGAATATTACTCATCGCCTTCTCCAAACTCCATTGAGGACCTCCATGAACACCCTTCCCTCAACATCTACGGTGAGCTTCCATCCACCATGAACAAACGCACCCCATCTTTGTCTTTAAACTCCATTGAGGATGAGATCCATGAACACAAATCATCCTTTCCAAGCAAGGTATGTTTCTTCCTTGCATGTTCTTACAAGTAGGGTTCATGAAAGAAAGTTTAGAGATTAAAAAACAAAGGAGGAAAAAAGGAATTTTTCTTGTTTGTCTATGACAAGTTAATTGATTGGTTTAATGAATCTATTTGTCTTGATTTTGAAGGTGCATGTGCATTCTCATCCCTTAATCAAGCATAAGGTTTATGTTCTAAGGAATTTGGAGACTCCTCCTATTCTCGATGGGTAAAATAAATTTTATTTTTTCAAAGGAACACTTAAATGACTTTACTTACTTCAATGACCATAGGAACAACTTCATGTTCAATATTGTTATTGGATGTATTGTTTTTGTTGTGGTTTACAAGTTCTTAGCATGGATATACAAGTTTTTAGCATAGGTTTACAAGTTTTTTAACTTGATTTACAAATTTTCAACACAGTTTTTCAAGGTTTTTGCATTTGATTTACAAGTCTTAAGCACAGGTTTAAGTTCTTTACTCTTGGTTTACAAGGATTTTGTGCTTAGTTTATAAGTTTTAAATACAAGTTTATAAATTTTACAACTTAGCTTTACAAGGTATTTGAAATTACTTTACAAGATTTTTGTCATTGGTTTACAAGAATTTTGTGCTTGGTTTATAAGTTTTAAGTACAAGTTTATAAATTTTAAGCACAACTTAGTTTTACAAGGTATTTGCAATTACTTTACAAGATTTTTGTCATTGGTTTACAAGTTTAAGAATAGTTCAACTTCATAAATATTTTGCACTGGGTTTACTAGTTATATGCACTTGATTTACAAGTTTTTCGCACTTGATTGGATATACTTGCTTTATTATGAAAGTGTTAATTGGTATTTGGTTGTGAAATCAGTTATAGGGAATGGCAGTTTTCAAATTTGTTAGTGGATTTTATTGAATTTTAGTGTCACATGCGATTTCTCAACTTTCAAGGTTAGATTGATTACCTAGCATCATCTATAAAGAGATCTTTACTCATTTGAGTGCTTAAAGAGATAACCAAAAAAATTTCATTGACCATAGTTTTGTTTTGTTTGTTTCTCTCTTTCAGGTTTGGTCACTTTTAAGAATAACGATTATGGATTTCATGAGCATAAAGGAATGGTTATTTGAATACACACTTTTTGTTGTGGGAAGAAAAGACAATTTGTGCAGTTTGTAATGACATAAAAAGCTTCCTGTAAATTCTTTTTATATTTTTTTGCAAAATGTAAATGTGAATTTCAAAATTCAAAATTTGTATATAAAGTGTACATAGCACTTACATTGGTATATAGGGTCTGTAAATATTTATTGATATATGAGAAAATTGATGCACATGAATAAAAAAAGTATAAATGTGTGCTAAAAAGTTCTAAACCTTTAAGAAAAAAGTTGTAAACTGTAACGCCCCGATTCTCTGTTAGAGTAAAAATGACCAAAATGCCCTTGAGGTCATTTTCGGCTCGAAACTCGAGGATAGCCGACCCGGCAGTCCTCGAGGGGCAAACTCAATGTTTGAAGGGGATTAGTGGACTTGTGAATCTTTCCGGGATTGAAAATCTCATTTTCTGAGATTTCAAGTCAAAATGACCAAAATACACCTGTTGTGTTTGACACGAGTACGAGCACCGGATGGGCCTAAAACTTCTCCAGATGGTTTTAAAAGGTGTTTTCATGTATTCTATGACCTCAGTTTTAGTCCCGGTGGTCCCGGCCAATTTTTGTGTAAAATTATGATTTTACCCCTAGTTTTGTGCTTTTAAGTTTGCTCGCGTAATTAAGCAAACATAAGCAATATTAGGCTCTAATCGAAGATTAATTAATTTCCATAATTAATCTAGAGTCAAAATAATTTATTGAAGTTAATTAGAACCTAAGATTGCTTAATTTAAATTCAAATCTTGTTTTAAATTCAAGATTCCTAGTTATGGAATCTTGAATAGTGTTTTCTCTCTCCAATTCCTTAAATCATGGAATTATGTTTGCAATTGTTTATTCATAAAATGAGTTTAAAATCCTTTAAACAAGTATGAGCACTCCTTAATTGAGTCTTGAAATTCCTAATTACATCCTTAGTTACCTAAACTCATGCTTACTGATTTCTAATCTCGCACCTAATCTAATACACACTTAAACATATCATTAACACACAATTAGATGAACAATTTTCTCTTCCCCTTAGCTGTCATGATTTGGCCAAAACCCATACCCCATTTTTCCATCACATGTGTGAATTCTTACACTTAAATATCCATGCTTACACCTCACCTTGAACCATACTTTGAGTCATAAACATCATGCTTTCATCCATGCTTCATATGACAACTTCTAGAAGACATTTTCTTCCCCCATTTTTCTCCCCAAAAACCATCAGCCCTCCATGCCCTTCTAGAAGAATTATTTCATTTCAAAATTAAAAGGAAAATACCTCAAAAACCATGCTTGAAAGCCATGCTTGAACCCATACCTATCATACCTTCAACCATGCCTTGAATAACCACTTGTAAGAGATATTTTCTCTTCTCCCATGCCTCCATGTGCTACAACTAGCCCTCCCCCTTTTTGAGCCTCCATTGTTTTTGTTTTCTATAAATACATGTGTTAAAGAACTTGTGTGAACCTTTAGATCATTTGCTAAGTTTTAGTTTCTAGCTTTCTTTTGAGTTCTTTCTTTTTTCTCTCAAGAGTTCTAAGAGTTTTTCTTCTTCATCTTCATCTTCTTCATTCACTCTTTGAATCATCATCTCGTAACCTCAAATCACCACATCACAACCTTGAATCATCCTTTAAACACTCAAACTCTCATCCTCAAACACAAACACATCCAAAACACATCTCCTTTACTTTTTCCTCTTGGTGGCCAAATCATCACCATCAATCTAGGAGGAGTTTTTCTTCTCATTCTCATCTTCAAGATCAAGTCTTTGTCTTTATACTTGGTAGGGAGTTGCTCTCTAGTTTTGTTTTTACTCAAAAATGAGATTTTCTTGAAGTTTCTCTTGGTTTCTTTTTAAGTTCTTCCTTGCTTTTCCTTTTCTTTTCATTTCGACCTCAAGGCCTTATTTTGAGCATGATAGCTTGATGATGAGTGTTCCTAGATGATGACTTGTGTTCATCTCAAAGGAACCTCTAAAGCTTGAGTTTTTCTTTTCCTTGAACTTTATCTATGTTACTTAGCTCACATGGTTTTTAACTTAAGAAAAATTAATCTCAAGGTTTTCAAAAAGCCCAAGCCTACCCTTGTCAACTTAAAGTTGGCCCGCACGTTCTAGAGTTTTCTCTAGATAGGGGTTTTGGGTACTTAATAAAGAATATGACATGGTTTCCTTCTCATTTTCTTTCCTTATTTGGTTTCGATTTCCTTAGTTTCCCTTCCTTTAAAGTAATGTTTTAAGTTGATTTCATGAGCTTGATGATGATGTTCAAGAGCCATATAGTTTCCTTGAAACTTTGGTTCAAGAACTCTAAAGCTCACTTTGTTGTTGAGATAAGTGTTGGGTTGAGATTTTCAGTTCTCTCTAAAAGTCTTGTATGAGCTCTAAGTTAAGATAAAAAGGACTTGCATCCATATTTACTTTTATGTCATCACTAAATGCATGAGATTAAAGAATGAACTTGCATATTCATATTTGTGTTTATGTTCTCACTAAATCCCTAAAATAATAATGGATTTGCATAGCATGTTTATTTTATGTTCTCACCTCCTAATAAAGACTAAAACAAGGTGCATTGCATATTTATTTTTATGTCAATCACTTAAGAGATTTAGAGCTCATGGACTTACCTATTATTATCTCAAAAAAGGTTGGGAAATATATGTTTTTAACTCCCTTGATTTCGGCCTTGTGATGATGTTGAGTCTTAGAATGAGATTCATCTAGTTACAAGTGCTAAAACTCATGTTTCATGATTTTCTTAAGTCTAGATGATCTCAAGAAAAGTCTTGAGCAAGATTTTATGTTTCAAAACCCCCTTGAAATTATTTTAAATTAGGTACTGCCCTCATGTTATTTTATGATGATTTTAATGAAATAAAAAGTGCTCTAATGAGTTTTAAAGTCCTTGAAAAGGTTCCAAGAGAAACTAGCAACTTATGTGTTTTAAAAATGAAGTTTTATGCATTACTTGATGGAGATGTTTTCGGTTCTGCCTTGCTTGATTGTCCACTGCATAATGCTGTTTTGATGATGAAAATATGAGTATGTCCATCTATATTTGATGTTAGAATTAATTTGAGAAAGTTAAGATAAGTTAACAACTAAAAAGGAATTAAAATGAGACTTTTAGATCCCTTAGAAATGTAATTTTTTGGATTCTGTCCAGCAAGGATAAAAATGAGAATTAATGGTTTACAATTAGTTTAAATGTGTAGGAACTACTCATAATTGGTTTAGGAATTGATCTTGATGCTTTAAGAACAAACCGAACTTAGAAAGGGTCAAAGTTGCGACTCCTAAGTACCCGTAAAGTATAAATTATGGATTTTGCACTCTTGAGGTTTAGAATTGTTTATGATTGTAGAATTGAGTGAGGAATACTTAGATATGAGCCTATAGGTACCCGAGAGCTTAAGTTGTGATGATGGACAACTTAGATTTCAAGTTGAAAGACCCTAAGAGTCAAAGCATAAAACATTAAGAGACTTTGATACTTTGAGTTTATTTTATGCAAGTATGATGTGATGATATGGATGATATGATGAGTATATTGATGTGATTTCATGTTAAGCATGATTGGAGAATTTGATTGAGGAAATATATATATGAACTTGTTGCATAAAGTTGATTTGAAGGAAATTCGGTACACAGCTGTTATGCTGCCAAATTTTCATCATATCTAAAGGACGTGAGAATGATTTTGAAGTATGATATGAGATTTAAAACCTTGGGTGACACCGGTTTAGCCGAGTACCCCTAGGAGATTTTTATGTGACGTAGCACTGAGACGCGCTTTCCTGGGTGACACCGGTTCGGCCGAGCACCCCCAAGAAAGACAAATCCGTGAGGATATGAGTAGATACAGCCTACCAAAGCGGACAAATTGCTGTGGCTAGAAGCCCACAAAGCATTTAAAAAAGGGTATATCCTAAGAGAGGCAATTCCTAAGCCCTTAACCCGTACTCAAGGAGTCGAGATTTTATTATGTTTCGCTTATTCAGATAATAAGTAAGAACTAGTGACGACTAGTTAAAGTATAATTTCATAACCTAGATGTTTTAGGGTGGCCCATAATGCTTAAGCTTAAGTTCTTAAGTCACAAGTTGAGAAAAGAGAATAGTCCCACTTGAAAGAATATGCCACTTTATGCCACTTGTATGCTTCCTGATGTGATGAATTATCAAGTTATTTGTTTAAAGTAGTACCATGCATTCATGCTTTGATATAGTGAATTCATGACATCAAGATGCATTCTAAAAGGAACGAACCTTGGATAAATTAGTTTTATGAACCTAAAGAAGGAATTTATATGCATGCTCACTTTTTAATAACAAACCTAAGATTCCTGAGGATGTGAACAATGTAACCTTAGATAGGAGATCCCTACTGAGATTCTTTAGTAAGATTCTCACTCATTTCTCTTCTTTCTTTCTCTCCCGTCACATCTTCAGAGCTCGATGGCGACGTACGTGGTTTTTATCGACACCCCGACTTGGGAGGTGCACTTTGATCTAGAGCATGGGTCATATCATTTTGAAGGACGTTGTGCTATTCGCGTCTTTATGTTCATCGTACGTCCCTTCGCACACCCTGTACAGAGCTACCTTTTCTCTCCTATGTCTCCCTATGACAATGCTATGGTTTTTGAGCGCGCCCTAATGCGTGACAAGAGAATTCTTTGGACGTATACCGGAGGTTCGGCTGCCCGCAACTTCTAGGACTACGTGCCCATGTATAGTGAGAGCTCTGCCCCCACTCAGAGGACGACCCCTCAGAGGATCCGCTGACGCACATGTATAGTGAGAGCTTTGCCCCCACTCCTCAGTTCGTGAAGGGCAAGAACGAGGAGACGATTACGCAACCGAGGTTGGCTAGGTGGGCCAAGATGCGCCCCCATCGAGGAGCACATGATCAGCCACTACGCGTACCTACTCCCGCTACCCTACGTCCGTGGATTGGTTTCATCCTGCCATACCCTGGGTTCTAGTAGTAGCTGTTTTAAGGGAGGTCTAGTGTGCACACTCACTCATAGATAGGATAAACCTTCTTTTGTCATGAGGTTATCCACCTTAAGTGTACTAGGGTAGGAGTTTTTATTCACGTCTTTCATGTATTTCTATTTATGTTGTATTTATTTTACCTTGTATCAAAAGCTTAGCCCGATTCTATAAAGGTGTGACTCTATGTACCTTTAATTATGATATTAATGAAAGTATTCCTTGGGTGTGCCATTGATTTGTTATATGTTTGTTTACTTTGTATTTATTTTGTATAAAGTGCAATCTAGTATTTCGTCAACGCGGCTCTCACTTTGCTTTTATATTTCAAAAAAAAAAATTACCTGTATCTTCCGCTAAGTATTTTAATAAAAGAATGAGACGAAGAAGTAATAACCTAATGATTAACCTAAATATGTTCTAGAATATTGGGTTAAAAATTAGGATGTTATATAAACCAGTGCAAAAAACTTGTAAAGCAAGTATCAAAGTCTTGTAAACCTGTGCTGAATACTTAAAAACCAAATGAAAAAAAAAAACTTGCAAATATGTGCTTAAAACATGTAAATCCATGTTTAAAACCTATAATCCAAATTCTAAAACTTGTAAACATGCGCTTATACATGTAAACCCGTGGTTAAAACTTATAAATCAAGTGCAAAAAACTTATAAACCTGTGTTTAAGATTTGCAAACCAAGTGTAAACAAACTTAAAAAATGTGCTAACCACATGCAAGAAACTTCTGAACCTATGCTTAAAAGTTCAAAACATATGCTAAAAAGTTATAAACTAGTTAGAAGAAGTTGTAAACCTATGATAAAGAGTTGTACACTAGTGCAAAAAGATTTGTAAACTGGAAATATTAAATGTTTGTGGTATCAATTCAAGTTTCAAACAACCTACACTATTCATTATGAAAATTCAAATTCATATGAACAATACTCAACACTTATCCTGTGAGTTTGAAAAACAATTCATCTATTTCAATAATCATTTTTTTCTTTAAGCATTATTAGAGTCCTCCTTTTTGCTTATACAAAATCTGTGCATACAAGCATCAAATAATTGAGCTCTCTATCTAACCCCTTCATTGAATTTTTCAGTTTAAACACAAATTTTCTTTTTATTTGAGTAGGTTTTGTAGAATTATTTCACTTACTTCTTTGAAGTAAATATCATTTGAACAACAGGCACTAATAGGTCAAAATCCCCATAATGGTCATCAATCTGAACCTTGACATCAAAAATTTGTATCAACAATCATTAAATCCTACATACTTTACATATAGTGTATGATACAAAACGTAGATACACAAAAAAAACAAATAAATTATAATATAGTTGTGATACAAAACCTACATATACAATATTTACTACTTGGTTTACAAGTTTTTAGAACCAGTTTCCTAGAATTTATAACCAATTTACAAATATATTGCACCAATGATCTAATTTTGACCTCCAATTTCACAGTATTTAGAAATAGATTCAAATATTTGCAAGCAGTTCAGAACTTTGTGTAACACCATTTTCCAATTATTTAGAAAATGTTTCCAAGGATTTAATATTATTTTATGAGTTTCAGCATAGGTTTACAATTTATTTTGCACTGGGTATCAACTTTTTTACCACCAATTTCACAATACTTAGAATCATATTTCAATCATTTACAACTAGTTCAAAACCTTGTAGTATGGCTTTGCACAAAAAAAAAACTTGGTTTACAAACCTTATTGCTCTTGACTTTTAAGTTTTAAGCATTGGTTTACAAGTTTTAAGCAATGCTTAATTTTAAAATTTTTTGCACTTGGTTTACAAGACTTGTGAACCCGTGCTTAAAACTTATAAACATAATACCAAAAACTTGTAAATCAAGGGTAAAAAGCTTGTAAACCAATGGCAAAAAACTTTCCCAAATATATTGTATTGTAAACTGTGTTCACAATATTTAAAATTGGATTCCAAGTATTTACAACCATTTCAAAACTTTGTAGCACCACTTTGTTCAATAAAGTTGGTACCAAGCCAATTGCATTTGGTTTGTAAGTCTTAAGCATGAGTTTAAAAGTTTTTTGCTTTTGGTTTACAAATTTTTTACACTTGGTTTATAGGTTTTAAGCAATGCTCAGTTTTACAAATTATTTGCACCATAGTAATAAAACCCGGCTTGACCCAGCCAGTTTGATTGGCGGATCAGTGAACTGGTTATGCAACCAGGCCAAGTTACTTGTTGGACTGGCCATGGAATGGAACCAATGAGAACCAATGTAACTCAGCTGGTTTTAATGGAAACCAGTGTCCCAACCGGTTTTAGTGGAAACCGGTGACCTAACCGATTTATGTGAACTGGATTGAGTCATGCTTTTATTTTTTTTACAAAATGACATTGTTTCATTTTTTTAAAAACCTAAAACTAAATTTCCTAAATCCTAACCTAAAATAGAAGACCACTAAAAGCTAAGAAGGACCCTTATCCTTAAGTGTGGCTGTGAGAATTGAGATCAAGAGGAAGAAGACCACCACACCACAAGACGAACAATGCTTAGGAAGAAAGATTGCAGTGCCTTGTTGCCTCCACACCTGCTACTTGCTACCGCAGGAAGAACTCTACCTAGGAAGAAAGATTGTGCATATGACGTCGCCCTTGCTTGCTGCCTCTGCGCCTCGCATCGCCCTCACTTGCCGCCGCGCCGCGCAACGTCTTGTGCCCTCACCCCTGCCACCACCTTACCTTATCGTGTCGCCTTCGACGGGTGAATTCTGAGTTCTTTTTCTTTTTCATTTTGTTGTGCTACAAAAAATGTACCTAACACTGTACATACTATTTTGGCTTTGGGAGATTGAGATTTAAGAGTGTGAGAGTGAATAGATTGCTCATTGTTGTTGTTAATTTGTTGTGACTTATGAGTTTATGACTTTATGGTGTGAAATTTTGTTTGCGTTGTTATGTTTAATGTATGAGTTTATGATTTTATGGTGTGAAACTTTGTTTGCACTGTGACAACATTTAAGAATTTATGCTATTTATCTATGTTTTGGTATATTTTTATCTATTTTTTTAACCTTTTCTTTTATAATTTTAAGTATATATTTTAATAAATCCAGTTGAACCAGTGATTCAATGACCTGGTGTCTTGACTAAGTCAAGCACTGGGTCGAGTCTGATAACTATGATTTGTACTTGGTTTAAAAGACTTGTAAACCTGCACTTAAAACTTCCAAACAATAGTATCAAAAAATTGTAAACCAATAGCAAAAAATTGTAAACTAATGGCAGAAAACTCTCCCAAATATATTGTATTGTTGACCATGTTCATATCATTTAGAATCGGATTCCGTGTATCAAAACCACTTTAGACAAAAAAAATTTGGTTGACAAAGCATATTTCACTTAATTTATAAGTCTCAAGTAGGGGTTTACAAGTGTTGTTTCCTTGGTTTACAAGTTTTTTACACTTGATTTACATATTTTAAGTAATACTTAGCTTTACAAATACTTATAAACCCATGCTTAAAACTTGTAAACCAATGGCAACAAACTTGTAAGCTAATTTTTAGCATTACTTTATGAGCTTTAGCGCTATTTTATAGGTTTAGTAATAAGAAATCATTCATTCTCAATTTAATAATCATATTTAGCTCAAACTGTACAAATAAATAAGGAACCCATCAAAAGAAATATTATAAACCCATCAAATGAGAAACAAGAAGTGCAAATGAGGAACTTGCATATCTTAGCAAACAAGATTATTGCAGAAAATGTGAAAGAAATGTATGTTTATTACTGTTAATCTTCTTCTATAGGAGATAGATCGACAATCATCCTCATGAGTTGTTGTTTTATTGTGAGATGATCATATAGCAATAGTTCTTGACGGCGGATTTGGCGGGGCAGTAGTAGTGGTGGTGGCAAAATGACGTTGTCATTCTCTTGCACAACAGATAGGAGAGTTATGTGGGAGCTGACAGAGAAAGATAGCAGAAGCTAAGAGAGATGAAATTAATGTGGGTTTTTTTTTTTATTTCAGTAAAGTTTTGTATCACATTAATATATTGATACATGTATTTTGTCATTTTCTTCCCTTCACCTGTGGTGGAACCATAGGTGTTTGTCTTTGAGGTGTGTAAATTAAATAACATAATAGTATTCAATTTTTCTACTAAAATATTTTATACTCTATCATTTTCACTTCATTTGTCCAAAACTAAAAAAATACATAGATTAAGAAAATAATAAATCTATTTTGATAATAGTAAAAATATTTATGGATGGACTATATTACCTTTATTAAAATATAATTTATGTGATTATAATATTGTTGAAAAATAATGCAATTAATTATATTAGGGGTAGTATTAGAAATAAAAAATTTAATGTTTCTTAATATAAGAAATTGACAGATGTTTTGTAACAAAAAAAATTGAAAAAAATGGACAAATAGATTAAAAATGAAGGAGTATTTTTTTTACACTTTATCGTTGTAGTTTTTTTTTTTTAACAATGGAATGAGAGTAATTTTAACCTTAGTTAATGATAAAGCTCAATACTAATTTATGCATTAATTAAATTTTAAATTACAAATAATCAAGATAATAAATATTTAAATTAATATAGAATTCTATCATCAATTAAGCGGAACAAATTAAATAACATTTCTCGTAGTATTAAATAAATTAAAATAAATATAATTTTAATATTTTATACAGCACTGTAAAAATATATAATAATTTCCAACTAAATAAATAAAATATTGACTTTATCGCGTATATAGAGTTCAATCTTGTTTTTACGGGTGAATCAGGATCAACTAATGATATGATGCCGCTGCTAATCCACGGTGATAACAAGAGGCTTCTCTAAAAATGCTTCTAAAAAATTAAAAAGATGTATATATACCACGTACATTAGTATTGATTTATTAGTTTGAGAGTCATCCGATGACGAGTCGAGTCACAAGAAGATTAAACTGGAGTTGATAAATGAATGCTTGGTTTTCTTGATATAACAAGGGTGGTGTTGCGCCGCAGAGAAAGCATTTTTGTGGTCAAAAGACGTTCCTTGATGTAGTTGGAAACTTTATTTGTGAACATACATTAACTAAACTTGATTACATCACTTAGACATAGGGACACTTATCTTCATGCAAAAAAGTCAAAAATGACGATTGGATTAGGTGAGTTGACCTGTCCACTAACATCACAAGTGGTTCATATACTTCTACCACATTTGTTAATGACTGGGATGAATCACTGCAAGTAATAAAAGGACCCAAATTTTGAATAGGAGAAGCCACAGTAAAAGGTTCGTAGCATCACGACTTTAAGGTGACTAGTTGACGTCTTAATTTTTGTCTTCACGCGCAACTAATTTGAAGTTTTCACAAAAGATGCGATTTTATCTTTTGGATTTAACTTTAAGATTTTATTGGAATACAATTTCTGTAAATTTTAAAGAAAATTCTATACAGTCATCCAATTATACAATAATATATAAGTAAATATGATTATTTTTCATATATATTACTTAAAAAGTTATATAAAAGGAGATATTCAATTGGATGATGATATGAAATATTTTTATACTACCAGCATATCAAAATTAAACTCTAATTTTAATACACAAAAAAGATAAAGACATTTTACACAGGCATTCAATTATCTAATATAACATAGCAACTATCATTAACTTATATAAAATAATTAAATTATCCTATAACTTCCACTTTTACGATTCGAAAAGACATGTAAAAAGAAGAGATTTAATCAAATAAGAGAAAACGTATCATTGTCAATATATTAATATGAAACTCTTATTTTTTATATTTAAAAATATCAAATGTCAACATGATATATCTTCTAAATCTTTATGTATAGTTGTGGAGTTTTACATGTTATTTTACATATAGAGTTTATCCATATAAATTTTACCTTATTTTTATCCCGAGAATACATTCTAAAAATAATTTTTTCTTGCTTAGAATCATAATCACAAGATATGTGATAAGGAGCATTTATACCACTTATCTTGCTAACAAATCTTAGCTTTTTGTATAAGTTTCACTGAGTTATTGAAGTCAATACTTAGAGTTTTAATTTAATCCACATTGTGCAATTTTTTATAGAATTATTAACTATTGAACTAATTTTGAAATAAATTGTAATTACAGCCTATTGCATTTAACTTGTCTCTTTGAGTATAGTTTTGTGCACAAGAGCTTTTGGATTAAGTGCAAATTGTCAAGAACAATGTTGGGAACTCATGGGTGAGTGTTGCAGCGATCGACAGATATGTTGCTTGAGCTCACTATTCTGGTGAGCACTGCAACACTCATTTCAGCGTTGCAGCAATTGTGTAATAATATGATTACAGATAATTAATATATTTTTGGGCCTCCACTTTGGGCTATTTTAGAGAGCAATATTTAAGGAATTGACACAGACTTTTACCCTAGTTTTTTTATCTACAATTTAGGCAGCTAGAATTCTCTCTATCTCTCTCTACATCTTCTTCTCTAATCTTTTCTCTCTAAGAATTCCATTAATGAAGGCGCTTTGTTCTTGGAGCTTGTGATAAGGATCTTTCTTATTATCTTCATATTCTCTTTTATTTTCACTGTTGTAATCTTCTAGAGATGGAGGAATAGGTTTTCTTACTAGTGTAAGAGTTTCAGGATGGATTGGGATGATATTTGATACCCTTTTTTATATTGAATTATTAGTTTTTTCAATGTTCTTTAGCTTCTATTCTTATAATTATTTTTACGATTGTTACAATTTCTATTGGAATAACGAGATTGACAATCATCATTTAAGGAAACCCTTTAGGCATAAATAGATAGATCCATTGGTTTATGTTTGAAGGAGAATATTAGAATTAACTTTTCGATTGGCGGTTAGGCTATAGCAATTGGTTCATTAAATTATGTGATTTCTAGTTAAACTGGGATCCCATTTGTTGGTTATTTGGATTTGTCAAATTCTAAAGGTCGATCGACCACTAGTAAAATTGTTAGTAATTTATTACTAATAGCCACTAATGTGTTTAATATTTGATCAATAATAATTAATTCTAATTCCAGAAATACCTTGCACTAGTGCCATTAATTATTGCTTATTCCCACTTATTTTTAATTCTCTTAATTTAATTTTCAAATCCCCAATTTTCCAATTAAGCGATGAAGCCTCCTTGAGAGATGACATAGATTGTGTATTTTACTGTATTTTTAGTACAACTTAGCATACCAATTAATTCTAATTTGAGGAGGCAACAACATCTCCATCAATATGATTTTAATGAATTTTAAAGTTTAAATTTTAAAATTATAGATATCTGCTAATGAATGTAGGCATGGTTGGTTAAGCTTTAACTCATACTTCATAAAAATGTGGATTCGAATATGCTAATCGATGTGAAAATCTCATTTAGAGGCTCGTGTTCTCATCATGGGCCTCAATTTGATCAGACTAGATTAATCAGATTATTGGTATTGGTAACTAATATAGCCCATTGAGGAGGAAAAAAATATATCCAAACTGTGAAATTAGATAAAGGGGGCACTACGTATTCCTATAGAAAGAAACAGAATGGGATCTACATATTTCTGCATGCAAATATGAATACATATCAAATACCATTTCTCGAAAATTATAAATTGGCACATGTTCCTTTAATTATTCCCCTTGACAGTCCAATACGCCGATGCAGAAGAAAGGCATACGTTGGCTAGTTTTAGAGTGGCTTAGCCTTGATGTCAAAGCAGAACATGTATATATTCATTTTTTTTTTCCCCATAAAATGACTGCCTTTCGGTGACTTCCAAAGCTAGCTGCACTTTCTTCGAGTCAGAAAGAACCAAATAAAGAATGCAAGTGCCTGCGGAACGGAATAGAAATAATAGAAAGAGCACAAGAAATTAACAGCATACGTCAAGGAGAGGAGAATCCTCCACATGCAGCTTCAATCCAAAAGTACTCGAAATAGACTCCGAACTGGCCACATGATGTACCCTTAAATAAAAAGTTTTCACTTCTTCCCTTGTGACAAGACAATTTAACAATATCTCTTTAAAGAAATGGCCTTTGGTAGTCCACGGAGATATATACTGCACCATGTACTTGTATGCGAGTACTCACTTGGGGTGGAGTTACCTACAAACCAGATTATAGAGGACACTAGTGCTAGTGGCACATTCGATCCAAACTCCAAGTACGATGATGGTGTGGTGCGTGCAATGACTCCACTGCTTAAATCAATATATATAAGATCAAGTAGCAAGAGGCTGGGGTAAAATACATGTCTTAGACAAGTATGTAAACTCCAGAACCCTTCAAAAAGTACAAGTTTTACTGTTTTGAATTATAACAAAACCAATTTAAAGAAAATACTTTAAAGAATGATTAATTGTCACCTTGAGTTTCTTGACTAAGCTTAACAAGTGTTTTCGAAGCACACTATCGAACTTAAGTGAAAATGATTTCACTTTGCACGTGCAAAGATATTTTTTATCTCGTGGGAAGAGGATAAACTTAGATGAAGTGAAAATCATATCAAGCAAAATATGCTCTTGTACATCAAGGAAGCAAGCACATCGAAACAGAATTAAGAAACCAAGAAAAATGTTCGTAAGAAAGCAACACTGTACTTCAGAAAGAATGACTACAGTGAAGATAACATACAAAAACTGGAAGCAACGTGTTACCTAATCTTCAATTATCACAATCATGGATTATTCATCATCAAAAGCCAAGATTGAAGATTAGAAGACAAATAAATTAACAAAAAACTAGCAGTGCTCTTCAAAAAGTTCACTTTGTAACGCCCCGATTTTCTGTTAGAGTGAAAATTATCAAAATGCCCCTAAGGTCATTTTCGGCCCGAAACTCGAGGAAAGCCAATTCGGCAGTACTCGAAGGGCAAACTCAATGTTGGAAGGGGATTAGTTGGTTTGTGTACCTTTCCGAGATCGAAAATCTCATTTTTCGAGTTTTCGAGTCAAAATGACCAAAACGCCTCTGTGGTGTTTTACCCGTTTGCAAGTGCCGTATGAACTCGAAACTTCTCCAGATGGTTTTAAAATATGTTTTTATGTATTCTGTGACCTTAGTTTTGGTCCCGGAGGTCCTAGGCAAAATTAGTGTAAAATTACAGTTTTGCCTTTAGTTTTGTGTTTTTTAGCTTAATTGCGTGATTAAGCAAACCCAAGTAATATTAGGCTCTAATCGAAGATTAATTAATTTCCATAATTAATCTTGAGTTAAAATAATTTATTAAAGTTGATTAGAACTTAATAATGCTTAATTTCAACTCAAATCTTATTTTAAATTCAAGATTTCCTAGTCATGGAATCTTGAATAGTAAATTCTCTCTCAAATTCCTTAAATCATGGAATTGTGTTTTCAATTGTTTATTCACAAATGAATTTTAAATTCTCTAATGATGTATGAACACTC
This sequence comes from Dalbergia cultrata, assembly GCA_031216105.1. Lineage (NCBI taxonomy): Eukaryota > Viridiplantae > Streptophyta > Magnoliopsida > Fabales > Fabaceae > Dalbergia > Dalbergia cultrata. The sequence continues at coordinate 33,915,273 of CM062352.1, forward strand.
CTAATCTTGTCATAAAATTTCCTAAACCTCATTCTTAGTTACCTAAACTTATGCTTAACAATTCCTAACCTTGTACCTAAGCTAACCTACACTTAAACCTATCATTAACACACATGGAAGATTTTTCCTCCCTCCTTGCTGTCTAGGTCTGGCCGAGACATACCCTCTCAATTTCCATCACATGCTCAAATTTTTACACTCAAAGAACCATGCTTCCACCTCACCATAAACCATACTTTGTCATACAAATACCATGCTTCATATGACCACTTCTAGAAGACTTTTTCTCTCATTTTGTGTGGCTCAAATTCAGCCAGCCCTCCTTGCTTCTATAAGAGATATTTCATTTCAAATTTAAAAGAAATATCACTCCAAAACACCTTACTTGAAGCCATGCTTTGTATCATAACCTCCATACTCCAAACCATGTTTGTATGACATTGTGTAAGAGATATTTTTCTCTCCTCCATGCCTCAAAGTACAGGGCCAGCCCCCTCCCCTCAATGAGCCTCCATTGTTTCATTCTTCTATGAATACCTTGCTTAGAAGCACTTGGAAACACTTTAGATCATTTGCAAAGTTTTAGTTTCCAAGCTTTCTTGAGTTTTTTTCTTTCCTCTCAAAGAGTTCTTAGAGTTCTTCTTGTTCATCTTCATCTTCTTCATCCCCTCTTCATATCATCATCTCATAACCTCTAAACACCACCTCACAACCTTGAATCATCATCAAATCTCTCAAACACTTGACCTCAAACACAAGCTCACCAAGAACACATCTCCTTTCCTTTCTTTCTCTCAAGACCGAAGCCACATCTCCACTTTAGGGGGAGTTACTCTTCTAATTTCCATCCTCAAGACCAAGCTTTTGTCTTCATATTTGGTAGGGAGTTGCTTTCAAACTTTGTTTTTACTCAAAAATGTGTTTCTCTAGTTTTCTCTTGGTTTCTTTTGAGCTTTCCTTTGCTTTCCTTTTCTTTTTTTCATTTCAGCCTCTTGGCCTTGTTTTATGTGAACATGATAGCTTGATGATGAGAGCTCCTAGATGATGACCTTGTGTTCATCTCAAAGGAACCTCTAAAGCTTGAGTTTTGTTCTTGATCTAGTGAAGTCTTGGTTTTTCTTTCCCTTTCTTATTCTCTATGATTTCGGCCTCCATAGTTTTTCTTCAAAGGTTTTGTTAAAATTTTTAAAGTATCTCTATTTCTATTTTATGTCATGGAAGAATGTTGTTTTGGTTCTTACTCTCTTGAAGTTTTACTTTCCTTTAAAAGCTTGTTTCTTTGAGCTTGATGATGATGTTCAAGAACCACATAGTTCCTTTGAGAACTTGGTTCAAGGACTCTAAAGCTCTCTTTGTGATGAGATAAGTGTTGGGTTGTATCTCTAAAGTCTTGTAAGAGCTCTAAATGAGATTAAAATGAATATTGCATCCATGTTTATGTTTATGCCTTGTGCATCATATTTACTTTCCTTGCTATCACTAAGTATCAAGATAATAAATGAACTTGCATTATCATGTTTATGTTTCAAGCTTTGCATTATCATGTTCATATTTCAAGTCCTCACTTAATATACCAAAGATAATAATAAGTTGCATCTCATGTTTATTTTATGCTCTCACTTTACTTTCTAATGAAAACTAAAACTAGTGCATGAGCATATTTATTTTTATGTCATCACTTAAGAAGAACCTAGAGCTCAAAGATTTGCCTATTGTTGTCTCAAGCAAAGGCTTGAAAACTATATGTTATTTAGCTCCTTGATTTCGGCCCTAAGGAGTTATATGTGTTACAAGTATTAAAATCTATATTTCATAATTTTTCTAAGCTTATATGAGTTCAAGTAATGTCTAAAACAAGGTTTTATGAATTTAGGACCTCTTGAGATAAATTTAATTTAGCTACTGCCCTTGCAAATATTTTGAGGATTTTAGATGATAAAAATGTTTATAAATGAGTTTTGAAAGTCTTGAAAAGGTTCCAAGAGAAACTAGTATTTTATGTGCTTTAGAAACCAAGTTTTTATGCCTTTGTATTGAGATGTATTTTCGGTACTACCTTGCTATGATTAAGTGCTGTTTATGCTATTTTGATGATGATAACATGAGTATATTTAATGTTAAAATTCATATGTGAAAGATAAGAGAAGTTAGTAACTGGAAAGGAATTAATTTGAGAGTTTTAGATCTCTTAATGTTTGATTTTTCTGGATTCTATCCAGCAAGGTTTAGAAATGATAATCATGGTTTTAAATTAGTTTAAATGTGTAGGAATGACTCATAATTGGTTTAGGACTTGATCTTGATGCCTTATGAGCAAACCGAACTTAGAAAGGGTCATTGTTGTGACTCCTAGGTACCCGTAAAGTTAGAATTTTAGATTCTACATTCTTGAGGTTTAGAATTGTTATGATCATAGAATTGAGTGAGGAATACTTATATATGAGCCTATAGGTAGCCGAGAGCTTAAGTTGTGATGATTTATAACTTAGATTGTGAGTTAAGGATCTTAAGGGTCAAAGCATAAGACATTAAGAGATCTTTTATTGCTTTGTGTTTGATAATGCAAGTATGATATATGGACATGCATGATGTGATGATATATGAGTTATGATGATGTGATCTTTTTATGTTGATGCTATGATGATGTGTGAATGCATGTGCTAGGATGAAACCGTTTATATGACTTTAGAATTTAATTATGAAATGTGAAATTGAATGTGTAAGTACATGCATTATGAGTTGATGTGGCATTCTATGATGAAGTGCATAAATTTATGAGCATAATATACATATTGCATGAGGTTCCATGATGATAGTTGAGGGCATGTGTTTATGATGCATTCTTGCATAACACACCGAGACGCATTTCTCCTACCTCGGTAAGGAGATAACAAAACTGTGAGGGTATGGTAGATGCAGCCTGCTAGAGCGGACAAATTTACTGTGCACTAGATGCCGTAGATGCATTTCGAAGAAGTAAATAACCCTAACCCACACTCTGGGAGTCGGTGTATTAGGTGATCCTTAAGTCCCTAACCTGCACTCAAGGAGTCGGTGTATTAGGTGACCCTTACGCCCCTAACCCGTACTCTAGTAGTCGGGATTCTATCTATGGTTCATTTATTCAGATAATGAGAGGGCAACTAGTGATGTGTTACCCCCTCTATTATTCCCACGTTAAATCTAGTGACGACTAGTTAGGATTGAGCTCATTCCTAGGCGATTAGGTGAGACGGAGTTTGGGGACCATGATAAAAATCGCCGGGGCGGTATGTTGGTTGGATTTAGGTGACCATGTTTAAGAGGGTGGTCTTTGAGAAAAAGAACTTAAAAGTTCAAGCATGAGAAAGAGATATGAGGTTTTTAAAGTCACACGGTTATGCGAAAAGAAAGAGTTTTATGTGTTATGTATAGGTTAATATTTTTCCTTGATGCTATGTTCTATTGACTGTTTGCATAATGTATTGTCATGCATGCATCCAATATCTGTTGCATTCATATCATTAAGACCCATACTAAAAGATACCCACTTCGGATAAATAGATTTGAGAAGATTAAAAGTTAAACCTTATGCATGACCACCTTTTTATAATTAAAACCAAAGTGGCTGGGGACGACGACGACGACACGTGTGTTAGAGTCGGAAATCCCTACTAAGAATCTTGAATGAGTTTCTCATCCCTCTCTCTCTTTTCTTCCGTGTCGTCTCCAGACGAAGATGCTGGTGTATCTTATGACGCGGTTCGTGATTTCTACTAAGTCATGGGCATGAGGCATGCACTATGAGCCGAACTGGCAGGACGTAACGGACGAGCGTAGATGCCGCTTTAGTTTTATAATTATAGAAGTGTATTTCTTTGGATGTGACAATAGGACTATGATAGTCATGAATTATGTACCTATGATTCTGTTGTGATGTAATGAACAACCTTTGTGTTTTGTGACCATGAATGATATGAGATATCTTTTCTATATGTTAGTCTTTGTTACGTCATACGTGGCTCTCACTTTGATTTTATATTTCAAAAAAAAATTTACCCATATTTCCGCTAAGTATTTTCATAAAAGAATAAGACTAAGAAGTAATAACCTAATGATTAACCTAATATGTTCTAGAGTATTGGGTTAAAAATTAGGATGTTACATACTTCATAAAAAGGGAGGGAAAGCGGTTAAATTTGAACTTCAAAATCAAAAGTCAAACTAGTTTTTTTTAACTGGGACATCATCTCTTCAGCATCCTTGATCAACTGTTAAAGGCTTATTAAGGAGTTTAGAAACCAAGCTCAAAAAATAGAAAATCATTTTCTAATAGACTTCAGAAACCTCAACTTATCAATGGCTTCTGAAAAAGAACTCTAACACCAGACAAGCCACTCCTCTAGGTTATGTTTCCAATACTTAATTTGATATTCGACACGTGTCGTTTGGATAGAAGATCAGGGGTAATGGTAACAAAGGGAACCATCTATAGATAGAGATAACTGAGCTTCCAAAGATAGAAGGACGAAGTGAGCTAAAACGCTAGAAAAAATCTTTCCAAATCTCTCTGTGAAAAACAACTGCTAAATTCTTCTATACATTAAAATCTTCTTTCTAAGTTCCAAATTTTTCACACATTCTTCTGAGGAAGAATTAGTAGAAAGAAGTCACTCAAGTCGTTTCAGATTTGTCATTCCATATCCTTTCAAAAAGAAGCTTGAGTGCAAGATTGTTCGAACTAAATATCAATCTTGAACTGGTTATATCCTCAATCCAATAGTGATCAGAAGTTAAATAGCTTTAAGAGGCTACTGTAAAACTACTTGTTGTTGTGTTAGTAAGTGTTGTTTACTAACACTGGTAAGAGCTTGAAAGAATATTGTAAAGACTATCCTGTATTTTTATCTCCTTGAGTTGAGGAAGATTAGTGAAACTCAGTGGTCACTAAGAACTTGATGTAAGCAAATGTTGGCCGAACCAGTATAAAACTCTTGATTCAGTATCTTCTCATCCCTCACTTCTTTATTTTCAACATTTGAATCTGCGTAAATATTTTGATCATTATATCTTAGTTTTAATCTATTTACTCAAACTGTTTAATTCAGAAAGTTACTTTCTGAATAATCTAACCTATTTTCCAATGCGCTTCAGCTCAACACTTGTTAGATTTTTGCTATAGAATTTCAATTTTAAAAGTTTGAAAAAGGTAGCACGATTCAACCCCCCTTCTCGTGCAATTTCTCACCAACAAGTGGCATCAAAACTTGGCCTCTAAGGGATTGAGCATTCTAACTATTGCAGAGGAAAAAAGATCCAAAGATAAAAGGCAGAAACATTCATATAGCAGAAGGGCACTCGATGCACAGATCGCCATTCTTCGATAGTGGAGACTATGCCCATTGGAGAGACCGTGTGGAGTTGTTCATAAAATATACAAGTCTTGACTTGTGGGAAATAATCCAAGAAGGCGACTGCATTCCAACTAAAGAGGTCCCTACAGTAGATGGTTCACCCTCGACATCAAGATAAGTCCCCAAAAGCATATGGACAGAGCAACGTAAATCTAGGATTCAAATAAACTCCAAAGCTAAGTATCTGCTCACCTATGCACTAAGTAAAGTTGAATATGATAAAATTATATCCTATGTCATGCTGCATGAAGGAACTGATCAACTCAAGGAGACAAAGATCAACATGTTGGTCCACCAGTATGAAATGTTTAAAATAAATGCTCAGGTAAGCATTGATGAAATGACTACAAGATTTATCCATATCATAAATCAATTAAAAGGTCTTGCCAAAAGATATTCTAACCCTGAGCTTGTTAGAAAAATCTCAAGAAATCTCCCTAAAAAATGGTTGCCTAAAGTAACAGCCATTACTGAAGCTAAAGATCTTCAAACTCTAGGTTTGGATGCACTTATTGAATCTCTCAAAATCCATGAAATGGTGTTGGCAGAAATGCATGGTGAATCTATGAGAAAAAACAAGTCCATTGCCCTAAAATCTTCTCATCTTAAGTCAAGCAAAGGGAAGGCAATGAAAATCACTGAAACCTCTACTGATGAAGACGAATCTGATAATGACACTGAAGATGAAATGGAGATGAGATCTCCATGCTAGTAAGAAATATGTCAAGAGCCTAGAAAGGTAAGTTCAAAAGAGTAAAGGCATAAAAAGGGACAAGAAAAGCAAAATAAAACCAGACAACATTATTTACTTTAACTGTGGAGAAAAATGTCACTTCAGACCTAAATGTTCTAAACTAAAAGGTCCACAAAAGAAGCTCTTGAACAAGACAAAAGGAATGCTGGCAACATGGAGTGATTCTGAAGAAGAAAAGGAAGGAACAAAAAGCCTAGAAGGACAAGAAGATATGGCTAACCTATGCTTCATGACTGGCTATAATTCGGAGGACGAATCCGAGGTAAATAACTCTAACTAGAATCTATCCTATGATGAATTAATGGCTTTATATGAAGAACTGCTTGAAAACACTCAATCCATTTCCTCTCATTATCTAAATGTAAAGAAAAAGCATCAAAAGGCTGTTTTAGAACTTCAATTGGTCAAAACGAAAGTTGAAAATTTGAAATGTGGAAAGAAGGAATTACAAAAGGAAAACAATGAACTCAACCCCTTAAGAACCAAGGTATCAAAAGATAATGAGGAAAATTAGAAAATTATGTTTGAACTAGAGAAAACGGTTAAACTTCTGAAATCTGATCTAGAAAAAATGGTAAATGGCTCAAAAAATCTTGAACTGATGCTTGGAGGACAAAGGCCATACTTTCAAAAAACTGGGTTAGGATATAAAGAAGTGGAAAAAGGAAAAGGAAATGCATTTCAACTAAATAAAACAAGAAACAGAGTCTTCTGCGCTGTCTATTATAAGAAGGAACATCCTCCTGACAAAAGCTTCATGAAAAGGAAGTCTGTCAAAAGAGTTAGAAAATCCTTTCTTTATGATACTAACTTAAAAGGACCCAAGAAAGTCTGGGTACCTAAATTGAAAAATATATTTATTGCAAGTGTGCTTGAGAACACATATAGAATCTAATAACAAATGGTACATGGACAGTAGCTATTCTAGACACATGTTCGGATCTAGAAAATGGTTCAAAAATCTCAGATCAAAGAATTTTGGATCAGTAAAATTCGTTGATGGAAGAAAAAAGAAAGTCACAGGTATTAGAAACATTGGTAAGGATGATTTTCACCAAATTTCTGATGCACTATTTGTTGATGGTCTATGTCACAATCTACTAAGCATAAGCCAAGTCTGTGATCAAGGCTTTAATGTCATCTTTAATATCATAATTGCAATGTTGTTAGTCCTATGTTAGGATGAGTTATACTATCTAGAAAAAGGCATGATAACACTTATGTGTTACTCTTGGATGATTTTCAAGATCAAGACATAAAATATCTGTCATCCTTCATAGATGAAAGGTGGTTCTGGCATAAAAAGCTTGGGCATGCTTACATGAAACTTATCTCTAAGTTAGCTTAGAAAGAGCTTGTCAAAGGATTGCCAAAGATTAGGATTGACAAGAATTCAACCTGTGATTTTTGTGGAAAAAGCAAGCAAACCAAAGCTTCTTTCCATAATAAACATGTGGTATCTACCACTAAACCACTGGAATTACTTCATATGGATCTCTTCGATCCAACTCAGACGGCTAGTCTCACCGGGAAAAGATATTGTCTAGTCATTGTAGATGAGTTTTCCAGATTTAACTGGTGTTCTTGCTAGCTTCTAATGATGAGGTGTTTGAAATATTCAAAGTTTTTGTAAAATGTATTTGCACTGAAAAAAATTCACAAATTATTTCTATCAGATCTTATCATGGAGGAGACTTTGAAAATCATATATTTAATGAGTTTTGTGAAAAACATGGTATTCTTCATGAGTTCTTTACACCTAGAACTCCCCAACAAAATAGGGTTGTTCAAAGGAAAAATAGAAGCTTACATGAGATGGCTAAAGCATTGATTTTAGAAAGTGGCTTATCTAAAGTATTCTGGGCAAAGGCTGTAAATACCTCATGTTATATACAAAACCAAATTTTTCTACGACCAATCCTCAAAAAGACCCCCTATGAGCCATGGAAAGTTAGAAAACCCAACAAATCATATTTTCACATATATTTGGTTCATCATCCTTTATACTTAACAACAGGGACAAACTTGCCAAGTTTGATCCAAAATCTGATGATGGTGTTTTTCTAGGATATTCATTTGTTTCTAAAGCTTACAAGGTATAGAACAAAAGAACGTTATTCGTCGAAGAAACAATTCATATCAAGTTTAAGGAGCTCAGGAAACACTTTGAAGATGACCCAGATGATCTAGAGGAAGCTCTTGAAAGATTGAATCTTAGAGAAGACTCAGAAATCAAGCAGATAAAAACCTCAGAAAGTAGACTTCAGGATTCAAATTCTTCAGAAAGTATACTCAGAACACCAAAGTCATCACAAAGTAATAATTCTGAATAGGAGGAAGAGCAATTTGAAGATGAAAGAGAAACTGAAGAAAATTATAAGCACAGAAACTACAAAGGAGTCTCTAATCTTAAAATTGTCTCTCGGAATAATGTTATAGGAGATATCTCTAAGGGAGTAAAGACTCGATCCTCCCTAGGAAATACTTCAAATTGTGCTCTAATCGCCAGCATTGAACCTGTATGCATTGAAGAAGCTTTAAGTAACAAAGGATGGGTGGAAGCCATGCAAGAAGAGCTGGATCAATTTGAGAAAAGCAAAGTCTGGACTCTTGTGGAAAAACCAAATGGAAAAACCATCATCGAAACAAAATGGATATTTAGGAATAAATTGGATTAAGCAGGTATAGTTATCAAGAATAAAGCAAGATTGGCTGCACAAAGCTACAATCAAGAAGAAGCAATTGATTATGATGAGACCTTAAAACCAGTCGCAAGATTGGAAGCCATAAAAATGCTACTTGCCTTTGCTGCTTACAAGGGATTTACTCTCTACCAGATGGATGTCAAGTCTGCCTTTTTAAATGGATTTCTTTTTAAAGAAGTATATGTGAAGTAACCTCTTGGTTTTGAGAGTGATGACCTCCCAAACCATGTCTTCAAATTAACAAAAGCACTCTATGATCTAAAACAAACTCCTCGTGCTTAGTATGAAAGGTTAAGCAAATTTTTGTTAAAGAAAAGTAACATTGACACAACTCTATTTCCTCTTAAGTCTAAAGATCACATTCTAATAGTTCAAATATATGTTGATAACATTATATTTGGCACCTCTGATCATTCTTTCCATGAATATTTTTTCAAAACTAATGTAGAGTGAGTTTGAAATGAGTATGATGGGTGAACTAAAATTTTTCCTTAGTTTGCAAATAAAACAACAAAAGGATGGAACTCTGATCCACCAAGAAAAGTATATAAAAGAGCTTTTGAAAAAATTTCACATGGATCAAGCAAAGCCAATGAGTACTCCCATACCTCCATCACAAATCATTGATGCTGATCAGGGTGGCAAAAAAGTTTCAGAAAGTAATTATTGAGGAATAATTGGCTCACTTTTGTACCTTATAGCCAGTAGACCAAACATTCAATTGAGTGTGGGAATTTGTGCTAGATTTCAATCAAATCCAAAACAATCACACTTAAATACTGTTAAAAGAATATTCATATATTTATCAGGTACTACAAATCTTGGCTTATGGTATGGGAAAAGTACATCTTGTGAGATTGCACGTTATTACGACGCTGACTTTGCAAAAGACAGAGTAGAAAGAAAAAGCATCAGTAGTTGTCGTTGCTTCTTTGGAAATAGCCTGATCACATGGTCATGCAAAAAGCAAAATACCATTGCTCTCTCTATTGTAGAAACAGAATATGTAGCAGTTGTAAATTGCTGTACTCAGATGTTATGGATCAGAAACCAGCTAGAAGACTATCACCTAAGGTATTCCAAAATCCCAATCTTCTATGACAATACTAGCGCTATAAATCTAGCTAAAAATCCTATTCAGCACTCCAGATCAAAACATATATATATATATATATATATATATATATATAAAGCATCATTTCATTAGAGATAATGTTCAAAAAGAAGATGTTGAATTAGTATTTATAAATTCTGAAGACCAAGTGTCCGACATATTCATTAAACCTTTAGCCAAAGATCGTTTCTGTACTTTAAAAAGTCTATTAAACTTAAAGCTTTTTTAAATCTCATAAGACACTCAACTACTCAAATGTCTGTGGGTATTCTACCTTCACAACTCCAAACTAAAACTATACTTATGGCTGAAAAAGCAATGCCATATTAACATCCGCCTCAACTAGCTTAAAACTCAGGCATGAAGACACCTCCAATAACTTCTTGCTAGTATCAACGATGCTAGTAATAATACTCCTAACGTCCAGCACACCTCCTCTTTGTTGATGACAAAAGGGGGATAAGAGAAATGAAAATCTTATGCTAAAAAAGATAGGGGGAGTAAAACTAAGGGAGAGATAAGAGACAGGGGGAGTAAAACTGGGGGGAATATACTCAAAGAAAAGTTTAAGAATCTTCAAAATCTCCTTAAGAATCTGTCTTTAAGCATCAACATGCAATGCATATCATATATTCTAGAGGAAAGTGCTGAATAAGGAATGTATTTGTTAGTTATTCTAGCACACTTAAATGTTAGAAAGTCATTTTATGACTAAAACCAAGTTGATTGACAAAATTGAACTAAAACGATGGCATCTGCTTTAGTATCATAGTGTTACGAATTAAAGAAGTTCTCTAATTTGAAACAGAAAATATCATCATAAAGCAAAAAGCTTTGATTTAAATCAAATTAAGGCTTCAAATTTTTTCTTGATCATATTTAATCATGGATTAAGGAAAGGACTTGCTAAGATTTAAGAATCATAATTTGTTGAAAAAAAATGCAACTTATCATATTATATTCTATGTTATTTCTTTCAACCTCTCTTCAAAAGATTTTTTTCAAATTGGTTTGCCATCATCAAAAAGGGGGAGATTGTAAACTCTAGAACCCTTCAGACAATATAACTTTAATGTTTTGAATGATAACAAAGTCAATTTAAAGAAAATACTTTGAAGAATGACTAACGGCCACCTTGAGTTTCTTGGTTAAGCTTAACAGGTGTTTTCAAAGTGTGCTATCAGACTTAAGTGAAAATGATTACACTTTGCATGTGCAAACATATTTTTTATCGGGTAGGAAGAGAATAAACTTAGATGAAGTGAAAATCATATCAAGCAAAATATGCTCTTGTTCATCAAGGAAGCAAGCTCATTGAAATAAAATCAAGAAACCAAGGAAAATGGTCGTCATAAAGTAACACTATATTTCAAAAAGAATGGCTATAATGAAGATAACATACAAAAGCTGGAAGCAACGTGTTACTCAATCTTCAATCATCACAATCATGGATTATTCATCATCAAAAGCCAAGATTGAATATTAAAAGATAAATAAATCAACAAGAAACTAGCAACACTCTTCAAAAAGTTCGCTTAATAAAAAGGGAGAGAAAGTGATTAAATTTGAAATTCAAAATCAAAAGTCAAACCAATTTCTTTTAACTAGGACATCATCTCTTCAGCACCCACGATCAACTGTGAAAAGCTTATTAAGAAGTTCAAAAACCATGCTTAGAAAATAGATAAACAATTTCTAATAGACTTCAAAAACCTTAACTCATTAACGGCTTCTAAAAAAGAACTCTGACACCAGACGAGCTACTCCTCTAGATTATGTTTCCAATACTCAATTTGATGCTCGACACATGTCGCTTGGATAGAATATCAGGGGCAACGGTAACAAAGGGAAACCATCTATAAATAGAGATGACTGAGCCTCCAAAGATAGAAGGACGAAGTGAGCTAAAACGCTAGAAAAAATCTTTCCAAATCCCTCTATGAAAAACAACTGCTAAATTCCTCTGTATATTAAAATCTTCTTTCTAAGCTACAAATTGTTCATACGTTCTTCTGAGGAAGAATTAGTAGAAAGAGGTCACTAGAGTCATTTCAGATTTGTCATTCCATATCCATTTGAAAATAAGCTTGAGTGCAAGATTGTTTGAACTAAACATTAATCTTGAGCTGGTTCTATCCTCAATCCAGTAATGATCAGAAGTTGAATAACTTGAAGAGGCTACTGTAAAACTACTTGTTGTTGTGTTAATAAATGTTGATTACTAACACTGGTAAGAGCTTGAGAAGGCTATTGTAAAAAATATCCTATATTTTTATCTCCTCGGGTTGAGGAGTATTAGTGAAACTCAATGGTCACTGAGAACTAGATGTAAGTAAGTGCTAGTTGAACTAGTATAAAACTCCTAATTCAGTATCTTCTCATCCCTCACTTCTTTATTTTCAGCATTTGACTCTGCATAAATATTTTGATCATTATATCTTATTTTTAATCTATTTACTCAAATTGCCTAATTCAGAAAGTTACTTTCTGAATAATCTAATATGTTTTCCACTACGTGTCAAGCTTAATGCTTGACAGATTTTTGCTATAGAATTTCAGTTTTGAAAGTTTGAAAAAGGTAGCATGATTCAACCCCCCCCCCCTTTTTCGTGTATTTTCTCACCAACAAAGTGGTGTGAGGCCCTCTAAATTGGCCTCTCTAAACTAGAAGATCTTGATTAATTTCCTTACTTCATGACCCAAATCATTTAACACCCTTTGAGCAAGGAAATTAAGACATCCTCAAACCCTATTTAAGCCCTTTCATGATAGAAACTTTAAGGATGCAAATGAGGAATGAAATCCCCTTTTTTCGTTTCAAAAACGCATACAAACTTAACTACAAATCAACACAAATTCAATATTTAAAGAGTTTTCCCTAAACCCAACTAAGAAATTTTCAAATAAATCTTGCAAACAAATCCAAATCAAATAAAACAACAATAACACCACTACTTAGTGAAGCAACAAGATGGGAATGGGTTCTTTGAAGCTCTAATGGGTTGATATGGAAGAAAAATCTCTACCTTGCTAATTGTCATTTTGACGAAGTAATGTTTCCAATATTAGCAGGACAAAATAAAAGGCTAGAAAAGGAACTAAATTGGAATGCATTTATCTTTGATTTATTTAGATTCTCAATCTAGGAAATGTTAATTAGAAGTTCAAAAGATTGTACATTTGTAAAGAATAACAAATGAATTGCTGAATGTATTTTCTAATATAAAAGGGTAACTAAATCCTATATACCAGTAAAAAATGCCCCAATCCAAATTAATGTTCTTTCTAGAAAATTAGTCAATGAAACAATAACATGCCAAAAACGTGGCAGACATGCCTATTCCAAAGATAAAAATCTTTGAAAAAGAATAGAGGCAAAATGATGTTCTGGAGGTAGAAGATTCTCTTCTTGTAGAAGACGATGAAGACATAGTAAAGACATCTATAGTAGTCTAGAATTCTGAAACTTTAGAAGACATTCAGGCACCTAAAAACAATCATGATATTGAAAAATGATGAGAACTTAATAAACTGTCTCTACAAGAAACAGATGAAATTGGAGAGAAACTATTGTTGACAATATATTTTCATAAGATGTAGTGCTAAATATTATGCATGAGAATGGGGATCTTGAACCAAGAAATATCAAAGAATGTCAACATAGAAATGATTGGCTAAAATGGAAAAAAGCCATGCAGGCAAAATTAGACTCACTTGCAAAATGTGAAGTCTTTAAACCTATAGTTCAAACATCAGAAGGTGTGAAACGTGTGGGATACAAATGGGTACTTGTGAGAAAAAGAAATGAAAAAAATGAAATTGTATGCTATAAAGCTCGACTTGTAGCACAATGTTTCTCACAAAGACCTAGTATAGGTTATGATGAAATGTATTCTCTAGTAATGGATGCAATAAGGTTTTTATATTTGGTTGGCTTATCCACACATAATAAACTAAATATGCATATGATGGATGTTGTCATAACTTGTCTATATGGTCCACTATATATATATATATATATATATATATAAGTTCCTGAAGGATTAAAGATGTCAACACCATCTAATAAAAATCTCTAGGGAATGTACTCAATCAAGTTGGAAAGATCTATCTACGTCTAAAGCAATCTGGGGGGACAGATATAATATAATCGTCTCAATGAGTATTAAGAATGATGTTATTTTCCCTTATGATCCTGTAAAAAGATTTTCATATGGATTCATTATAATTGTTATGTATGTTGATGACTTGAATATTATTGGAACTCTTGAAGAAGTTTCCATAGTCATAACAAATCTAAAATAACAATTTGAGATAAAAGATATTGGAAAGACAAAATTTGTTTTGGCATACGGATTGAGCATTTGACAATTGGATTTTTATTCATTAATCAACTTACACAGATAAAATGCTTAAGAGATTTTATATAGATAATTCACATTCATTAAGTACCCCAATGGTTGTGAGATCATTTGATGTAAAGAACAATCTGTTCTGTCCTTAGGAAGACAATGAAGAAGTACTTGGTCATGGAGTACCATATCTTAATGCCATAGGACCACTTATATATCTTGCTAACAATACACAATCCTATATAGTGTTCTTGAAAGTGTATTAGCAAGATATAGCTCCTATCCAAGCATAAGACATTGGAATGGAATAAAACATTTCTTTCGATACCTCCATGGAACAATTGATAAAAGGTTATTTTATTCATATGAATCCAAATCACAATTGGTTGGCTATATAGATACAGGATATTTATCTGATCCACTGAAAAGTAGATCTCAAATTGTTTATTTATTTGCATATGGCAATATAGTCATATCATGGAGATCTACAAAGCAAACTCTAGCCACTGCATCTTTAAATCATACAAAAATAACTGCAATCCATGAAGCAAGTCATAAATGTTTTTTGCTAAGGGAATTAAATCAACATGTTCAAGTGACGTGTGTACTATTTGATAAAAAAGAAACTCCAACAACTTTATATGAGGGCAATGCTGCATGTGTAACATCCTCCCAAGTACAACATCATCCTTAGGCTATGACAGTATACTCAAGAGTTATTATTTATAATTTAGCAAACCTTGCCTAACTATCTATAACAAATTTGAGCAAATAGAGTAGTAACTAGATCATAATTCTATTGAAATATATATAAGATACAAAGTAATTATTTAATACAAAGTCAAATATAAAAGAAAGCTCTTTTAAGAGCTTTATTGTACATTTGTTATCTACACACACACACACACACACACACACACACATATAAGTACATCAGGTACAAGGCTCCACTACTAAACTGCAAGTCTGATTCCTTTCATGCAGCAGTCTCTTTGTTCTTTAGATCAACCTGGAAATGACACGGGAATACAAACACATAGGGGTGAGAATCTTAAAATTCTCAGTAATGTATCCCCAAAATGTATAATAATAAGAAAAAGATCTATATCATTGTCATTGTCATTGTCCCAGCCACTTCGGTTTATTATAAAAATGTGAGCATTTATCAAAAGTTCATTTTTAAAGTTCAAAAATTGTTCTTCCAAAGTGGGTTTCTTTTATTATTCAATCACTTAATATGCATGTCATACTACTTAACATCATAGCAATTCATTCTCAACTTTACATGCCTTCGGTACATCAAAGGGGATCTCATAGACATCAACCTTACCTTTCTATGCCCTTGATATAATAAATGAGATCTTTCTCTGCCCTTAACACACTAATGAGAATCTTTCCGTGCTCTTAATATACTAAAAGGGGACATTTCCATGCCTTTAGCATACTAATGGGGATCTTTCCGTGCCCTTAACATAATAAAGGGGATTTCATTCTTCATGTAGCACATACATCATACTCAAACTCACATATATAGGTGTCACATTACTATGTGCATTAGCATACATTTTTTAAATTTCATAATGCTTCAAATATATATATAATTCATTTATCACCTTTCTTTTTACTAATTTATGCTCCAAGTACATATAAAATATTCATTCCCCATAAATTAATCTCTAAATCATACAGCATGCATTTATACTCATCATACTTCAAAAGTCATTACATTGCCAATTTAAGAATTTGATTCATTTCTAGCATATTGGTAGATTTTACTCTTATGTAGCAAGATTTATTTTTCATATCAAACAACTAATTCCAAAGCCACACAAATTCTCCATGACACCTCAATATGTCCATAAGGGCCTATAAAAATTTCAGAACGAAATTCGTTCTCTAAAATATGTTAACAAATTAGACAAATTCAGAGGTCAAAAACCCCCCCTTAGAATTTATTAAGGTTAATTAGAACCTAAAATTGTTAAGATTAAACTTAAATCTCTTTTTAAAAATATCAAGATTCTATGTCATGGAATCTTGAATAGTGTTTTCTCTCTCTGATTCCTTAAATTAAGGACTTGTGTCTACAATTGTTTACAACATAAAATGAGTTTTTATTTTGCTAATGAAGCAAGACCACTCCTAATCATGTCTCAATATTCCTAATTACCCATTACTTACCTAAACACTTACTTACAAACTCCTAATCAAAAGCTTAATTAAAGAAACACCTAAACACATTACTAAACCACAATTAGACTAAACACCTCCATATTTCTCACATGTTGAATTTAATCAAACACAAAGACCATGCTTGAGACCATACTCCACTATACTTCAAACCATGCCTCACCATGCCTTCATGAAACAATCTCTCACCTCATGGAACATGACGAAGCTCATAGCCAGCCCCCTCCCATTTCACTCCTTCACATTTCATTTTTCTATAAATTCTAATTCCAAGAAATCTTGGTTCCATTTTGCACCTTTGCTTGTTGTTGTCTTGAAAGCTTATCTTGTTTCATTTCTTTTCTCTCAAAGAACTCTAAGAGCTCTTTTCCTCTCATCTTCTTCATCCTCCTCATAGAGCCATCCTCTTGCAACCACAAACCACCACACAATCACCACAAACCATCATCCAAACACCAAATCTCCCTTTCTCAAACACAAAGCTCACACAAGCACTTTTCCTTTCCTTTTTCCTTCACTTGGCCGAAATCATCATCATCACTTGGGGGAGAGTTTTTCTTCTCAATCTTTTACAAGATCAAGCTCCTTTTTCTTTCCAAAGAGAAATACCAGTTGGTAGGGGTTTTATTTTCAAAAGCTATTCCTTTTATGGTGATGTCTTGATATGAAATGTTTTAGTTTTCTCTTGGTTCAAACTCTTTTTCTCTCTTTTTATTTTTGGTTATGAGACTTAATCTTGAAAGAGAATCTTTAGCTTGATGATGAGGTTTCAAGATAGTGGACTTGTGATTTTCATTTGAGAAACCTCTAAAGCTTGAAACTTGTTCTTGATCCTGAAGCATTTTAGTTTTTCCTTTCTTTTCCTTTCCTTTATGGTTTCGGTTTTTCCTTCCTTTTTCTTTTTATAGTTTCAGTTTTCATTTCCTTTTCTTGGAATGATTTTGGTTCTGATTTCTTTTTCTTGTTACAAAGATTGATGAAAATGCTAGATAGCTCACTAAAGGTTTTACTTAAGAAAAAGATATGACTTGGTTTTCAAAGAGCCCGAAGCTTACCCTTGTCAACCTTAAAGTTGGCCGGCACGCTCTAGAGTTTACTCTAGATAGGAGCTCTTGGGCATAAAATAAAGAATATGGTGTAGTTCTCTTTATATCTTTGTTTCAAGAAAATGTTGTTATTCATTTTGATTCCTTAGTCCATTTCCTTGAGCTTGATGATGATGTTCAAACCATAAGGTTTCTTTGAAACCTTGGTACAAAGAACTCTAAAGCTCACTTTGTCTTGCTAGATAAGTATTGGGTTGAGGTTATTATTGTTCCTTTAAAGTCTTGTATGAGCTCTAGTTAAGATAAAATGAACTTGCACTCATGTTTATTTTTATGTCATCACTAAAATCTCAAGAATAAAGAAATGAACTTGCATTCTCATGTTTATATTTCAAGTCATCACTTAAACCTTAAAGATAATAATAAGCTTGCATCTCATATTTATTTTTATGCTCTCATTTTCTTTTATGATAAAGAGTAAAGCAAAGTGCATAGCATGTTTAAGTTTATGTCATCACCTAAAAATCCTAGAGCTCAAAGACTTGCCCTTTTATCTCAAGTAAAGTTTGAAAAATGGAAACATTTTATGAATGTTATTTTTGGCCATGTGATGGTTATGGACTTAGCATAAGTCTCATCTAGTCACATGTAACACCCCGATTCTTTTGTTGAGCAAAAATGACCAAAATGCCCTTGAGGTTATTTTTACCCGAAAATTCGAAGATGGCCGACTCGGCAGTCCTCCGAGGGTCAACTCAATATTTGAAGGGGATTGTATAAGTTGTGATTGATTATAGAGATGAAAATCTCATTTTTCCTAACTTTCGACTCAAAATGACCAAAATACCCCTATAGCGTTTTACGCGGGTATTAGTGTTGTTTGAACCCAGAACCTCTCTCGAGAGTCCGGAATGTTAATTATATGTGTTGAATGATATTTTTTTTTGTCCGAGTGGTCCCGGGCAGTGTTTGTGTGAAATTACGATTTTGCCCCTAGAATAGTGTTTTTGAGCCTAATGATGTGATTAAGCAAACCTAAGCAATATTAGGCTCTAATCAAAGATTGATTAATTTCAATAATTAATCTAAAGTCAAAATAATTTATTAAAGTTAATTGGAACCTAAGATTGCTTAGATACACTTTAATCTCTTTTTATAAATCAAAGATTCCATATCATGGAATCTTGAATAGTATTTTCTCTTTCCAATTCCTTAAATTAAGGAATTGTGTCTATAATTGTTTATATTATAAAATGAGGTTTTATCTCACTAATGAAGTAAGAACACTCCCTAATCATGCCTTGATACCCCAAATTACATGGTTATTTACCTAAACACTTACTTAACAACTCCTAATCTTAAGCCTAATTGATGATACACCTAAACACACCCCTAAACCTTAATTAAATGAAAGAAATCTCTCCTCCCTCACTTAATGAAACCAGTGTCATTCCCCCTCCTTTATCCATCACATGTTTGAATTCTTGCACACAAATGGCTATACTTTAAGCCATACTCCACCTTACCTTGAATCATACCTCCAACCATCCCTCACCATGCTTCAAAGAACAAATCTCTCACCTCATGGAACATGAGGAAGGCCGCAGACATCGTCCCCCCTTTGGCACCTCATTTGTTTCATTTCCTTATAAATACACATGCAAATAAACTTATAAGAACCTTTAGATTATTTGCTAAGCATAAGCTTAAGAGCATTCTTGCAAGTTCTTTCATTTCCTCTCAAGTTCTAAGAGTTCTTCTTCATCTTCTTCTTCTTCCTCACAAAGAGCCACCACACCTCAACCGTATCTCATCACGTCTCAACCATACACAACCTCTTACACACAAAGCTCAAAGAAACACACAACACCTTCCTTTCTTTTTCTCTTTGGCTGAATTCTTCCTCACCTTGGAAGAACATTTTCTTCTCATCCTCACTTCAAGAACCAAGTTTTTATCTTCACCACTTGGTAGGGGTTTTGTTTTCAAAAGCTTTTTCTTTTATGTTGAAGTCTTGATATGAAAAGTTTTAGTTTTCTCTTGGTTCAACTCTTTTTCTCTCTTTTATTTTTGGTTGAGACTTGATTTTTGAAAGGAAAATCTTTAGCTTGATGATGAAGTTTCAAGATAATGGTCTTGAGATTTTCATTTGAGAAACCTCTAAAGCTTGAAACTTGTTCTTGATCTTGAAGTATTTTGGTTTTTCCTTTCTTTTCCTTTCTTTATGGTTTCGATTTTTCCTTCCTTTTTCCTTCTGTGGTTTCAGTTTCCATTTTCTTTTCTTGTCATAGTTTTCGATTTTCATTTCTTTTCTCTTTACAAGTTTGATGAAATGCTAGGTAGCTCACAAAAAGTTTTACTTAAGAAAATATATCACTTGTTTTCAAAAAGGTCAAAGCTTACCCTTGTCAACCTTAAAGTTAGCCTGCACGTTCTATAGTTTACTCTAGATAGGAGCTCTTGAGCATAAAATAAAGAATATGGTGTAGTTCTCTTGATATCTTTGTTTTCAAGAAAATATTGTGGTATATTTTGACCTCTTAGTCTATTTCCTTGAGCTTGATTATGATGTTTAAACCATAAGGTTTCTTTGAAATCTTGGTACAAAGAACTCTAAAGCTCATATTGTCTTGCTAGATAAGTATTGGGTTGAGGTTTATATTCCTTTAAAGTCTTGTATGAGCTCTAGTAAAGAATAAAATAAACTTATATCCATATTTAAGTTTATGCTTTGCATATCATGTTTACTTTTCCTTGCCATCACTAAAATCTCAAGAATAAAGAAATGAACTTGCATTCTCATGTTTAAATTTCAAGCTTTGCATTTCATGTTTATGTTTCAAGTCATCACTTAAACCTTAAAGATAATAATAAGCTAGCATCTCATATCTATTTTTATGCTCTCACTTTACTTTATAATGAAGAATAAAATAAAGTGCATAGCATATTTAAGCTTTGTCATCACCTAAAGATCATAGAACTCAAAGACTTGCTCTATTTATCTCAAGAGAAGTTTGGAAAATGGAAGTGTTTTATGAATGTTATTTTCGGCCATGTGATAGTGATGGACTTACCATAAGTCTCATCTAGTCACAAGGACCAATAAGCTATATTTTAAGAATTTTTCTTAAGCATAGGTAAACTTAAAGAATGTTATAAACATGGTCTTATGTTTTAAATTTCAACCATGAAAAAATTAAAATAGCTACTATCCTTACTTATATTTTTATGATTTTAATGAAATAAATTAGTTTCTAAAAGAATTTTGAGGTTATAAAATGATTCCAAGAGAAAACTAGTAACTTATATGCACTTAAAATGTGATTTTATGTGATTATGTGTAACATATGTTTCGGCCACTGCCCTGGGTGTATGACCACTGGTTGATATTGTTTTATTGAGTTAGAATGTGTAAAAATTAAGTTTGAGTGAAGGAAAAATTATTTGGTGAGAGTTAGGAATAAAAAGTAACTAGAAAGGATTAGAAATGAGAATTCTAGATCACTTAGAAACCAAGAGTTTAGTTTCTGTTTCAGCATGATTAAATATAGTAAAAGTGGTTTATAATTAGTATATATGTGTAGGAATCCCTCATAATTGGTTTAGGAATTGATTTTAGTACCTTAGGTGAAGACGGAACTTAGAAAGGGTTAAAGTTATGACTCCTAGACACCCGTAATTGTAAAATGTAGATTCTGCCCTTACTGCCCTATGCTGTTTGGTTTTGATCATAATTATAATTATTAGTGAGAATTATTATTTGTGATTCCATAGGTGAATAAAAGACCTAATTAGGGTAATAGATTAATTAGATCGGAAGTTTAAGGCCCATAAGAGTCAATGCATAGTATACTATAAGATAGGAGAGGAATTTGAGAGTTAGTGTTTCAAGTGTATGTCTATTTGTTTACTAATATGGTTGTTATGCATAGAATTTGCACTAGCTGAGCCCAGTCCCTTATTCCTGCATTCTGAGTAGGAGCTTGCTTATTGTTTTGCTAAAGTGTTGATGCTATGTGCATATGGATGTATGAACTTGAGAATTGAGTATTTATGTACATTATGGTATGCTATGGTGATTTGCATGATTTGATGAGCATGAGATATTAAATGAAATGCCATGATGATATTTGAGAACATGAGTTTATGTTACATTCTTGCATAGTTTATCGAGATGCATTTCTCTTACCTTGGTAAAAAGATAACAAAACCATGAGGGTATGGTAGATGTAGCTTGCCAAAGCAGACAAATTTACTATGCACCAGGTGCAAGTAGATGTGTTTCAAAGAAGGAAATAATCCTAACCCGTACTCCGGGAGTCGGTGTATTAGGTGATCCTTAAGCCCCCTAACCCGAACTCCGGGAGTTGGGATTTATTTATACTTATCTGGGATAAGTTTTGAGAACTAGTGACGACTAGTTAGGTATGAGCTCATAACCTAGATGTTTATTTTAGGGTGGCCCTGATGAGAGAGAGAACTGTTAATGTAACTAATGACACATAAACATAATGCATTCATAAGAAGAGTTGTTCTGATGGCACCATGTGCATATTTTATTATGTTGATGATAATTGCAGAAGTTTCTACCACGCATTCATACTATCATATGCTACATTCATGATAATAAGATTCATCTTAAAATGAATGGACCTTGGATAATTATGTTTTTGAAAACCTAATAATGAACTCTATGCATGCTCACCTTTTATAATAAACCCGAGATCCTTGGAGACGTAGACGATGACACTAGGATAGGAGGTTTTCCTTACTGAGATTCGTTATCAAGATTCTCACCCCCCCTTATCTTTCTTTCTTTTCATTACGTCTTCAGAGGTCGATGGTATTCTTTGTGATCTTCGTTGATACGCCAGTTTGGGAGGTGCATTATGACCTAGATCACCGCTCCTACCACTTTGAGGGTCGATGCGTCATTCGTATTTTTGCGTAAATGGGACGACCTTTTGCATACCCGGTGTCCAGCTTCCATTTAACTCCTACTTCTCCTTATGGCGATGACTTGATCTTCGAGCACACTTGCCCCCGCGATGAGCAGACCCATCGTGATCGCCCGCGTGCCTCAGCCATACGTGACTACCTCGATTACGTTCCTCGCTCAAGGTGATCCTAGACTGATCCATCCGAGAACTCCCCTACGCATATCTACTTGAAGGGTTCTGCGCCAACGGTGCCCATGGATATTGGAAGAGGCAGTAAGGATACTGTGATACAGCCCCGTCTTGCTCGGCGACCGGAGATGCAACCCTGCCATGGAGGCCACGTCCATCCCCCGTTCCTTTTGTACACACCCGCGGAGCTCGTGTAGTTCATTGGGTATGTACCCCCATCACCTGAGGATTGGCGCCGCCAGTAGACCTTAATGGAGTAGTCCGTTCGAGTGCCCAAGCTGTCATGAGGATCCCCTTTTATGTAGTATCTTTTGATAGGGGTATCTTAGTTTGGCACTCATAGGTCTAGTGGGAGGGTAGTGTAGCTAGCTTTTGCTTTCGTCATACCATGTAATTTCCCTTTCTTTGTATTTATCGCTTTCATTTCCATGTACTTTAGTGCTTTTCTTGTATTTATGTTATTTCCTTTATATCGAAAGCTCAGCCCATTATATAAGGGCATGACTTCGTTCCTGTGTATCTTAAACTATGTTATATAATGAAGTTATGTTTCATGATATGATGTGTTGCTAAATATGTATATGATTTGTTTATTTTGTTTCTGTTATTTACGGTTATTTGTTCGTTTCTTGATAGCACGCGCTCGACTCACGTTTTTGTTTCAAGTTTCCAAAAAAAAAATTACCCTATTTTTCACTAAGTATTTTGGTTAAAAGATGAAACAAAAGAGTAATGACTAATAATTAACTGTAATACGTCCTAGGCATGTTGAGTTAAATATTAGGATTTTACATCACAAGGATCAACAAGCTATGTTTTAAGAATTTTCTTAAGCATAGGTGGACTTAAAGAATGTTATAAACATGTTTTTATGTTTTAAATCTCAACCATGAACAAATTAAAATAGCCACTGCCCTTACCTATATCTCTATGATTTTAATGAAATAAATTAGTTTCTAAAAGAGTTTTGAGGTTCTAAATTTATTCCAAGAGAAAACTAGTAACTTATATGCACTTGAAATGTGATTTCATGTGATTTTATGAAGTATATGCTTCGGCCACTGCCCTGGATGTATGGGCACTGTATGATGCTGTTTTGATATGTTAGAATATGCAAACAATTATGTTTGAGTGAAGGAAAAATGATTTGGTAAGAGTTAGGAACAACAAGTAACTAGAAAGGATTAAAAATGAGAATTCTAGAGCACTTAGAAACTAAGATTTTAGATTCTATTCCAGCATGATTAAACATAGTAAAAATGGTTTCTAGTTAGTATATATGTGTAGGAATCCCTCATAATTGGTTGAGGAATTGATTATAGTGCCTTAGGTGAAGATGGAACTTAGAAAGGGTCAAAGTTGTGACTCCTAGACACCCATAATTGAGAAATGTAGATTCTGCCTATTCCACACTATGCTGTTTGGGATTAATCATAATCTAAATAATTAGTGAGAATTATTGGTAATGATCCCTTAGGTGCATAAAAGACCTAATTCGGATGCTAGGTTAATTAGATTAGAAGTTTAAGACCCGTAAGGGGCAATGCATAATATACTGTAAGATAGGAGAGGAGGTGAGAGTTAGTAATTCATGTGAGTGATTATTTACTTATATGGTTTGTTATGCATAGCATTGTACTAGCTGAGCCCGATCCCTTATTTCTGGGAAGAAGCATGTTTATTGCTTTGTTAAAGTGCTGATGTTTATGTGCATATGAATGTATAAATTTGAGAATTGGGTATTGTGTACATTGTGGCATGCTATGATGATTTGCATGATTTGATGAGCATGATATATTGAATGAAATGCCACGATGATATTTGAGGACATGTGTTTATGATGCATTCTTGCATAGCACACCGAGACACATTTCTCCTGCTTCAATAAGGAGATAACAAAATCGTGAGGGTACGATAGATGCAGCCTGCCAAAGCAGACAAATTTACATGTGCACCGGGTGCCAGTAGATACATTTTAAAGAAGGAGATCACCTTAACCAGTGCTCCAGGAGTCGGGATATATTTGTGATAGGTGCTCCTTAAGCCCCCTAACCCTCACTCTGGGAGTCAGGATATATTTACACTTATCTTAGGATAAGCTGAAACTAGTGATGTGTTACCCCCTCTATTACCCCATATTAAATCTAGTGACGACTTAGGATTGAGCTCATTCCTAGGTGATAGGTGAGATCGAGTTTGCAGACCAGGATAAAATCGCCAGGGCCGGTGTGTTGGTTGGATTTTGGCAAACAGGATAAGAGGGTGGTCTTTAAGAAAAAAGAACTTAAGAGTTTAAGTATGAGAAAGAAGTTATATGAAAGTAATGTGCCTTTTATACCACGTATATGATTTATGCTTCCTTATGTTGTGCTCAAATACTATGATTTTCATGTTAATGTGCATATGGTATTGTCATGCATTCATCCAATATTCATCCAATATTTGTTGCATTCATGTCATTAAGACTCATACTAAAAGACACCCACTTCGGATAAATAGATTTGAGAAGTTTAAAACCAAACTTTATGCATGGGCACCTTTTTCATAAATAAAACCGAAGTAGTTGGGACGTTGACGATGTCACTTAGATAGGAGGTTGCCCTACTGAGATTCTTTAGTAAGATTCTCACTCCCTCTCTCTTTCTTTTCTTTCTGTCACTTCTTCAAATCCAGATGGCGACCTTCATTCTATTCATCAACACCCCCACATGGGAGGTTCACTATGATCCTAAGCTTCGATCATACCATTTTGAGGGGCGTTGTGCTGTTAGAGTCTTCATGTTCATGGGACGCCCATTTGCACATCCTATACATAGCTACAGTTTCTCTCTGACATCCCCGTATGGTGATGATATGGTCTTCGAGCATGCGTGTACGCACAATGAGAGGATCCTCCACACAAACACCACTGCATCCGCCGTTCATGACTTTCCAGATTATGTCCCTCGCTCGAGGTATTGGAGACCGATCCATTGAAGGACCCGCCTACCCACATGTACTCCGAGAGCTTTGCCCCCACCCCTCCGTTCGTACGAGAGGGCAGTGAGGAGACCGTCGCATAGCCAAGGTCATGTTCAGGCTCATGGCGTGCCCACTCCTACCGAGCTTCGTCAGTGGATTGGTTTTATCCCACATTTTCCTGGCCAGCAGCAATAGAGGTTTTGTGGAGGGTTTTTAGTGCACACACCACTTCTAGCTTAGGATGATCTTCTTTTGTTATAGAGCTCATCTATTTTTAGGTGCACCAGGTTGGCATGTTTTCTGATGTATTTGCATCATCCTGTTGTACTAAACTTAACTCACCTTTCATGGTGGGTATATATATATATATATAAAACTATGTTCGTATGATGGTTGTTCATTTTATGGTGCCTATTTGATGTTTCTATCGCATGATATTCTGGTTATGCTATTTGTGTTTGAATGCTCAATTTATATTAGCGCATGCAGCTCACGTTTTGCTTTATGTTTAAAAAAAGAATTTACCCTATTTTCCGCTGAGTATTTTAACCAAAAGATGAAACAAAAGAGTAATGACTAAAAATTAACTGTAACACGTCCTAGGCGTGTTAAGTTAAATATTAGGATTTACAGGAAACACATTAACATGTTAGCTTCATCATATAAAATGTTCAGCTCATGAATCCATCTTCAAACACTTCAAAAAATTCATGAACCACAACCTATTTGTACAAATCTGAGAACCAGCAACATGATTCAAAACTTGTTTTGCCAAAAAGAGTTTTCTAGCATCATCCAAACACTCTACCAAATTAGACACATCAATATCTTTATGTTATCAACCAATACAACAAAAAATATCAATTTAATTCAGTAACCAAAACATAAAAATAGATTTGAAGCAAAAGAGCTTCAAAAATCCTACTTTTTGGAGCTTTAGAGATCTTGACTCCTAGGATGCTCCAATAATGATTTTTCTTACTTCAAACCTTCCAAACAACACCTAATCCCTCCCTTAAATAGTGAAGAAGGAAATGTCAACGTGAGAAATGGTGAGGAATTGAAATTCCAATCAGTTAGTTTTGTAAGTGGTGATAAGTAGAACAAATTTTGTGAAGGGAGATTGTGGTTTTAGCAACTTTGGGCAAGTGTTTTGGTGGTTTGAAATCAAAACTTGAGCTTTTGAGAGAACAAAAATGGTGGCTGGTTCTCTCCTTTTGGCCAAGAAGGACAAGTCTTCAAGATAAAGTTTGGTGGCTTGTTTTTATCTTGAAATAAATGTAGTAGTTATGTAAATAAAATATGGTTTTTCTTGCTGAAATAAAAAGAGATGAATAGCTAGAATTTAATCTTGTAAATCAAGATTAAATCTTAGCCTTACACTTAGCCCAAAAGGAAAAACATTATCCTTTTATAAAGACTAAACTATTTTTTAATGTTACAAATCGCACATCGAAATTTTATTGAACTGGTAAAACATCGTACGCGGGTAATCAAATATTTCTTAAAATTAGATTTTAGATATAAAATTCTCATTCATAACTATTTCTAACCTTTATCTTATAATTTTTTAGTCCTCTAGGCCTCAATTCTAGGGTTTCGACTGTCCCAACTAGCCCATGGAGTCCATAAGGTCACTATTCATGCCCGGCCTAGAAACTTTTTTTTTAATAATCCATCCATTGGGCCGTCCTCATCATTACTACGTTTGTCAGATTTTTGAAATTATGACTAATAAAGTTCAAATTAATTTTTAAATAATTTTTCTGGTGTCACAGCATGTATAGCTCAGTTAAAAGGAGGATATTTCAAAGGAGATAGAATAAAACATATTTCTCCAAAATTTATGCATGATTTTCCAAAGTAAGGAGGAGTTGATATCCAACAAATTTTCTCAAATGATAATTTAGTAGATTTATTTACAAAGTCATTCCTCTTCTTTTAAGAAACTAGAGCACAAGATCGGGATGTATCAATTGTGAGACCTTAAATGATGCTCCAAAGTGGAGGGGAATACTATACCCTTTTGAGATTTTTATCCCACTGAGTTTTTCTTTATTAAGGTTTTTAACGAGTCAGTCTGAAGCCCCCACTATTAGGATATTGTACTTTTTTTCTTTTACTAAGTTTTTTCCCACCTTTTTTTTTTTTCTTAGTAAGGTTTTAATGAGGCATGTCCCTAATAGACATCCAATAGGCAGTGCAATGAAATATTTGATTATGATTGTCCATATCCTTAGCAGATTATGTAATAATTTTAGATGATATTGTATCTCATATTCTTTAACTATAAATAGTCTATTGGGTACTCCATTTTGAATACAATTGAGAATCCTATCTTCTCCTCTCATTACTTCTTTCTCTCTACTATTATGATTCATTTACAACAAGTTTTACCATTTTTTCCAAGGTGACAATTACTCCTAAACAGAGATAGCACTATATATCTGATAATCAAATCCATGATAAAAAAAAATGCAGCCCATTCATTCATATCCATTACCATTTTGTTAAAACATATTGATTAAATATGACACACTAATTGCAATACCAAATCTGTGATCCAACACCATTTCGTCATTTTTATTCTTTTTATCTGGGGCGACACATGCAATTCTAACGAATTTTACAATGCATTAAAAGGTACATCATTTAATGCCTGCAGTTCGAGGACCATCAAGGTCCAAAACACCAGCCTCACATGTAACAAACTTCCCACCAATGAGGCAAGGACTATACGAAATTTAAACTCAAATAATTACTTCTAGAGAAAAGAATCTCACACATCTTAATGAAAATCATCCCTGAGAGGATGTTTGTTTTAAGGTATACCAATATATTTCTAAGGAATAATTAATTGGGAATGACTTGTTTTCATGTTTGTAGAAGCTTTGTAAAATTATTCTCGAGTATTAATTATTTCTAAAACAGAAATATTCTCAAGTTTGAGTGAAATTTCATTCCCATATTGAAGGGTGAGAATAAAATATTTACATAATTTAGTAGTGGTAATTATTGAGTACAAATCCTAAAATATCACTTAATAATAATGATGATTAAAAATAATAATATTATTATTAAATGTGTTCAGAATATTTTAAAAATTATGATATATATTTCTAGGAATATGTATTTTAAAATAATTAAATATTAAATTTATTCTTAAGAATTTCAACAAATAATCATAGGATTATTTAATGCAACACAAAACTTTCTACATTTCAAGGAATCGGATATTACATTCTCAGGAATGAGATTTATAGAAATATAATTTCAAATCTTGAAATAATTACCCCTAAAATAAAATAGTAGAGGAAAAAGGAAAGAAAATGCCATCATATAAAACTCAGTAGATGGTTGAAAAGTAAGATTCATTTTCATTTTATTATTGGATAAAATTGATAGATCTTACCCTCCACTGTATTATGTGTGCCAACTGCTTAAACAAAATACAATAAAAAAAAACAAAGCACAAAAACAGAAAGAGGATTCAAGTCATTGTCCTACATGAAGGGAGGGGAGAGTTTCACATGGACAAATATATTGCTATTATAAAGTCTATATAATTTATGTTTTCCGTCTCTTCTTATTTCTATTCGATCTAATCTAAGTAATGGCGGTTTGTCTCATAATGGCATCTTGAACAACATGCAACCGACTTACATAAAAACAAGCAGACAGGATTTGTAGTGATGGGTGGTGGTATAAACCCTTTATTGGGAATTGTTTGTTGAATTGCAGAGTCTCATGGTGCCAGAACTAATCGCCCTCTGTGTTTATTCCTGTCAATAATTTCGCTGTAATTCTAAGTATGGGCATAGCCACTCTCGGCTTTCACCACCATCAGCTTTTTCAGATAATCTCAAATTATCAATTTCCTCTTTGGTTAGCAACAAAGAGTTATGCACGAATCTTAATTTTTCTCTCTGGGGCTAAATATCATAATCTTGGGTGGGTTGAAAGGAAAAACTTCCTAGAATGGTCCCAACATAGATTCTTTCACTGAAAGCTGTGACAATTAGCTAAAAGAAGAGCCACTCTTCTAGCTAATCAAATTTAGAATGACACTTCATATCCATAGAAATCTTTAGAAGACCAAAAAGAGAAAGTAGGATAGTAACATCTTTGATTTAACTTTTGGAAAGTCCTAAACTGTAATTCAAATAAATGATTTTTCCTTTTGGTCCCACATAAATATTTGTCTAAATTACGATTTACAATTATAAAATTAAACCAAATATCCAGAAGAACGAAGATACACTGTTATTAAGAAAATGAATTAAATTCCTCTAAAGTGCAAAATAGATTTTAGCTAATAAAATAGGTGATGAAGAAATTAAGAGTATGCACTATCACTTTTATATAATTTATCTTAGAAATATTTAAATTTTATAAAATTTAAATAAAACTCAATATAGTGAACGACACTCCTCAAAATACAGTTAGTCATTTGATATAATACAAAATGAACAAGACAATTACTTAATCGACCTTCCACTCATGTATTTTCATAACTTGCAATTTGATTCTCACATTTTCTTTGTTAATAGATAATTTGTCAATGAACTCAATGGTATGTCTTGATCTGAACTGACACGAAATCCTCCCCCAACCCAAACCTTTTACTGATAAGAAAAATAATCATCATAATCTACTCCCGTTGTGTCGTGGTGTCAAGCGTTTAGGTTTACTTTCATTTCCACGATGCAGGCAATCGGCCATCATTTTTTTTTTTAAGACCCTTTTCTTCCACAACCCGATTCATGGGCCAGGTTCCTTTCATCAAGGAAGTACCTTTGAAAAGTCACCTCCCGCTGATATACATTGTTTATATACAAGTTGTATTTTTGGTGAAACAAACATCAGAACATACTCTTCAACCTCCGACAAGATTTTTTGCTCACCGGGGTCGCACCTCTCAAGTACTTAATAAAAATTTGGATATGATATTTTTTAATAATCCTAATTGAATAAATGATATTTTATAACAAAAAACATATTTTGCAACTGTTATCAAGAAAAAGATATTTTTTTTAAAAAAAGATCATTCCAATTATGACTCATATATAATTTTTTAATAATCATAATTATAGGGATATATATATATATATATATATATATATATAATATAATATCTTTGCCTTTAATTCTCGTGATAATAATTTATTTATTTAGACTACAAAGTATATTTCTTCCGTCAATAATAATAAAGGGCATATTTTCAGCACAATTAAATTAGAAAAAACTATCAATTAAGAAAAAGATAGTTGATAAGAAAATATTTTATTATGTATTATGTTATAAATTATAGATTTCAGATATCAATATAGATCCTAATTATTTGATAGACACATAATAGCCAGTCATTGTTTTACCTATTTATATTCAATTAATAGATATAGTACATGGTGTGGTCAAGTGTGTCTCATGAGCATTTTGTTCTACTCTCTCAAGCATTATTAGTTTCTACAAGTGTGGTCATTGTGAACATCATATGTAATATTCATTTTGTGATACGTTTTCCAAAAAACATAGACAATGACAGTTATTCTAAAAACATCCGACAAAAACATGGAAGAACTTACTGCAAAAATGTTCTAAGGAACAAAAGAGGTTCACATTGTTTGGGAGAAACAAGTACGTACCAACTTTTGACTTTTTTCATACCTTTATCAAATGTGTTCATCTTTATGTCCTACATATATTCATAAAAAAAATTTGTTGACATGCTGAAATTGTTGTTTTTTTTTATATAAAAAAAAAAACAAGTAGGGAACATTTATCCCCACCACATTTATCCTTCACTTTGTTCTTTATTGCAGGTACATTACTCCTTCCACCTCTCTTTTGCATTTGTTTATAACGTGAAAAAGATATTGCAATAGTTTGTTTACATTATTCCTTCCTATATATTGCAAGTAATAACGTGAAAAATACTTTTTTTAAAAAAAAAAGATAATCCTAATTATAGGGATATAAATATATATAGAAGGATATATATATATATATATATATATATATATATATATATATATATATATATATATATATATATATATATATATATATATATATATATTATACATTATAGTTATAATAATAATATCCAGGCATGACAGGATATTAGTATCTAATAATTAATTGCTATATAACAATTAATTCTAGGGTGATTGCATAAATAAGTGTTGTCATGAAAAAGATTTTTTTTTAAAGGAAAGAAGAGATAATTCTAATTGCATGACTCATACATGATTTCTTTTTTAATATTCCTAATTGAACAAATGATATTTTTATAACTAATAGAAAAGATATTTTACAATTGTTATCGTGAAAAACATCTTTTTTAAAAAAAATATTTCCAACTACGACTCATACATTTTTTTTTAAATAATCATAATCATAGGGATATAGATAGTTATAGATAGAAATATATATAGATATTATATATTATATGTACAATATAATATAATAATAACAATATATTTTGCCTTTATTTTTTGTGATGATAATTTCTTTATTTAGTCTACACATTGTTTGGGGGAAACAGGTGCATAGCAATTTTCGATCTTTTTATACCTTTATCAAAGGTGTTCTTCTTTATGTCCTACATATATTCATAAAAAAGTTTCATTGAAATGCTAAAAGTATTGGTTATTTTATATATAAAAAAAACCAAGCAGGGAACATTTATCCCTACCACAATGAGAATACTTCACTTTCACCTTTGTTCTTTATTACAAGTACATTGCTCCTTCCACCTTTCTTTTGCATTTGTTTATAACGTGAAAAGAATATTGCAATAGTTTGTTTACATTACTACTTCCAATATCTTGCAAGTAATAACGTGAAAAATATTTTTTTTTAAAAAAAGATAATCCTAATTATAGTGATATAGATAGATATAGACAGAAATATATATAGATATTATACATTACAATAATAATAATAATAATAATAATAATATCCAGTCATGACAGATATTGGTATCTAATAATTAATTGCTATATAACAATTAATTCTAGGGCGATTGCACAAATAAGTGTTGTCATGAAAAAAAAAAAATTTTAAAAGGAAAGAAGAGATAATTCTAATTGCATGACTTATACATGATTTCTTTTTTAATAATCCTAATTGAATAAATGATATTTTTATAACCAATAGAAAAGATATTTTACAATTGTTATCGTGAAAAAAATCTTTTTTTAAAAAAATATATTTCCAACTATGACTCATACATGGTATTTTTTAAAATAATCATAATCATAGGGATATAGATAGTTATAGATAGAAATATATATAGATATTATAGATTATATGTATAATATAATATAATAATAACAATATATTTTGCCTTTATTTTTGTGATAATAATTTCTTTATTTAGTCTACGCATTGTTTGGGAGAAACAAGTACATAGCAACTTTTGATTTTTTTTCATACCTTTATCAAAGGTGTTCTTCTTTATGTCCTACATATATTCATAAAAAAGTTTTGTTGAAATGCTGGAAGTATTGGTTTTTTTTTATATATATAAAAAATCAAGTAGGGAGCATTTATCCCCACCACAATGAGAATACTCCACCTTCACCTTTGTTCTTTACTATAGCTACATTACTCCTTCCATCTCTCTTTTACATTTATTTAAAACGTGAAAAAGATAGCTTGTGTTGTACTCACAAGTAATAACATAAAAAAGATATTGCAATAGTTTGTTTACATTACTCCTTCCAATATCTTGGAAGTGATAAAATGAAAAATACTTTTTTTTTTTGAAAAAAGATAATCCTAGTTATAGGGATATAGATAGATATAGAAAGAAATATATATAGATATTATACATTATAGTTATAATAATAATATCCAGGCATGATAGGATATTGCTATCTAATTAATTCTAGGGTAATTGCACAAATAAGTGTTGTCCTGCAAAGGATTTTTTTTTTAAGAAAAGAAGAGATAATTCTAATTGCATAACTCATACCTGATTTCTTTTTTAATAATCCTAATTGGATAAATGATATTTTTATAACCAATAGAAAAGATATTTTACAATTGTTATTGTGAAAAACATCTATTTTTTTTAAGAAAAATATTTCCAACTATGATTCATACATGGCATTTTTTTAAATAATCATAATCATAGGGATATAGATAGTTATAGATAGAAATATATATAGATATTATATATTATACGTATAATATAATATAATAATAACACTATATTTTGCCTTTATTTTTTGTGATAATAATTTCTTTATTTAGTCTACAAAGTATATTTCTTTGTTCAATTATAATAAAAAGTATATTTTCACCGCAATCAATTTAGAAAACACTATCAATTAAAAAACACAGTCTATGAGACAATATTTTATTATGTATCATATATTATAGATTATAGAACGTAGACTTGGGGTATCAATATACATCCTAATTATTTGTTTGACAGACACATAATAGCCAATCATTGTTTTACCTATTTATATTCGATTAATAGATATAGTAAGTGCGTCTCATGAGCATTTTCTTTTACTCTCTTAAGCATTATTGGTTTCTACCAATATACGGTCATTGATCACATGCTATATGATATTCATTTTGTGAGAGGTTTCCTAGAAAATATGGACAATGGCAATTATTTTGAAAACATCCAACAAAAGCAAGCAAGAACTTATTGCAAGAATATTCTAAGGGCCAAAAATGGTTCACATCATTCTAGAGGAACATGATATAGTAACTTTTAATATTTTTATACCTTTGTCAAAGATGTTCTTCTTTATGTTTTACATAAATTCATAAAAATACTTTGTTGACATGCTACAACTATTCTTTTTTTTTTTTCAAATTAACTAGGAAACATTTATCCCTACCACAATGAGAAATTCCACCGCCACATTTGTTCTTTATTGCATGTACATTACTCATTTCCCCTCTCTTTTGCATTTATTCATATACTAGTCATTGGACCCGTGCGATGCACGGGGAGATAATAAAAAATAATTTGTCAATCATTATAAAAAATAAATGATAATTTATTTAAATATATCTTATTAAAAATTGATTATATAAATTTATTTTAAAAGTAAGTTAATATTTACATAATTAAATAATTGAACAAAATATAAATATGTTATTCTATTTTATATCTTATTTTGAATATAATATTTATAAGATTGAAAAAATCTTGATATATGACCTACAACTAACAATAAACAGCCTATTTTATGAAAATTTTACACATTTCGAAAGTTAAAATTGTTGTATAAAGAAAGAGAATAAATGAATAATTTTACTATATCATGAGCCACTTATAGGGAGGACAATGAGTATCCATGAGAAAGGGGATATGTCTCACGCCTCCCGTCACTGTTTAGAATTTTGCCTCTCATCTTCATCCCCATCTCTCTTATGGGTTCGTATTTCCCATTGCCCATAGAAATTTTGAATCCCATGATATTCAGAGGTTTATTAACAAATTTCAAAAAGAGAAAAACTTTAAAAATATTTTATAATTTAAAAAATAAATATCCATAATAACAAATACTATTAATGAAACTTAATCTAAATTAAAATTAAAATGCATACATAATTTAAATACAATAAAAATAATTAAAAAAATGAAGGTGTGTTATCCACATAGTTATCCCGTTTAACAAACAGGGATTTAGCATCATCAATCGTCCATATGAAGACAAAATATATCTCAACTCCCTTTCCCATTGTAGGTAATTCCCCCATGTACCCACTTTCAATTTTTTTTTATCATCCCAAGTTGTTTATATCTTTTCAGTAAATTAAAATATATAATTTATAAAAATATAAAAATATATTTTCTAATTAAAAAATAATAAATAAATTTAATTTCTACGATTTCAATTACACGTCTTTTCCTTGTACATTCTTTTGATAAATTAAAATATTAATTTTAAAATATATGTTATAATTAATGTGTAATAATTAGTAAAAAGAATATAATTCTAATTTATATAATCTCAATTATTAGAGTAGTATATCAATTATAATATTATTTTTGAATAAAAAAGTAGCATAATTATTTAATTTTTAAAATTAATAAATATTTAGTATCATTATCAAAGAAGTGTAAATTGTGGAATTAATTTTTTAAAAATATTTTAGTGTTGAAAAATTAAAGGTGTTTTTTTTTAAAAAAATTAGTGTGAAAAAATTATGGAATTACTAGATTGGAAAATGGAAGTTGTAAAAAATTAAATACAATATGGTGAAATAGGTAGATAGATAATTTTTTATTATGATTTTCAAAAATCCTAAATTTGAAGTTAAAAATTTTCCCCTAATTCCATCCTCATTTAAAATTTTGCCTCCATTCTTATCCACATCCCAGTCATGGGTCTCCATTCCTCATTCCACGTAAATATTTGAATCCCTATTAATATTTATGGGTTTATTAAAAAAATGTAAAAATACTTTGAACTTTAAAATATAAATATCCATAACAAATACTACTAATGCAACGTAAATATAATAGCTTTATTATCATTAATACTATAATTATATATATAATTTTTATGATATAATATACAATATATTGAATTATAATTTTGTTTATGTTATTTTTTATTTTTTATATTACTTTTGTTAATGGTAGAGAGTTATAAGGTATTATTGGAAAAAATAATTAATAATTAGAAGGTAAATTTAATTCAAAAACTTACTTTAAGTATTAAGATTATGAAATGATGGTGTATAATTTTTCTATGAATAACGCATGGAAAATTTTGTATGTAATGAGTCTTAAATATTAGTATTATATCAATTGTTATCATATTTGTATTATAATGAGTCTTAAATATTTGATTAAGAATAGATTTGGTAGAAATTGAATTTTAAATTATTATCATATTAAAATCAATCAATTAGTAATTCATTAACAAATTGGCCTATCTGTTTTCTTTAGAAAAAAAATACTAATTTTAAAGCTTATTTATTTTGGAAATATTTTCTTTATAATTTTTAATATTACCTTCATAATATAAGGCTATTAATGGTTTTTAATTTAATTGTAAGTCATAATTATATTGACATGAGATATTTCTTAATGCAAATTGTAATTTTTAATGATTGTAATATTTGATTTTATTTCATATAAAAATAATACATAAGTAAATTGTAAACTAAGTTTAAAAAAAATCTTTAGACATAAAGATTAAGAAAGGTGGGGCCTAAATCACTATATGAATGACACGTATAATAGTTTTCATGAAATAAGTTTGAAATATTAGTATAATAGATTAACTATTTATGATACTCTCTCTTTAATTATGGTATGTTTGTAAACATTTCTTGCAACATCTGGCTCTTCAAACAATAGCAATAATGCCAGTACGTTTATCCAATTTCGATGATCTTTTCAAGTTTTTTCCCTTACCAAATCATTCTATTCATTTTTTCTAATTTTTAAAATTATTAATTGTTTTTCAAATATATTTAACTTGATATCTTGAAAAATATAAAGTATATTTTTTATTCTATATTTTCTTAGTGACCAATCATTCTAACAATCCTTCAAAAAAAATCCTCATTGATAATTTTAATAATTATTAAATAAAACAAATACTATATTCGCAGGTGAAAATGAAAATCTGCATATTATGTTCATATTAGAAGGTACGCAAGCAATGTCACTCCTTTATACTCCAAATATTAGAGGTAACTCAAAAAATATGATATTATCTATTAATACATTTGATGCACTTATGTGGTTTTATAAATAGTTTATTTATTCTCCTTTTGATGTCATTAGAATAACAATGTTGAATAATGAATTGATATATAGGTAAAACAAGTTTGGCACCAAAATTGACATATTACATGCAAATGGCATCATCAAGTTCAAGAACTCCATTATCGGATTTAACAAATGGTATTTCTTTTGAATTTGAATTTAACATAAAGTATTCTTATGTATTCCATGGAAAGCTTATTGTTAATTAACTAGCCCAAATAATTGTCTGTATTGAAAAAAAATATCATTTTACGAATGTCCATGGTAGTTGCAAATTCTTTTAAGAGACCAAACTTTGACTCAGCTTTAGGTTCAATGAACTTTGGAAAGCACAAAATCCAAAAATGATCTATTATTTCATCTATTGTATCACATGTCACATTTGAACTTGAAGGTAAGGACACAATTCTTTTTCTTTTTATTTTTTTGTATGCTTTCCCTTACAATAGCATATTGAAAAGTAATGAATGCTATGTACTTCTTTGAAGTCTAATTTATTAGTTGTTTCCTCTTTGACATGAATAGATGATACTCCATCCAACCCATCCACTAATGAAAACATGACAGAGTTGTCATTTGATAACCCCCCCTATTTGAACAATCTCAAAATGAAGGTTACTTCATATAACATCCATAATCTTTATACTTTGTCAAATAATTATATTGGAATTATTAATCGTAAAAATTTTCTTTTTTGACAGAATATTTGGATTTTGGGGACTTTTCATTAGAGTGTGAATTTTGTTATGCTTTTGTATGGTATGAAGAAAGATCAGAAAAACATGAAAGTTCTACAAATCTGCATTTTTCCATTTATGTTGTATGAAAGGAAAGATTGAACTCCCACTATTGAAAAGACCCCCTGATTTACTATTTAATTAGCTAAATGGCATCGATGAGAGAAGTGGTCATTTTTTTAAAAAATATTAGATAGTTCAATAGCATGTTTTCATTCACTTCTATTTGAGGAAAAGTTGAAACCTCTGAACAATGGCCGAGCACCTCCACAATTTTTCTACATGGGCATAATTTTCATAAAATAGGCTCTTTACTTCCAATTGAAGGTCGTTTGCCAAAATATTTTCAACTTTGTATATATGATACTTAGAATGAAATATCAAACAGAATGACTCATTTCAAGTACAAATTCATTTATACTTATG
This sequence comes from Dalbergia cultrata, assembly GCA_031216105.1. NCBI lineage: Eukaryota > Viridiplantae > Streptophyta > Magnoliopsida > Fabales > Fabaceae > Dalbergia > Dalbergia cultrata. The sequence goes on from CM062352.1 coordinate 33,953,841, forward strand.
ATTAATTATTTCTTTAACTGTTAACTTCTCTTCAAAATAAATTCATACATTAGATCTTCTACAAAGCTTTCTAAAACAAATTGTCATTTGTTTTCAGTAATGGGTGACAAACTTCAAATTTTGGACATAACTTTAATAGAGGATTTGAAGGAAATGATTTATCAAAACAATGTTTTGGCACAAACTTTTAGAAAGGTCATAGATTTTATAAGTCAAGAACCCTATGCTAATATTTGTTTGAGGTTGTTTCGGAGTAGATCTCGAGAAGAAATTATAATATTCCATCTACTAATGAAGTTGCCGCTCTAATAGTTGGGGATTTTGATGCTTATGATCAAGGGAGAGATATCATTGTAAAAAAAAATGATGGTTATTTATAAAGAATTCATGAGAGTTACACTATTTTCATCCTTCTTCAATATCCACTGCTATTTCCATTTGGAGAAGACGGATACCAAGAAGACATACTATAAGGGATTCTATCATGAACAACAAGAGTTTCAAGAGAGTTAGAGTAACGTTGAGGGAGTTTTTTGCATTTAGGATACGGAGAGACAATTAGAGTATGGAAACATCTTGTGCTCCCGAAGATTGGTCCAACAATTCTTGGTTGACGTGTACATGATTATTGAAGCTTAGAGAATCCAGTGGGTGAGATTAAGTCAAAATACGATCAAGTCTGACATTTTGAGTGGCTTAGAGGAAGCTATCACAAGAGGTGAAACAGATCCAACAAGCTCAAAAATGCACATAATCCTACCTTCCTCTTTTACTGGTGGAATCAGATACATGTTTAACAATTGTCAGGATGCAATAGCTATTTGTAAGAGGTATGGATATCTTGATTTATTTATTACAATTACCTGCAACCCTCAATGGCTAGAAATAGTAAGATTTGTCAGTGAAAGGAATATTAAAGCAGAAGACAAGCCTGATATTGCATGTAGAGCCTTCCAAATGAAGTTAAATCAAATATTAATTGACTTCAAAGAAGGATGTATCTTTGGGAAAGTTATAGCAGGTAATACTATTGTCCATTATTTGTAAGTGACTTTAATTTTTAAGAATATTATATCTATCAATATATTTTATATTTTTAAAGACACATTGAATTTTTTTATGTTCAAGTATGTATACAATTGAATTTCAAAAGAAAGGGTTGCTTCATGCGCATATTCTATTATGGTTACACCCGGATGATAAGCTACATACACCTAATTCTATTAATCATGTGATATCTGCTGAGCTACTAGACAAGGGAAAATATCCTCGACTATTTGAGGCTGTTACTAAATTAATGATGCACGGTCCTTGTGGCATGGCCGATCCAAAATCACCATGCATGAATTATGGAAAATGCTCAAAAAAATTTTCCAAAGAAGTTTGCAAAAAGCATAACATTTGATGAAGACGGTTATCCTATATACAAAAGAAGAAATACAGGAGTAACCACTGTAAGAAAACAGATTGACTTGGACAATAGATTTGTTGTTCCTTATAATCCAAAACTGTTGATAAAGTATCAAGCTCATATCAACATTGAATACTGTAACAACTCAAATTTGATCAAGTATCTCTTCAAGTATGTTAATAAAGCCCAAATAGAGTTACTGTTGCAATTTCACAACTAATAGGTGATCCTGTCAATAGAGGCGTGGTAGATGAGATACAAAAAACTACTCTGATCGTCACTATCTTTCTGCATGTGAAGCTGTTTGGAGAATTCTCACATTTGATATACATCATAGGTGGCCTCCTATTCAGAGATTAAGCTTTCTTCTTCCAAATCAGCAATTGGTTGTTTTTAAAGACAGCAACCGAATTGACGATGTTGTTCAAAAGAAAAAGGGAAAAAGGACAATGCTTGAGGCTTGGATGGTTGTAAATAATTCTTATCTAGAAGGAAGAGATTTAACTTATGCTGAGTTTCCAAGCCTTTTTGTCTACAACAAAGTAAAGCAAGAATGGTTACCTAGGAAGCAGGGACATTCAATACATACCTCCTGGAACCGGTGAGTTGTATTACTTGATGTTGCTATTAACTGTTCAGAGAGGATGTTCGAGTTATCAAAGCCTAAGAAAAGTAGGTAATTTAGTACACCAAGCTTTTGAAGAAGCATGTCATGCATTAGGATTACTAGCAGATGACAATGAATTTATTGAAGATATAATAATTCTTTTACTATTTTTATTGGTTATTTTTCACTTTCACTTTCTTTTTTTTTTTTTTGGATTTCAATTCTTTATTATTAGTATTATATTTATGGTCCTCACAGTTATTTTCGGTCTTTTCTTATACATTTCTTGAATAATGAATTTATTGAAGGTATAAAAGAAGCTGTAGAGTAGCGTCTAGAAATCAACTAAAGAAGCTCTTTGCTACATTATTAGTGACAAACATGATGAGCAAACCACAATTTGTATAGGAGCATATTTAGGAACTTTTAGCAGATAAAATTTTACATGACTGAAGAAGAATATTAAGGAATCAAGGTATGCTTTAAATTATCATTTAATTTTTTCAGCAATTTTAGTATTATACTTCCAAATTTTAAAGACAAATATTGCATTTTTTTTAATAATAAGTTGAGAGTTTCATATTTTCATTTAAAAAACCTTTTACTTTTCCTAGATCTTTCTATCCCAAGTTCGGAGTTGAAGAATTTATGTTTGATCGAAATTGAAAAGTTACTTAATTCAAACTAAAGATCTTTGAAAGATTTCCGGTCCATGTCATACCCAAATGATTTTCCACTCAATCAATTTCAAAATCATCTCTTAGCTGAAGAGTTAAACTATTAGAGAGCAATTGTCTGTTGATCTTGAAGGCTACTTATCTTCAATGAACGAAGATCAGAGGATAATTTGTGATAGTATAATAGACTCAATAACCACTAAGAAAGGAGGTTTTTATTTTGTATACGGTTACGAACGGACCAGAAAAGCATTCATTTGGAAAACATTATCGGCTGTTGATAGATCCAATGGCAAAATTGTTTTGAATGTTGAATCTAGTGGGCTTGCTTCATTGCTTTTACCTGGTGGAAGGACATCTCATTTTAGATTTTCAATTCCATTAACACTTACTGAGTTGTCAACATGTACTATCAAGTAAGGAAGTCCTAAAGCAGAACTACTTCAACAAGCAAATCTTATTATATGGGATGAAGCATGCTTGGTAAGTAGATTTGCTTTTGAAGAGTTGGATTGTACAATGAGAGATATATTGAGGTTCACAAACAATAAGTCCAAAGATGAACCATTTGGTGGAAAAACTGTTGTCCTTGGGGGAGACTTCCGTCAGATACTTCCAGTTATTCCAAGAGCTTCAAGAGAAGAAATTGTAAATGCCACCATAAACTCATCAAATTTGTGGCCACATTACAAGGTTCTTAAACTGACAAAAAAAATGAGGTTACAAGCAACAAGTTTTTCCTTTGTAGATCCATAATTGAGATTGTTTGCTGACTAGATTGTTCAAATTGGAGATGGAAAGGTAGGAATTGACCATGACTGAATTGCAGAAGTTGAAATTCTAGCAGAATTCTTAATTTTAGAATCACCTTCACCTCTAAGGAGTATTGTGGATTTCACTTATCCAAATTTATTGGATAATTTGAAAAATTATACCTTTTTTTTAGGATAGAGCATTGCTAGCGCCTACTCTTGAAGTAGTTGAAATGGTTAATCAATTTGTACTTTCTCAAATTCCTGGTGAGGACAAGGAGTATCTGAGCTCTGATTCATATTGCATAGCTGATGAAGATGTCGGCATTGAAGGTGATTGGATAATTGCTGAGTTTTTAAATAAAATAAAGTGTTTTGGCATTCTGAATTATAAAATAGTTTTGAAAAAAGGGAGTCCCAATTATGTTGCTAAGGAACATTGATCAATCTTCCGGATTACGTAATGGAACAAGGTTGATTGTTGAAGAATTGGGAAACAACGTCATTGGAACAATTGTTGTGACTGGCAATAAAATTGGAGAAAAGGTTTACATGCCTCAGATGAATTTAATATATTCTGATCTAGGCATGCCTCTGAAGCCTCAAAGAAGACAATTTCCAGTTACGCTTTGCTTTGCTATGACCATTAATAAAAGCCAAGGCCAATCTTTTTCATTTATTGGGTTGTTTTTACCCAAGCTTGTCTTCACTCATGGGTAACTTTACATGGCTATCTCTAGGGTAAAATCAAGGAGTGGTTTAAAGATATTGATATAAAATGATAATGGTAAACCTTGCAACATAGCCAAAAATGTTATTTATCCCGAAGTGTTCCAAAAAATTTGAATTTTAGGTTCGGATATGCATTTTATATTCTTTATTTATTTTATTAAACAAATATTCAACCCATTTGTGATTAACTATTTATATATATTTTTACTAATATTTTTTTTATTGTATTATATAGAGTGGCATATGAAGATCAAAACATGAAACAAAATTCCTATATAATTAATTCTTTGTAATCCTTTTTTTTTTCCTGCAATAATCATGTGAAATATATTTACTTTTAATCGTAACATTGTTGTTAATTAGCTACTTTTATTGTTTATTAATTTACAGAAGAATGCCATCAAATAATTTGTTACGTACCCAATTTCAAATTTTTTTTCTTAGTCAAAACACTAGTTTGATAAAATACAAAATAAATAAGACAATTACTCAATTGACCTTCCACTCATGTATTTTCATAACTTGGAATTTGATTATCACATTTTCTTTGTTTGATAGATAATCTGTCAATGAACTCAATGATATGTCTTGATCTGAACTGAAACGAAATCCTCCCTCAACGCAAACCTTTTACCGATAGGAAAAATAATCATCATAATCTACTCCCCTTATGTCGTGGTGTCAAGCGTTTAGGTTTACTTTCATTTCCACGATGCAGGCAATCAGCCATCATTTTTTTGTGAAGACCCTTTCTTCCACAACCCGATTCATTGACCACGTTCCTTTCATCAAGGAAGTACCTCTGAAAATTCACCTCTCACTGATATACATTGTTTATATACAAGTTGCATTTTTGGTGAAACAAACATCAGAACACACTCTTCAACCTCCGATAAGATTTTTTGCTCACCGGGGCGGCACCTTTCAAGTACTTAAGAAAATTTACAATTACAATTCCAAACAAAACCTAACACCTAAACTCTTACACATCAGTATCACAAAAGTTTCCACCCATTCTGTTCTGAACGGCTTTCACTGCAGCTACTCTAGCAGCAGTAGCAGCCCTGTTTGCAGCGATTGCTGCTTTGTTCACTTGGTCATCCTTGCGGTCAAGTCTTACAGCATTCTCTGCTGTTCTCCTAGCAGCCTGCAATTTGAGCCCCCAAAAGAGAACATACACGTAAGAGAACAGCATTATCATTTCTTAAAAGATTTATGGTAAAAGAAAAAGGCAACAATGATATGTAATATCAAATGTTATCAAGGATAAAAAAAAAATGTTAATGTCAATGACAAAAACCTGAACTGCTCCAAGTACAGCATCAGTTAGTGGTGGTAGAGAGTGCTTGAGGTTGCCAGCATCCCATTCACCACATCTTCTGTCACCATTTCGGAAAATATACAAGCCATAACCTTGCCTACGGCCTTCATGCCATGCTCCCTCGTAACAGTGGCCATTGGCAAAGTGATAGACCCCAAATCCATGTATTTTATCTCCAAAATACTCTCCTGCATATCTATCTCCATTTCTGCAGCAAATTTTAACATTCAGCGAGCTTATTAGATGAAAGTAACTAAAATCTAACTGTTACAGTCGGACATCCAAATTATGCAGAGGTTAATTTCATTAACAGATCATAGCAGGATGAAAACAACAGGAACTTGAAACTCCAACCAACAAAGCCTCGATTCAAATCTAAAGAAGACAGAAATTCACAAACCAGGAAAGACTCACTCATACAACATCAGAAAATCATAAAAAAAAAAAAAAGTTAAAATAAAAATTAACAATGAAATCCACTGTTCTATAATCACAGTTAAAAATCTGTCCACCCAAAAGACTGTATAATTGAAAACAAAAACATAAAGATTGCAAAATTACAACAACAACAACAACAAAAAGTTCCCAATATTCAAAACTGAGCACCCCATTTCATCAATCAACATATCCAACCAACTCACCTAAAATGGTAGCACCCGAGTCCATGCTTGACGCCAAACTTAAACTCCCCAACATAACAGCTCCCATCACTGCAACTCTGCACTCCCACCCCATGGCTCTGCCCATTACACCACTCTCCAGCATAAGAGTCCCCAGTATAGAACCTATAAACCCCATACCCATGCCTCAACCCTTGCCTATACTGACCCTTGTATCGGCTCCCCTTTGCCCAGCTCTCAATCCCATACCCATCATACCTCCCATCAACCCAATCCCCCTCATACCTCCCACTCACAAAGTAGTGGTACACCCCACTCCCATTGCTCTTCCCTCCACCAAACTCACCCTCGTAGAAATCCCCGTTGCTGTAGAACTCAACTCCTTCTCTCGCAACCCTCTTCTTCTCTTGCTCCTCCTCCGTGGAGTCCCCAATGGACCACTGAACCTGCCTCGCGCTACCCTTCGGGGAACAACCGAGTCTCTTCAGAGCCGAACCGGTTCGCTGGATCAGCCCCTTGTTCTTCGACACGAAGTAGAGCAACACCGCCACGAAGATCAGCGCCAGAAGCACGTTCTCGGAAGTCGGCATCTCCTCCGAGGCTCCGAGGTAGAAGAAGTAGAAGAGGTAGAAGAAGAGAAAGCACGCACCGAAGAACCCAAGAACCGGTGCAGCAGCGAACCGGGTCGAACCGGGTTTGTGGGTCATGATCTTGTTATAATTTTTCTTCTTCATTTCCTTACTGTTATCTTTCTTCTTCTTCTTGTCGTCGTCTTCTAGAAGGTCTTGTTCGTTGTGGATGAGGATCGGGTGGTTGGGGAGGAACAGCGTAGGAGCGAGGATTGGGTTCGGGCCAGCTTGATTTGGCTCTTGCTCTTCTTCAGAGTTTCCATCAACAAGACGGTGACGTTTCTTCGAATCTTTGGTTCTTCCAATATTACAACCTGTAGCGAGAGATTCTCACGACGACGTTTCTTTCTGGTGGCGCCGGAAACATCTCAGGCGGCTGAACACGGTGGCTGATACAGTGACCTTAGTAACTGAACTGGTGTGTTTTACTCTATCTCTATCTTTATTGGCGTGTGATAAGGGAAAAAAAGTGAAACAACAAAAAAAAGCAGTCGGAAACGAAGAAGGCTTTGTTGTTTTTTAGCTTAACTGAATTTGGGCTTCGGTTGCTCGAATTCGAAGTGATAGAGGAAAGTGATATTGTGAGAATAGTGTCACAGTTTACGAGGAGGTTTCTTCGGGTTTTGTTTGGTGTATGCGCGCGTATATATATTAAGTGCGAGGAGAGACTGAACAAGATTTGATGTGTAGCGTCGGATACAAATCGGAGGGTGGACACTTATTAGGGGCTTGTGGTCGTGCGATAAGGAAGAAGAGATGGTGGTAAATGGCAATTGATAGGGAGATCCATGCATCATCAGACTCTTTTCTTCGAAGTTCAAACGATATGATTAGAGTGGAAAAAATCTTACCACGCGACTCGTTCCCTAGATTTAACTTTAGGCTAATCATTTAGTTATTCTTGATTTTCATGATCATTCACCAAGAGCTTAGATCTCAAAGGGGTTTTTAACGTTGATTTAAAACATGGATTTCTTTTATACTTTTATAAAATTTAAGGTTTGACTATTCTAAAATGAGGAGATTGATAATATGTAAAAATGAAAGGTTTATTATATTTAAATCAATAATTTCTATCATGTATATATCTTGTGTGGATCCCACTAAATGATCCAAAAATGATTAATCCTTTAATTTTAAACTTTATCAATCTCCTCATTTTAAAGAAGCCAATTTTAAGGATGTTGATAATATCTTTTAGTTATTTATAACTAAGAATATATTACAAGTTTTACTAACTCAATTTATCAAAATATAGAGTATTAGAGATTCAATCATAACCATTGAAAATAAAATGATATCGATACATTGTTTATGAGTATTGAAGGAAAAACCTTAAAGTAATTTAATTTATATATAAAATAATCTGTCATGAAAAATTGGTAATAATTTTTGTTAGTTTAATTTTAATGTACATTATTAGATTTTTCATTTATACAGATGACATAAAATATTTTTACATTATCATTCAATTAAAATTTTTTATTTATATGATATTTTAATTAATAAATGAGAGATTCACTTATCATGACTAATATGTTAATACATGATTAGATTAGTATATAAAAATTTTTATATTTCCCGTGCATAAAAATTATTCTAAAAAAATATTTCTTAAAAATAGTCAAATTGAAATATTTTACTATTCTACTTTTTATTTCATATCATATTTAATTTCATGATCTTTTTGAACCCAAATACTTTTTTAGTCTTCGACCAGAACATCATCCTCTCAACTTAAATGTTTAAATTCCAAAAAGAAAGATCATATTTCATGGTTTGGAGATATGTGGAGTGGGATAGCAGCAAGAAAAATGGTAAACAATATTTTTGGGGAAACTTTTTATTGTTTCGTATTTATTTTGTAGGAGTATATTTTTATTTCGAGTGCAAGTCTTTAGAATTGTCTAGTCCATTAAGAGTAATGGTGTTCTTTTTCTTTTTAGTAGTACAATAACAGTAATGTTTGATTTCACGCGTAATTTGTATTCAAACACTTCTATATATTTGTTAGCGGAAAAATAAATTGTGCTAATTATAATTTTTTTAATGGTTTATTAGTACATACATTTTTTTCTCACTTCTCATGCAAATATAGAAAAGAGAAAATACGGTGTTATGAGTTTAGCGATTAAGGTTGCCATATTGTTTTTCATAAAATGTTGTGCATTTTGCGTCAAACAATAATTTGTGAGTAAATAAGCATTTTGATTTTCACCTTTTTTTTTCAATTTAATCAATTTGATTCTACCAAAAAAATTTATATTAATTTAGTCGGAACATTTTTTTAATTTTTATATTAATTAAATTTTCACTATCATCAAATACATTACAAGTTAGTAGAGATTTAAATAATTGTTGTGATTTGAGGGGAAAAATAAATATTATGAAAGCTATAAATAAATTTGAATAAAAACCTCTAGGGCAACCGCATTTATACCAATGTATTTGGGGTATAGTGAAATTAAATTTTCATTCTTTTAATCATAATTAGACTCCCAAATTCAATCTCTTTAAAAAATTAATTTTTCAAAATAAAAAGATCTTTTCAATTTAACCATTAATAAAATGAGTGACAACTCCATTTTCAAATTTTACTTTTAATAAGATAAATATTTTGGTTTTCATTTTTGTCACGATGCCCTGTACGAACGTTTTAACAATATCAAATAAAAATACTATGATGGTAAAGGTCTATTTACTCATGATTTTTTAAATTATTTTTATGTTTCTATCAATTTATTGAATATATTATTAACTAGTAATATAAAAGTAGGCACAAAAATTATTCACATAAACTAAAATTAGATAATAAAAATGAATGTTTAAAAATAATCAAATTTAGATTTTCAAAATTTAAATAATTATATTTATTTTTAGCATTTTCATTAATTGGTTAATCATAAATTATATTAAGTTATCATTTTTTAATTAATATATTAGGGGATAGGGGGTAAGAAAGGAAGTCAAACTCACGATCTCTTGTAATTGATTAAGATATACATGAGCCTGCCACTAAACTGTGGACACACTTGTAAACAAGTTATCATTTATTACGTTCATTTTTATGTCTTCAAATAATTAATAATTTGTGTTTAATTAATAATAATAATAATATGAGTGAAATAAATAATTAAATTGTGATTCGGAGTTGTCACTCACATTTGTCTATTGCCACCCCTCATTCATTGTTTTCTTGCTTAGTATTCTTAAAATGTCCTTGATAGAAAAGCTGTTTTATATTTAGCTAAATTTATTTTTGAACCTAAATTAATTTTTCTAACATTCCTTTGAATTTTTTTCTTTTTCAAAGGAAAAAAAAAAATATCTTGATCGAGTCTATGTTGTTAGTGTTCTTCTCGTACAACAAAACAAGTTGTTTAGTTGTATGAAACATGAAGGTCCATTTGATGCTCTTCTAACTCCTCAATATGCTATCATTGTTGCCAATTCATTATTCTTATGTCTTTGTCTTGGTCAACCAACCAATACCTCCACATTTGACCACATTATTTTGAACTTAAAACTAGTTTGGATAAAAACTAACTTTAAAAGGTTACATAATTATAAAATACTATTAGTTCAAAATACTACAACATAATTAAAATTCAGTAATATTTAAAAACATTGCTAAATTATATGAAGGCATCAGTAAAATCTAGTAACATGACTTAATATACAAAAATGTTGCCAAAGGATTTTAATAATAAATATATTTTTATATTTTTAACAATATTTTTAAATATTACTAGACAATACTTTTTATTAATAAATGTTGCTAAAAATTAAATATGTGTAGTGATAAACCTTGTTAATAACAAGTTTTAAAATTTTTTTAACTGATTACAAATTATGTTGAACTATCATAACTAATACTATATCATTATATGTTATCATGTTTTTCAGTTTGGAAACTCATTGCAACATGACATTTAGTAGCATTTGCTAAAACGTTATTGAATCATATAAAAGCATTAGTATATAGTAAAATTTTTAATAGTAATTAATGAAATTGAATAAAGCTAAATTAGTTGATTGAGAGGAGTGATGATAAGGGGCATTTATGCCACTTATCTTGCTACCAAACCTTAGCTTTTTGCATAAAGTTTATTGTGTTATTGATACAATTAATAAAGATTTTGATTTGCTCCTCATTGTGTGATTTCAATAGAATTATTGGTTGTTGCATTGATTTAGGAATAATTTGTAATTACTTCCTGCTGCATCTGACTTGTCTTTTTAAGTATGGAGTTATGCACAGGTGTTTTGAATCAAGTGCAAAATGTCAATAACAAGGTTGAAAATTATTGGGAAGAATTTGGAAGCAAAATAACAGAGTTTTTGAGCTCATTTGAGCACATTTGAAGAAAACATTGTAATAGAAAATTCGTATATCTCTCTACAGAGATTGGATTGGGACAAATAAAGATGTTTTCGAAAGCTCAAAAAGTTCTCTAAAACTTGCATGTTCAATTCGAAACCTATTGCTAAGAGGATCTTGGTGAAAATTGAGTTGCAAGATTAAAGGGTGTTGAAGTTCTAATGCTGTTCAACTTGACCTTCAGTTAGTATTTTCGCAATATCTGGAGCTATAGATGTCCGATTGAGGTGATTTTGGTGGTGTTAGAAAGCTTATTCAAAGGCCTACAATTGTTGTTTCTATTCCCAAGGACAGATTCAATTCTGTTCAGCGCTGTAGTGCTCAACAGCACCCGAAAAAATGATTTTTTATTAGCACAACTCATTACTGAGAATTGCAGCGCTTAATGAGCACTGCAGTGCTCGTGTGATGACACAGTATAGCTCATTTAATCTGTTTTGGGGCCTACTTTGGGCCATTTTTATAGAGAAGTATATATAGGAATGTTACATACTTTTACCCTAGCTTTTGACTCACTTTTAAATCTACATTTTAGGTTGTTATGATTCTCTCTCTATATCTCTCTTATCTTTCTAAGGTGTCCATTGGTGAATGTGCTTTGCCTTAGAGATTGTAGTTAGGATTATTGCTATTATTTTTAGGTTCTCTTTTATCTTCATTGTTGTAATCCTTCAAAGATAGGGGAGTAGATTTCTTTACTAGTGTAAGGGTTTCCAGATAGATTGCGATGATGTTTAAGACATCTTTGGATATTAAATGTGTAACATCCTAAATTTCATCCAGGCTAATTGACTTGATGAACCCAAGCAAGTAATCTACTGACTAGATAGTTGATGTTGGCCCCATAGCGGGAAAGGTCAACATTGATGATTTATTATTGGTTCATGTCGTAGTTAGAAACACAAAAGAATGATCAGTAATAAGTAGTACTAAGACAAAAACTCTAAATTAAACATATTAGGGGAGGAAAATTTAATTGTAAGACTAAATTCCATAATCAATATTTTAATTACTAAATTACGTTAATCAAGGAGACATTATAAAATATTAGTAAAAGGGTGCACAAGAAGGGGGGGGGTTAAATCGTGCTTTATGAAGTTATCTTCTAAATCTAAAACTTTTAATAAAGATACTATCAAGCTCTTGACTTGAAGTGCAGCGGAAAGAGGATTAGTAATTTTAGAAAGAAGATTTCTGAAGACTAAAGGATAATGCTACTTGATAACATTTGTTTAAATTTAACATAATCACATAGCAAAGAAATTAAAAGATTAGGGAATAGAGAGAATGAACACAAGAATTTTTATATTGGTTCAGCCAATCTTGCCAGCATCCAGTACTTAATACTTGTTGAGATTTCATTTACAACAACTTTTTCAGCCTGAGAAAGTAAACTGGATAGTCTTTACAATAGCCTTCCCAAGCTTTTACATTGCATAGTGGCCAACCCCAACTGCTACTTAACCGAATAGTTTTGTACCAGCCTTTCCAAGCTGAACTGAGTAGTTTTGTACCAGTCTCTCCAAGCTGAAACTGTAATCTGTAGATAGCTTCTACTGTTACGTTGTAAGTAGTCTTGAACCAGCCTCTCCAAGCTATGTCTCACACTGATCAGTAACAGATTAAGGTTACAAAGGTTATGTGTTTGGGTTGCCACTCAAACTAACTTACACCTATGTTTCCTTAAGAATATTTACTAATACGGACCTGGAAAACATGAGCGACTTTTTTTTTACATCTCTTCATGAGAAGAGTATACAAATTATTACAGAATAAGGAAATAAGATTTTTACACTTCAAAATGATTGATTACATATTACGATGAACAACACAAGAAGTGTGGAGAGATTTTTCCAGAGTTTATACTCTTATGTTTTCAACTCTCTCATCGGCATTCATGTATGGCACCTCCATTTATACAGGTTATTCTTCATGACCATTGCCTTTGATCAAATCTCCAAGTGACACATGTAGATCATCAGTTGTGTCTTGGAACGTTACTCTAGAGAGGTAGGTTGACAGACTTATAACATCAGTTGCAAAAGCAGTTGATTCAAGATTTGAATCTTGAAATTCGAATTTTTCCTCCATTTTCCTCAGCATTCTATACTCCACAGTTACGTGAACATTTTGACAGCGTAATCAATGTCTTTAATATTTCTTCGATCTTATAGTCTTCAATCTTGGCTATTTGATGATGATATCTTTGCGATTGTAGTGATTGATGACTGAGTAACACCTTGCTCTTGGACATGAGTTAATTTCTTCATTTTGAGTATACTTTCTGATGTCCCATGCTACTTTCTGAAGATCTTTTCCTTAGTTTCTTGATCTTGACTCGATCTGCTCCAGTCCTCAGGAATTTAAATTTTCTTTGCACGAGATTATATTCACCTTTTTAAGCTTAATCTTTTCCCTTGAGATAAACATTATTTCTCATGTGTAGTGAAATTATTCTCGATTCAAGTCTGCTTCTATGCCTTTGGTTCGTAAACATGAATACATGCTTTGCTTGAAATAACATTCACTTTCTTTTCAACTCAGTCTCTTCCAATCAGATAAATCATGTTTGTGCATGCAAAGTGAAATATTATTCCTGCTTTAAGTCCGTATTATGTCTTAAATTGTATACATGTTCTTTGCTTGACATAACATTTACCTTCTATTTAGCTTAATCTCTTCCCTTGAGATAAAACATATTTACACATGCAAAGTGAAATATTAATCTTGCTTTACGTCTGTGTGATACAAATCAGATTAACCTGTTATGCTTTGTTAAGAAACTCAAGGTAGCCATTTGTCATTATTTAAAATATTTTTTTTAAATTGGCTTTTTGTCATTCAAAACAATGAAGATGTTACTTTCTGAAGGGTTTTGGAGTTTACGATCTCCCCCTTTTTGATGATGACAAACCAATTTGAAGAAAATCTTTTGAAGAGAGGTTGAAAGAAACAAGACAGAATATAAATAAGATAAATTATATTTTCTTTCAACCCATCATGATTCTTAAATCTTAGTAAGTCTTTTTCTTAAGGCATGAATAGTTATGTTCAAGAAAATTTTGAAGCTTTAAGTTGACTCAAATCAAAGCTGTTTGGTTCATGATGATTTTTTTGATTTAAATCAGAGAACTTCTTTAATTCGTATCACAAAGATACTTAAGCAGATGTCATCCTTTTAATCCAATTTTCCCAATCAGGTTGATTTTAGTCATAAAATGACTTTCTAACATTTAATGTGCCTAAATAAGTAAACAAGTAATATTTACGATATTGCTTTTTGATAGAAAATCTTATTCAGCACTTTCTTTCCCTATGCTCTTTTTTCAACAAAGAAAATGATGCTCAAATATATATATATATATATGAATGATATGAATGATAAAAACTTTTTCGCATGATATGAGAAAAGAGATACAGATGAAGTTTATGATGCTCAAAGAAACCTTGATAGTTATATTGGAGAATTACAATGTGAGGTTTCTGAAACTTAAACAGTGATCTATCCCAGCATTATTAAAACAATTAGTTCTTATGAGCTTCCTTTCATGAGCTAGGAAACTTTATAAGTATTAGAGTATGAAATAATTTTTGAAATTCTTTTTCTAAAAAAAAATTTTCCTACTAATACATGTTAACTCAAAACATATTGCTCGTGTTTTTCTATGTCAGCTCACTTACTGATATAAGTATGATCACACTGTAACACATCATTTGTAATAAAAGCGTAGAATACTTGAGAAAGATTTGATTCTCCCTAACTGATCATAGTTATGTTAAGACATGGTGAGGATAGGTTTCTGAAGACCATTAGAAACAAAAATATACATAACCAATTTTGAACAAGTTAAGCAGAGCACATTAAACACATCTCAAGTGTGTAATAGATAAAGAGGTATTAATACAATATTAAGCACATTATACATATAAAAAACACTAAGATGAAAACAAGCTATAACTAATCATGGATATGTGTATGAACTGACTATATTTGTGTGCTGATGATAAGACAAGACAAAGAATACGAATTAGAGCCACATATTTTCAGTCATTCTATATGATTAGCTAAGCATAATGATATAGGCATTGATATGTACTGAGGCATAAAAATGGATAACTCAATGTTAAAGATAGATGTGTAAATGAGCAAGCATAGGCATAGGCATGATGGATCAGGCTTTGATAAGTATCAGAGCAGAAGATAATCATCTATGTATCAAAGTATATGAGACTAAACACAGACATAAAAGATAATAGATAATATTAATCGACAATATTCAGAATATTATAACTAAGTTCCAAGGAAAACAGAAATATATGTATTATGTAAAAAAGATAATGTTTTGAGCTCCCCTTTAGCATGATTTCCTCTTATGAAGTTTTTGTAGCATGGCTCCCCCTGAGCTTCATATCCTCCTTTTGAACTTCTTAGTGCATGATTTTCTATATTCTTCTCCCCCTTTGGCTTCATAAAAAATGTTTGTGAGGACAGACTTATGGTTTTAAACCTCGTCGTCTTAGTTCTTATAGGATTTGCTGATTGGTCTGAAGAATTTGAAGTAGTAAGTTTTCAAGGTTAGATGATCATTTTTCCAAATTATCCAGCATATTAGCAATTAACTATTGATTTTCAAGCAGCATTCATATTCGAGGGATGACTTGAGGAGTTTTTGGCTGAGGACGACTGATGTATAGTTGGTTTGTTTCTTGCACGGGCTTTGGGATAGGTGGTTGTGCAGGCATTTGAGATTCCTTGATGTAAGCAAGAGGAAAATCATATGCTAAGCTAAAGTCAGTCTCAGGAACTATGCTTCCCGTATTATCATCTGATGATTTTCTTTTTGTAGATGACGAGGGTTGCTCTTTGTTTCCCCCAATCTTGCTTCCTTGATCAGTTCCTAATTCTACAGGTTTGGATAGTGGATTAGGTATGTTTTCACCATCAATGTCAGTTTGGACTTTTGCAGAATCTTCTAAGCTGCTGTCCAAATTGATTATCATTTTCTTTTTTTCAGAGCATTCTGTATTGCTGATGACTTTTCTCGTTCTTTTGAATTGTTCTGTACGAGCACCAATGAATTTTCTATTGCCTCTAAATGAAGATATGGTGTAGTCAATTCCAACAATGTATACAAACCATTTGCCAATGATACCTCAGATGTTCGAATACTTTGGTTAAGAACATTCCATACGGTACTGACACAGTTTCTGTTTCTTCCTCTTTAGAGGCAGATGCATCAATCATGTAGTCGAAGATTAGTTTGGGTAGGTTAACTTTTCTCATTGTTAGTCTACCCCAGTGAGTCAGTCCATGCTTTCTGTTCTAAGAAGAAGAGAGAAATGAATAAGTTTGCAAACTTATCTTGCTCTGGGGTTCAACATGGTGATAGTTATTTTGTTGGGATGATACTTTTGAGAGTTTGTAAGACAATTTGAGACTTTTTCTAATGATACTCCAAGAGTAGTGAACTAGTTTTTATTAGCAAGACATTGGATTACTTCATTAGGAGCAAGAGAAATATGGGAAAGGTCGTCTATGCTAAGCCGTAGACCTATTCCTCTAATATAGGAGGTAAGAACAAAGTCAGTTACCTATACTAGTTTTGAATAGAAGGCCGTTACTATTTCGGTAAATACTCTATCAGAGATGTTGAGAAATCCTTCCCATCCTTGGAAGGTGATGATTTCTAGGAGAAATACAAAAATGTTCATCTGTTCTTTGGAGAGCCTTTTTCCAGGTGACATAGGACAAGTGTAACAGTCCATGCTGCTTTATGGATTGATGACTATCCCCACAAACCAACGTAGGTCTTTTTAGCATGCTTTGTCTTCAATCACACACTTTCTAGGAAAACTTTCTAGGAGGTCACCCATCCCAAAATTGCTCTAGGTTAAGCACGCTTAACCATGGAGTTCTTTAGTGATGGGCTATCGAAAAGAAGATGCATCTTGTTGGTATAGGTTGTACAAATCAATTTATATAAGTCATCCTTAACTGTATAGTCTCATACTTACACACTTAGAATCCCTCTCATTCGGGTGTGTAATCGGTTCATTCATATACCTTTCTACTTAGAAGGCCTTGTGAGGAGCCGCTCATTATCTGTGCTTTCTTTGCATCGGCGATCACTCCTCACCTCATTCCTGGGCATTACATGCCCACCAACTTCCGCTTGGTTCGTCCCCAAACCACACCATATTGGAAGAAGCATGACTCTGATACCATTTGTAATAACCTATGCTGCTTTATGGATTGATGACTATCCCCACAAACTAAAGTAGGTCTTTTTAGCATGCTTTGTCCTCACTCACACGCTTCCTGTGAAAACTTCCCAAGAGGTCACATATCCCAAAATTGCTTCAGGTCAAGCACGCTTAACCATGGAGTTCTTTAGTGATGGGCTACCGAAAAGAAGATGCATCTTGTTGGTGTAGGTTGTACCAATCAATTAATATAAGTCATCCTTAACTGTACAGTCTCATACCTACACAGTTTTGCACTGGCTTAGAAGGCCTTGTGAGGAGTCGCTCCTTGTCCGTGCTTTCTTTGCACCGGCGATCACTCCTCATCCTTGTCCCCAGGCATTACAATGAGAAGCGAAACTATCAGCATAGTATTGTTGATGAAAGGATTCATCATACATTTGGATTATTCCTAGATTGGCGGTATTGCTGTCAAACTTCTTTCCATCTACCATGTTTTGAATTTTGCTTTTGAAAAGGATGATTGAGGTAGAGACGAGTATAAGACGTGAGTGATGGAAGAAAGTAATTAAAGGCTTATTTTGAGTTCAAAGGAGATAAGGGTTTCAAGGAGAGAGAGGAACAAGACGATTTAAGGAAGCGTGCAAAAGAAGACAGAAAGGAGGGTAGATATGTGTCATCAAATTAGAGATGGTTATTTAGGTGATGAGAATAGTTGATTGAAGTTAAGATAACGTGGGAGAGAGAGAACAGTATTTCAAGGAAATTTTTCCTGCTCTTTGGACTTTTACTCTGAATGAGTAATTTCTGACTCCTTGAACCATTTTTTGAAAGGTTCAATTTCTAACCTCCTTTTAGAACTTTTCATTTCCAAGGAGTGCTGAAAGGTTTTCCCTTAACTAGACACCTTTTCGAAGCTTTTCTTTCCAAACTTCTTGAGCCTTATCTTCCCTTTGAGATTGTGACATAAGTTATTTGAAAACCACGAGATTAATTTTGTCATTCATGCTGATGTAACTGGGCGATCTTCAGCTCTTTCATGGAAAGGAGAGTGCCCAGAACCATTTTCGTATATGAATACTTATGCAATTTTTTAAAAAAATACTTTTCTAAATACCTTTGATATAGTTTTTTAAAAAATTGACTTATCACAGGGTTAATCAATAAAAAGACATGGATCTGCAGTGCTGAACAGGGCTCTTCTAATCAGGATCAATATCGATATTACTATAGAGTTCTTAGGAATACCTTAATGTCTGATGCTTTGTCTGGTTCCTTATCCGCAGCATCTGGGCATGCTAAATTGCTTCAATTCTCTATTTTCTCATTGTTCTTTTCTTTGTATAGTCAGAACTCTCTGAATCTTTTAAGAGAGGAATCACTTTGGAGTTTCTTAGTTTCCAATGACTTCATTTTATTTTCAAGTATTCAAGTTTTGTATTTTCTCAGTAAGGATCAGCTTTTGCAGTGAAGTTTCCACCTAAAGCTTTTTCATATATTCTACCTCAAAAGTGAAGATGGAAGTACATGTTTTCTAGAATCTTTAGATTGCTTCAACTTCTTAATCAGAAATGTTTTTTGATTCTCTTTAGAGCTCTTTAGCATGCTTTCTGAAGTTTCTAATTTTTGGAGTTTACTTTCTAAGAGTGCTGCTTCCATTCTTTCCAAGCTAAACCGAGTAGTTCTGTACTAGCCTCTCCAAGCTGGATCCGTGACCTACAGACAACTTCTACTGCCACATTGTAAGTAGTCTTAAACTAGCCTCTCCAAGCTATGTCTTACACTGATCATTAACGGATCAAGGTTACAAAGGTTATGTGTTTGGGTTGCCACTCAAACTAACCTACACATGTTTCCTTAAGAATATTTGCTAATATAGACCTGGGAAACATGAGTGACTTCTTTCTCACATCTCTTCATGAGAAGAGTATACAAATTATTACAGAATAAGGAAAGAAGATTTTTACAATTCAAGATGATTGATTACATATTACGATGAACAACACATGAAGTATGGAGAGATTTTTCCAAAGTTTCTACTTTTTTGTTTTCAACCCTCTTATCGGCATTCATGTATGGCATCTCCATTTATACAAGTCTTTCTTCATGACCGTTGCATTTGATCATATCTCCAAGTGACACATGTAGATCATCAGTTGTGTCTTGGAATGTTACTCTAGAAAGGTAGGTTGACAGACTTGTCACATCGATTGCAGAAGCCATTGTATTTTAGAGGTTTTTAATGTCCTTATTTTTCTATTATTTTCTGACCATAGTTTCTGAAGTCCTTCTTCTAGAAGATTGGTTCGTAAATCAATTAGGCAGAAGAGATGACGTACCAGTTATAACATTGGGTTTGATTCGAGATTTGAGTTTTGAAATTTGAATTTTCTCTCTATTTTCCTTAGTGTTCTGTGCTCCACAATCAAGTGACCTTTCTGACAATGTAATCAATGTCTTTAATATTTCTTTGATCTTCCGGTTTTCAATCTTGGCTATTTGATGATGATATCTTTGCGATTATAGTGATTGATGACTGAGTGACACGTTGCTCTTAGACATGAGTTGATTTCTTCATCTTGAGTGTACTTTATGTCTCATGCTACTTTCTGAAGATCATTTCCTTGGTTTCTTGATCTTGACTCGATCTGCTTCAGTCCTTAAGCATTTACACTTTCTTTGCACGAGATAATATTCAACTTTTAAAGGTTAATCTCTTCCCTTGAGATAAACATGATTTCTTATGAGTAGTGAAAAACATGATTTCTCATGTGTGATGAAATTATTCCCGATTCAAATATGCTTTTATGCCTTTGGTCTGTAAACATGAATACATGCTTTGCTTGAAATAACATTCACTTTCTTTTCAACTTAATCTCTTCTCCTGAGATAAATCATGCTTGCGCATGCAAAGTGCAATATTATTCTTGTTTTAAGTTTGTATTATGTCTTAATCTGTATACACGTTCTTTGCTTGACATAATTTTCACCTTCTATTTAGCTTAATCTCTTCCTATGAGATAAAACATGCTTACACATGCAAAGGTAAAATATTAATCTTGCTTTCGTCTGATACAAACCAGACCTGTTATGCTTTGTCAAGAAACTCAAGGTAGCCATTAGTCATTCTTCAAAGTATTTTCTTTAAATTGGCTTTGTTGTCATTCAAAACAATGATGCTCTCACTTTTTGAAGGGTTATGGAGTTTACATAAAATTTATAATAAATAAAAACTCAAATAAATAGTAAGGAGTTAATTAGAAAGATTAGTTAATCCTAATTAATGAGTAGGATGAAAAAAGAATAGAACCAATCAAAATTGGACAAGTGTCATGAAATATAACAAAAAATATTAGAATAATCAAGTGTGTCCAAAGAAAGATGCAAAGAATTACAAAATTGCCATCACTTAGTAGAAATTATGGAAATACCTTTACTATGTTAAGGAAATTACAAGTATACCCTTGACTTATAGTAAATGAAAAAGATACCCTTACTTTATAAATATAATTACAAGAATGTCACTAACCTTGTCTAATTACTAAAATACCCTTGTCTTTGATTAGGGAATCCCTAGACTTGTCTTTAAGCAAGAATGAATATAAGCCATTGCACAAATCCTTAGACTTGTCTTTAAGCAAGAATGAAAATAAGCAATTGGATTAATACTAAGAATGGTTAAAAGCTAAACTAACCTAAAATAGCAAATCTCTAGCATAGAATATTAATTTATCAGTATAAGTTTCTACAAACAACTTATTTAACAGTATGAGTGAAATATGACCAAAGTAAATGATTTAAATGCTATGACAAGACAAGAAAATACATCACATGCATATTTTCACCCATACATGCATGCATGAAAGAATGATACCCTATGGTTGCATCATCATTGTGGGAAGGAAAAATTGTGATTTGATCTTAACATGCACATCTTAATGAAAGCTTGATAGATGTCAAAGTTGTGGCAACTTGTCATTTTCAACAAAAACATGTGTGGGCTAACTACATTAGGCATATTATTTGGCATTCCTAACTAGTACTTAATCTAACTAAATTAGTTTTTGGAGAAAAAAATCATCCCCAAACACAGCAATAGGGTAGCAGCCTTGAGGTCTATATAAGGGACCAAGTTGTGTTTCATTGTGTTCCTTTACTCATTTGCTAGGTTTCCAAGACTTCTAGTATTCTTTCTTATTTTTGTTCTTCCTCTTCTAGTTCTTCTTCTACCCTTCACTTCAAAGAAAGCTCCTCCATCATCAAACCTCACATAAATACTTGAATCTTTACCTAAATACTTTACAAGCCTTGCAAGAGTTGCACTTTTTAACTATTGTGAAAAATATTGTCTCAAAGACACTAGTTTTCAAGCAAAGGATTCAAGAAGGGTCACCCTATATCAAGCTTTTTATTCAAGTTCTAAGAGTGGAGAGAAGGACTCATTTAAGCCTCAACACCAAGAGGTAAGAGTCCTCTCTTTGGTTGTGTAAGCCTTGATGACATTTAACCTTGCTCATGGTTAGGATGCCATCAAGCTTATGTTTGTTGATAAGAATGTTTCAAAGGGATATTGTATAAATATTTTGTGAACCCCCATTTTCCTTTTTGTTCCTTAAGTGATTTGATGGTGTTTTTATGCTCAAATGTTGCTTAAAATATGTTATGTAATCCTTGTGTTGAAAGAAGTGACATAAAACATGAAAATGATAGGTGCTGGATTTTTGGCTGTTTCTAGTAGTAAGTGTTCCAAAAATTAATGCTTATAAAATATGGAGTATATTGAAATAAAAATAATTTTAGCATAAACTATAACATCATAAAACACTCTCCAAAAAGAATCACTCAAAAATGAGTTTTCTAGCTCAAGATATAAATTTTTAAAGTTTAGCCTTTTTACTAGAAATGCTGTCTAACCTTTGAGCACTAATCCAAACTTATCTTTTTCTATAAAAATAAAAAAGTATAAAATCAGTGTTGTTGGAAAGATAAGATCTTAAGGAACACAGAGATGTAAAATACACACACTAACAATGTGCACGTGGTTCCAGAACCATAAAATAAGTCACAGATTGGGTTTTTTGGGCACTTTTGGAATAGGGTAACTTTGTAAGGGCATAAAAGTTATCTCACTCAGTATATTTCCACAAAAAGCACGTTTGAAGAAAGACAAGTGAGTCAAAATTCTAAAAATATCTTTATTTTCTTGAAAGAATGAGTATAATGAGAGAAATTAATTTTTCATGGAGATATGCTAGAAATGGAAATAAGCTGTCAAAGTCTAGAAAGCAAAAAAAAAAAAAAAAAAAAAGGCACTTTTAATGGAAAATATAATTTATCATTTTCATGAGGGTTAAAAGTTATTTATTAAGACTTCTCAAATTAATATAATAATGATAATTATATATATAATCCATGATCACACATAATTAAGAATTTTCCCTTATAAATAACTAAAAGAACTTAGTTATTGACCTATAAGCTTATGCTTTAATTAAATAAGACTTAGTGACCTTGAGACATATAAAATATGACTTTGATCTATAATCTTAAAAGTGTATCAAAATATAGTCAAAGATTAAGATATTTTAATTTGTCATGATCAAGATGAAGAGTACATATTTAAAGAGATTATAGGAACTTCAAAAGACTTAAGGTAGCTCAAAATAACCAAGAATAACCTTTAAATAAATAAAAGGAATTTAAGGAATGTTAAGGTCCAAAGAGATTTAAAAGAAAAGATATTTGTCAAAATAATGAGAAAGACATTCATAATATAATAAGACGAAGACTTCCATGACCTTTTAAAAGCACTAGGGGGCTTGACTTAATGACTTGAGATACTTAATATGAGATTGTCTATGAGAATCTATATGGGACTTTACATGAGATTTGTTTGACATGCCTACTGTATGACTATGAGATCTACTAATGGTTGTGAGATTAGTATGACATTTTTACTGTATAAATATGAGACTTTATGAAACATGATATATGATGCTGATAAAATTAGCAATGAGAGTTTGGAAAAGTGGACTTAAGCTAAGCTCATGGCTTAACCGTTGAGATTATAGCAATAGAAAGAAATAAAAGTAAAGCTTGGAAAGTATCAATGAAAGTCTAGAAAAGTGGACTTGAGCTAAAACTCACTGGTTAACCCTCGAAAAGGGGGAGGGGTTAAGATATTGGGATCAATGCACTCAGTGAAAGTTAAATAATCAATAGGAGAAGATCACTACTTAACCGCTTACCCCGTCCATGGGACTATCCAAAGGAATAGATTTTTGTGGTGATGACCAGTGTATGAGCTCATTACCCACAGAGGTGGTTTAAGACTTTGGTATTGGTGCACTCAGTGAGTGAAAGACCGAATCAAGTTAAAGATGTATAAAATGTTAAGTGCATTCATACAATTATGGTGAACCTATCTTGCTCTGATATTTGCTTTGCTTGAGTGACTAAAAGAACTATTAATGAAATAAAGAAAATGATCACAAATCATGTAAATGTTGAGGATGAGTAATCATGAAATGCATGCATCTCCTAACCTATTATTACCTATTATTTATGTTATATGGTATGCCTAGATGCATTTCTTGATGAAGTATTGAATGGATATTTCTGTTATTGTTACAAGAATAGTTTAAAAGCAACTACACTTAGGCTAATTATGCTTGCAAAAATATAGTAATTGAACCATTGGTATGTCTACTTTTTTTAAAATAAACCCGAAGCGACTCGGATGACGATGATGACATGTGTAGTGCCAAGTTAGGACTCCTACTGAGAAATTATGTATTTTTCACTCCTATGTCTATTTCCGTATCGTTCCCAGAAAAGTATGGATCGAAAGGTGGCCATAACCTGGAAAGAGGGCACCACTAGCTCGAAGATGATTAGATTGTGGTGATTAGGACCACCACCACAATAGAACACCATATGTATCTGAGTCCTTTTGGAAATCGTTCTCCTATCCCAGCTGAATTTCCTACAACAGAGCATCCTCCTGTACCTTATCTCACTCCTGCTATGGGAGCAATGAACGGATCAGGCATAGTACCGCAAAGTTATGAACCTAAGTATGGATAGGTTAATCCAAGTGCTTTGGTAAGAGAAACATTGCCAGAATACCATCCCTTAGAGCAGAAAGACCAGCTCAAGGTTCCTCCCAAAGGTCCCTTTGCTAATGGCAACCTAATGCAGATGAAGCGCAATATAGAGAGACGTCCTATTTCATGGAGTGATCTTCACGTCTTTGACGATGAGGATGAAAATTCCTCTTAAGTTGAGTCATCCAGTTCCTAACATAGCCGAGTCTCTAGTTAGCTTGGGAGCCCATGTTCTAGGAGTTGATCAATAGGCAGATGATGGCATAGTAAGCAAGAAGGAGCGTCGTTGTCTAGGGGTTAAGTTTCCATTTCTTATGTTTTAGGAGTCGATATTAGTCATGTGTTGATTTGTAATCCAATTTAGATTTATTCCTTAGATTGTTTGTTGTAGATTGGTCACGAACTATAGGTCATACTCTTAGCCAGACTTATGTAATGTATTCCCTTGACTATTTACAACTATCTATGACTAAAGTAATGTGCATTATGCTAAGTAATGTAGAATTATTCACGCTAGTTACTTCCGCATAATTATTTGTGATTTCAAGTTCTTAGATTATTAAATGCTATGATAATGCTATATATCTTCAATTCTCGCTACATGCTTAAGTTTTCAAAGAGTAATTTGTACCAGAAAAAAATTTATCCACTATTTTTCTAAGTTAATTTCAAAAGAAAATGAATGCCAGGCATAAGTTACAACTAATAGAATCTGAATGCGAACTTAAGCGTAGTTGGACTCTACTAGGGTGTTACAAAATTCATTGGTTTTCTTAATTTTCTGCAGTTTCTATTCCTATAATTATTGTGGTGATTGCTATAATCTTTGTGGGGATAACTAAATTGGCGATCATCGTTTAGGTAAACCCTTTGGGCATAAATTGATAGATCTATTGGTTTATATTTAAGGGAGAACATTAGAATTAACTTTTCGAGTGGTGGTTAGGCTATAACAATTAGTTCATTAAATTAATGTGATTTCTAATTAAATTGAGATCTCGTATTAGTTATTTGGATTGAGCAAATTCTAGAGGTCGATTGATCACTAGTAGTATTGCCAGTAATTTATTACTAATAGCCATATGTGGATTTAATATTTGGTTAATGATAATTAATTTCTAATCCCAAGAATACCTTGCAATAGTGTCTTCTTCATTGTTACTACTATCTCGTTGCTATTATTTTTAGTTTTAATTATTTTAAATTTAATTCTTCAAAATCCTCAACTTTTCCAATTACGTGTTGAAGCCTCCTTGAGAGATGACCTAGGTTGTGCCTTTTACTACATTTTTTGTGCAACTTAGCATTAAAATAAATTTGTAATTTGAGGAGGTAAGCGACAGCCTCCGTTCAATATTTGATGTTGTTGCCAAGGAGGCATTAGAACTTAGTTGTTTAGTTATTTTTATTGTTTTTATTTTACTTTATTCCAATTTATTTATTTTCTTTTATTTCAATTTTATTTTATTTTACTATTTTTATTTTCATTTATTGTTTCTTTATTATTAAAAAAATTCAATTTTTTTATTTTTATTTGTTTATTTTTTTCTATGTTTATTAAATTTTGCAAAAAAAAAAGAAAAAGAAACTAGTTGTTTGCTTGTATGAGGCATTCCCTATCTGCTGAAAATTTGATATCTCTTAACTCTGAGATTGAGAAAACTTTAAGAAAAATCAGACAAGCAAAGCGTCAACAAGCAGAACCATCTGAGCATTCTGATCCTCTGTTTAGTTTTTCAGGAAATACAAGTGACTTGGGAGAACGTCAACATACACTGAGAAAGCTCACTGCTCTTTATTTTACCCAGCAGCCTTTGGCTATCACATACCCCAGGCTAGACAATGATTTTGAGCTTAAAGGGAATATGGTTCATGCTTTGCCTAAATTCCATGGGCTGTTTGGAGGAGACCCCTACCAGCATTTAAAGAAGCTGCACATAGTGTGTTTTGGCATGAGATCCAATGGGGTAGAGGTGGATGATGTTAAGCTCAAAGCATTCCTTTTCTCCCTAGAAGGTGCTGTAGAAAATTGGTTCTTTAATTTGCTAGATAGGATTGTAAATAGTTGGATGGGGATGAAAGGCTTTTCCTAGAGAGGTATTTTCCTGCTTCTAGAGTGGCTTCTATCAGAAAAGAGATCTCTAGAATCCTCCAGACTAATGAGACTTTACATGAATATTCAGAGTGCTTCAAGCTCCTTTGTGCAAGCTGCCCCAATCATCAAATTTCAGAGTAACTCCTCCTTTAGTACTTTTATAAGGGGTTGGTACCTGCTGATAGATGTATGATAAATGCTGCTAGTGGATAGGCACTTTTGGATAAGACTCTGGCAGAAGCCCGTGCTTTGATAGAGAAGATGGCTGCCAATTTTCAACAATTTGGTTCTACCATAGCCGTAACTACTAATGAAGTGAGCAAGCTATAGAATCCAATATTGACCCAAACTTTACAGTAACTTTCTGGGCTTATGCAACAGCTGATGGCTAGCCAGGCAATAACTCCAGTGGTTCCCAAGACATGTGGCATATGTACTTTAAATGGCCATCACACTGACATGTGTCCATCATTACAAGATGAATCAACCACCAGGGTAGCAACAACCATCCCTTTCTAGAGTCAACCTCAAAATCAAGCAAGCTAGTTCCTATTTGGAAACACTTATAACTCCAGCTAAAAGAATCACCCCAATTTGAAGTGGTGAAATAATTCACAGCGACAAGGCCAACCTTCACAGCAAAAGTACCTCGCATCATTTTATGCATATTAGCTAGTCACATTGCCAAAGCTTTCATGGGGACCCAATCCCTCATGTGCTGGTCATTTTCCTTAGACGGGTCATGACAAAGTAGTATTAGAGCCGCAGGTTTCCCTATATATTATTGAAGCAAGAGTCCACAAATCACATTGCATCTGTGTAGATGGAAGTGTAAGCTACAGAACCTTTTAGAAAATATGAGCTTTATTGTTTTGAATGACAACAAAGCCAATTTAAAGAAAATATTTTGAAGAATGACTAATGGCTATCTTGAGTTTCTTGACTAAGCTTAACAGGTATTTCCAAAGTGCATTACACAGACTTGAGCGAGAATAATTTCACTTTACATGTGCAAACATATTTTATCTTGAGGAAAGAGACTAAGCTAAAATGAAGTGAATATTATATCATGTAAAGTATGCTTACATGCATCAAGGAATGAAGCATATCGAAACAAGAATAAGAAACCAAGGAAAGAGTCTTAAAAAAGTAGCATGGGATATGATAAATAACACTGATAATGAAGATATCATACAAAAAATGAGATCAACGTGTTACTTAATTGTCAGTCATTAAAATCGAAAATCATTCATCATCTTAAAGCCAAGATTGAAAATCAGAAGACCAAAGAATCAACAAGGAATTGGCAGCGCTCTTCAGAAAATTCACTTCGCTAAAAAGAAGGGAAAATTTGAATTTTGAATTTCAAAATTAAAAGTCAAACTAGTTTTCAGACTAGCACATCATTTCTTCAGCCTCTTTGGTCAACTATCAAAGCTTATAGAAGAAGAAGTTCAAAAACCATGCTTAGAAAGTAAAAAAAATAGTTTCTGATGCATTTCAGAAACCTCAACTCATCAACAGCTTCTATAAAATGGCTCTGATACTAGATGAGTTACTCTTCTAGATTATGTTTCCAAGACATAAGCTGATGATCAACACGTATCACTTGGATAGCAGATCAAGGGCAACGATCACAATGGGAGACCATATATAAATAGAGATGTTGAGCTTTCAAGAAAAAGGACAAACATAAGAGCTAGAACGCTGAAAATTCTTTTCCTCAACTTTTCTATGAAGTCTATTTTTTCCAGTTCCTTTGTTCATTAAAATCTTCTTTCTAAGTTCCTAGATCATTCACATTCTTCTTAAGAAGAATCAGTTGAAAGAAGTCACTCAAGTTATCTTAGAATTATCATTTATATACATTTGTAAAGAAACTTAAGTGTAGGTTAGTTTGAGCTGCAAACTAAACACTAAACATTTGTATCCTCGATCCAGTAGTGATCGGTGTAAAATAGCTTGAAGAGGCCATGGAAAAACTACTTGCAATGTGACAGTAAGAAAGTTTCCTTTACTGTTCATGATTTAGCTTAGAGAGGCTGGTAAAAGACTACTCTGTTCATCTTGAAGATGCTAGTTAAGAACTACTTGTTGTGTGATAGTAGGTGTTGTCTACTTGTCACCGGTAAGAGCTTGGGATGGATATTGTAAAGATTATCTAGTTTTTTGCTTTTTTGGGTTAAGAAAGATTAGTGAAACTTAGTGGTTATTGAGAACTGGATATAGGCAAGTGTTGACCGAGCCAGTATAAAACCCTTGTCTAATATCTTTTTATCCTTCATCTCCTTATTTTCAGTGTTAAACGCTGCACAATACATCTATGTTAATATCTATCATTTCAATCTATTTGCTCTAATCGCTTAATTCAAAAAGTTACTTTTTGAATCATTTAACAGTGTTTCCGCTGCACTTCAAGCTTAACACTTGATAGTTTTTGTTTCAAAGTTTCAACTTTAAAAGGTTTCGAAAAGAGAAGCACGATTCAACCCCCTCTTCTCATGCGCTTTCTTATCTACAAGTGGCATCAGACCTTGGTTTCTAAGGGGTTGAGTATTCTAATGACTGTAGAGGACAAAGATTTGAAGAAAAATGGCACAAAACATTCATATAGGAGAAGGACACTCGATTAACAGACCACCATTCTTTGATGGTGGAGACTATGCATATTAGGGAGATTGTATGGAGTTGTTCATTAAATGTACAAGTCTTAATTTGTAGGAAATAATCCAAGAAGGTGACTATGTTCCAACCGAAGAGGTTTCTGGAATAGATGGTGCATCCTTTACATCAAGAAAAGTTTCCAAAAGCATATGGTCAAAGCAACATAAGGCTAGGGTTCAACTGAATGCCAAAGCTAAGTATCTGTTCACCTGTGCACTAAGCAAAGCTGAATATGATAAAATTATTGCTTGTAATATAGCAAAGGAAATATGGGACAAACTACTTATACTGCATGATCAAGTCAAGGAGACAAAGATCAGCATGCTGGTCCATCAATATGAAATGTTTAAAATGATAGATCAAGGGAGTATTGATGATATGACCACAAAGTTTATGCATATCATAAACAAACTAAAAGGTCTCGGCAAAAGATATTATAACTCTGAGTTAGTTAGAAAAATCTTAAGAAGTTTCCCTACAAAATGGCTGCCCAAAGTAACAACTATTACTGAAGCTAAAGACCTTCGAACTCTGGGCTTGGATGTACTTATTGGGTTTCTCAAAACCCATGAGACAATACTAGTAGAAATGCATGGTGAATCCATGAGAAAGAACAACTCTATGACCCTAAAGTCATCCCATCAAAAGTCAAGTAAAGGGAAAGTAATGAAAATTGATGAAACCTCTGATGACGAGGACGAATTTGATGATGACTCTAAAGATGATAATGGAGATGAGATCTCCATGCTATTGAGGAAGATGTTAAGAGCCTAGAAAGGCAAGTTGAAAAGAAGAAGAGACATCAGCCTAAAAAAGGACAAGAAAGGCAAAGTGAAGCTAGAAAGCATTACTTGCGTTAATTGTGGAGAAAAAGGTCACTGTAGACTTGATTATCCCAAATTGAAGAGTCCACAGAAGAAGTTCTCCAACAAGACAAAAGAAATGTTGGCAACATGGAGTGAATCTGATGAAGAAAAGGAAGGAACAAAAAGCCTCATAGGCATAACATGAGACTGCTTGAAAATTCTCAAACAATTTTTTCTCATTACCTCAATCTAAAAAGAAAGCATCAAAATTTGGTTTTAGAACTTCAATTGGCTACTTCAGAAGTTGAAAAATGAAGAAATGATAAAGAGGAATTGAGAAAGGAAAATGAAGATTTAAATAATGAACTCAACACCTTAAAAATTGAAGTGTCCAAGGAGAATAAGAAAAATCAGAAAATTATTTTTGAAATGGAGAAAACTACCAAACTTCTAAAATCTAACCTAGAAAAAATGGTAAATGGCTCAAAAAGTCTTGAACTAATGCTTGGTGGACAAAGGCCATAGTTTCAAAAACAGGGTTGGTATATGAAGAAGTAGAAAATGAAAAAGGAAAGGCAATTCAGCTAAGAAAAATGAGAGACAAAGTCTTTTCCACTGTCTGTTATAAAAGGGGACATCCACTTGACAAGTACTTCATGGAAAGAAAGTTAGTCAAACGGATTGGAAAACCTTTTCTTTACACCACTAACCCAAAAGGACCTAATAAAGTCTAGGTACCTAAATTAAAAAATGTGTTTATCACAAGTGTGTCTAAGAACAAATCCAGATATGTGTCTAAGGACACATATCCGATCTGGTACATGGACAGTGGCTACTCCAAATACATGTTCAGATCCAAAAAATGGTTCAAGAATTTAAGACCAAAGTATTCAGCATCAGTAAAATTTGTTGGTGGAGGAAAAGCCAAAGTCACAGGTAGTGGAAATATTGGTAAAAGGATGATTATCACCAAATCTCTAATGTATCGTTTGTTGATGGTCTGGCTCACAATCTGTTAAGCATAAGCCAGTTTTGTGATCAAGGTTTTAGTGTTATTTTTAATGCTTATGCTTGTGAAATAGTTAGTCCCATCTCAAGACAAGTTA
Organism: Dalbergia cultrata; assembly: GCA_031216105.1. Lineage (NCBI taxonomy): Eukaryota > Viridiplantae > Streptophyta > Magnoliopsida > Fabales > Fabaceae > Dalbergia > Dalbergia cultrata. The sequence continues at coordinate 33,984,952 of CM062352.1, forward strand.
TATTATCCAACAAAAGGCATGATAACATGTATGTGTTATTTTTAGATGATCTTCAAGATCAAGATGTGAAATGTTTGGCATCCTTCATGGATAAAAAGTGATTATGGCATAAGAAGCTTGGGCATGCTCATATGAAGCTTATCTTTGAGTTATCAAAGAAAGAGCTTGTTAAAGGACTACCAAAAATTAGATTTGACAAGGATTCAACCTGTGATTTCTGTGAGAAAGGTAAGCAAACCAAAGCTTCTTTCCATAATAAACATGTGGTATCAACCACTAAACACTGGAACTATTACATATCGATCTCTTTGGTCCAACCTAGACTGCTAGCCTTGCTGGAAAAAGATATTGTCTTATCATTGTAGATGACTTCACCAGATTTACATGGGTGATCTTCCTAGCCTTTAAGGATGAGGTGATTGAAAGATTAATAGTTTTTGCAAATCACAATTTGTCTCAATCAGATCTAATCATGGAAGAGAATTTGAAAATCATATATTTAAAAAGTTTTGTGAAAACCGTGGCATTCTTCATGAGTTTTCTACACCCAGAACTCCCCAACAAAATGGGGTTGTTTAAAGGAAAAATAGAAGCTTACAAGAGATGGCCAGAACAATGATTTTAGAAAGTGTCTTATCAAAAGGTTTTTTGGCAGAGGGTATGAACACCTCTTGTTACACACAAAATTGAATCTTTCTAAGACTAATCCTTAAAAAGACCCCTATGAGCTATAGAAGGCTAGAAAATCCAACATTTCATATTTTCACATATTTAGCTCGTCATGCTTCATACTTAACACTGGGGACAAACCTGCAAAGTTTGATACTAAATCTGATGATAGTATTTTCTTAGGATATTCTTCTGTTTCCAAAGCTTACAGAGTATACAACAAAAGAATGTTATGCATTGAAGAGACAATTCATATCAAGTTCAAGGAGCTTAGAAAAGACTTTGAAGATGACCTGGATGAACTTCTTGAATGATTGAGTCTTAAAAAAGACTCAGAAAACAAGTAGATGAAAGCTTTATCATTAGAGAGTAGACTCCAAAATTCAAATTCTTTAGAAAGTATGCTCAGAACACCAAAGCCATCAGAAAGTAATAGCTCTGAACAAGAAGAAGAGCAACCTGAAGATGAAAGAGATGCTGAAGGATATCATAAGTACAAAAACTATAAAGGAGTCTTTGATCTTAAAGCAGTTTCTTATAATAAAGTTATTGGAGACTTTTCTAAGGGAGTGAAAACTCGATTATTCCTAAGAAATAAGTCAAACTATGCTTTCATCTCTACCATTGAACCTGCATGCATTGAAGAAGCTTTGACTGATCAAGGTTGGGTGGAGGCTATGTAGGAAGAGCTAGATCAATTTGAGAAAAGCAAAGTCTGGACTCTTATAGAAAAACCCAAAGGAAAAACCATCATTGGAACAAAATGGGTGTTTAAGAACAAATTGGATGAAGCTGGCAGAGTTGTCAAGAATAAAGCAAGATTGGTTGCACAAGGTTGCAATCAATAAGAGGGAAATGATTATGATGAGACCTTTGGACTAGTAGCTAGGCTGGAAGCAATAAGAATGCTACTTGTTTTTGCTGCCTTCAAGGGATTCACTCTTTATGAGATTGATGTTAGGTTTGCCTTTTTAAATGGTTTCCTCTTTGAGGAAGTATATGTGAAGCAGCCTCCAGGTTTTGAGAGTAAAGACCTTCCAACCATGTTTTCAAGCTAACAAAGGCTCTTTACGACCTGAAACAAGCTCTTCAAGTTTGGTATGAAAGATTGAGCAGCTTTTTGTTGAAGTATGAGTTCAAGGGAGGTAATGTTGATACTACTCTATTTGCTCTTGAATTAAACAATCACTTTCTAATAGTCCAAATATATGTTGATGACATTATATTTGGTGCATCTGATCATTCTCTCTGTGAAAAATTTTCAAAATGCAGAGTGAATTGGAAATGAGCATGATAGGTGAACTCAAATTTTTTCTTGGTTTTTAAATAAAACAACAAAAGGATGGAACCCTGATCTATCAAGAAAAATATGCAAAAGTGTAACACCCAAAATTTATTAAGAAATTAATTTAAGCTTCATTAGTCATAATTTCAAAAATCCGATAGATGTAGCAATGATGAGGAAGATCCAATGGATTTGTAAAACAATAATGAATAGTAACCTAGTGGGCCCCACGGGCCCACCGAGACAGTCGAAACCTTCGAATTGGGCCCTAATATTTGAGTAGGTTAGACTAGACACTGTAGATGTTTTCTTTTATACTGAGTTCCTGAATAGTTCAGTAGTTGACCAGTTTATGTTCCATTATGTTGTACAAATTGCTAACTTGTTTATGATATACATATATGAGTTGTTGCAACACATGTGCTCAATTCATTATATCTTCATTTCTCTCAACTAGTGTACAGTATAAAAGAAAGTAACACTTTTCTAATTACTGTATTAACACTCGAGTAATATATGATAGTTAGGAGGGTGTTACATTATGGTACCAGAGCACAAGAAAATTCGTGGGGCTAGCCGAAGATGTTAGCTTCAACATATATTTTTTCTAGCTTATAAAAATACCTACAATGTACTTAGAAAAATCGTGATTATACATTACCTTAAGAAAATCGAAAATCTAACAAGCATCACTCAACATCCCTTTGACAAAAATAATTTTTTCCACAACATCAAACTAACCCACCTATACAAATACATCAATATCTAGGCATAACATCACATAAGAACTGGATTTCATCACTTTAAAACAAGCCAAAATATGCAAAAATAGAAATACACAAAACAAGGCATAAAAATCCTACTTTGAAAGCTCTAGAGCTCTATACTCCAAAGGATGTTCTAAGTGATTTCTCTTCACTTCAAGGCCACCAATTTTGGTCTCAAACCTTCCTTAGGCAATGAGGAAGTGAGGTATCAAGGTAAGGATTTGAGATTTCAATCGGTTAGATTTATAGGTATCGATGTGTGGAATAGGCTTAGTGAAGGAAGTTTATGATTCTAACAAGTCTAGGCTATGAGTTTTGAGCTTTGAATCAAGCTTTTCAAGGTTTTTGTGAAACAAACATGGAGGTTCTGTATTCTCAAAGATTCATTTTAGATCAGGTTATCATCAGGTTTGAGTTCGGAGTGAGGATATTCCCAAGACTACCTTTAGAACTTGATATGTACATTATGAGTATAGGGTGATGTCTTTTGGACTGAAAAATGCTCCAGCGGTATTCATGGATTATATGAATCAGATTTTCCACCCTTACTTAGATAAATTTGTAGACGTCTCTATAGATGATATACTTATCTATTTAAGGACTGAGGAAGAACATATGAAGCATCTTAGGGTCATGTTACAAATCCTAAGGGAGCAGAAATTGTATGCTAAGTTATCAAAATGTGAATTCTGGATGGAAGAGGTTAGATTCCTAGGTCATGTGGTGTTAGAGGAGGAATCTCCGTAGACCCCAGTAAGGTGGAATCAATACTTCATTGGGACCAATTGACAACGGTGATGGAGATTTGGAGTTTCCTAGGGTCAGCTGGATATTATAGGCATTTTATCATGTGTTTTTCTCAAATAGCCTTAGCTTTGACTAAGTTAACCTGAAAGAATGCTCCATTCAAATGGACGCCAAAATGTGAGAATAGTTTCTAGGAGTTGAAGAGAAAAGTTGACCATGGCACCAATATTAGTACTACCCAATCCTCATGAACCCTTTAAGGTTTACTGTGATGCTTCTAGTAAGGGTTTAGGGTGTGTGTTGATGCAGAATCAAAATGTTGTTGCCTATGCTTCTCAACAGTTGAAACCACATGAAGCAAATTATCTAACCCATGACCTTGAACTCATAGCTATGATTTTTGCTCTGAAAATCTGGCGACATTATCTTTATGGGGTACAGTTCAATGTCTTCTCTGATCATAAAAGTTTAAAGTATCTTTTTGATCAGATAGAGTTGAATAGGAAGCAAAGAAGGTGGATGAAGTTCCTCAAGGATTATGAGTTCAGCCTAAATTACCATCTAGGCAAAGCAAATGTTGTAGCCGATGAGAAAATCTTTAAGTGTAGCATGTCTGATGATTAAAGAGACGAAGCTAGTAGAAAGCTTTAAGAAGCTTAGTTTAGATATATCTGTGACCCCTCAAGGTGTTGCGTTGGGTCTAATAAAAGTAACAAGTTAGTTCAAATAACAAATTTGGGCTGCAAAACGTGAAGATCTAGAGTTTCAAGAGATTTTGAAATCAAACCAAGCAAAGAAGTTGCTGGGATTTACTCAAGACCAGCGAGGTATATGGAGGTATAAGGATAGGGTATGTGTACCTACAAGTGGCAATCTCATAAATGAGATCTTAGAGGAAGCTCATAGAAGTGAATTCACCATACACCCTAGGACTAGTAAAATGTGTGCGGATCTCAAGAAGATGTTTTGCTAGTCAGGGATAAAGAAAGACATAGTAGAGTGTGTCAGGAATTGCCTAACTTGACAAAATCTACTCATTTCTTACCTATCAAAGCTAGTTATCCTTTAGATAAGTTAGCTTCTTTGTACATTCAAGAAATAATGAGATTGCGCGGTGTTCCTTCTTCAATAATTTCTTACCGAGATCTAAGATTTACTTCAAGATTTTAGGGTGCTTTCCAAAAGACCTTTGGAACCAAACTTTGCTTAAGTATTGCCTATCACCCCCAAACTGATGGACAAACAGAATGCACCATACAAACCGTGGAAGATATGTTGAGGGCATTTGTGGTCGAGCAGATGGGAGGTTGGGATAAATTGCTTCCATTAGTTGAATTTGCTTATAATAATAGTCATCACACTAGTATTGGCATGGCCCCGTATGAAGGCTTAGATGGAAGAAAATATCAATCCACCTTATGTTGGTACGAGTCAGGGGAAGCAAGTGTGTTGGGACCCGACCTTATTAATCAAACAACGGAGCAGATCCAGAAAGTCAAGAGCAAAATCCTCACAGCATAGTCATCAGAACAGTTATGCAGATACTCAAAGGAAACCTTTAGAGTTTCAAGAGGGAGAACATGTATTCCTAAAGGTTACACCCACTACTGGGATAGGTAGAGCCCTAAGAGTTAAAAAGTTATCACTCAAGTTCATAGGTCCTTTTTAAATTCTTCAGCGTATTGGGTTAGCTGCCTACTAGATAGCCTTACCTCAACATTTATCCAACCTTCATAATGTCTTCATGTATCTCAGTTTAGGAAGTATCATCCGGATCCAAACCATGTTATTGAGCCCAAATCAATACAGTTAAGGGATGACTTGACATTTCAAGCTCCTCCAGTTCAGATCGTTGATAGAGAAGTTAGACAATTTAGAAATGAATCTATGCAACTAGTAAAGGTGGCTTGGGGTGGACTGGGAAGTGAAGAATATACATGCGAATTAGAATCAAAATTGAGGAAAGATCGTCCAGAGTTATTTCCAGGTATGAAATTTTGAAGACGAAATTTTTCTTAAAGTGGGTAGTAATGTAACACCCAAAATTTATTTAGAAATTAATTTAAGCTTTATTAGTCATAATTTCAAAAATCTGACAGATGTAGTAATGATGAGAATGATCCAACAGATTTGTAAAAAAAAAAATTGAATAGTAACCTAGTGGGCCTCACAAGCCCATCAGGGCAACCGAAATCTTAGAATAAGGCCCTGATATTTGAGCAGGTTATACTAGACACTGAAGATGTTTTCTTTTGTACTGAGTTCCTGAATAGTTCAGTAGTTGACCAGTTTATGTTCTAGTATGTTGTACATATTGCTAGCTTGTTTATATGATATATATATATAATTAGAATAGTGTTACTTTCTCTTATACTTTCTACTAGTCAAGAGAAATGAAGATATAATGAATTGAGCTCATGTGTTGCAACAACTCATATATATATATAGTAGTTACGAGGGTGTTACACAAAAGAATTTTTGAAAAAGTTTCACATGGATCAAGTAAAACCAATGAGTACTCCTATGCATCCATCTTAAATCATTGATACTAATGAGAATGGTGAAAAAGTTTCAGAAAGTAATTATAGAGGAATGATTGCATAACTATTGTATCTTCCAGCCAGTAGACAAAACATTAAATTAAGTATGAGGATTTGTGCTAGATTTCAATCAAACCCAAAGCAATCACACTTATGGTATGAGAAAGGCACATCTTGTGAGATTATAGGTTACTGTGATGCTAACTTCGTAGGAGATAGAGTAGAAGAAAAAGCACCAGTGGTTGTTGCTGCTTCTTTGGGAATAGCCTAATCACTTGATCATGTAAAAAGTAAAATACCATTACTCTCTCTACTGCAAAAGCATAATATGTAGTAGTTGCAAATTGTTGTACTCAGATGTTGTGGATCATAAATCAACTAGAAGATTAATTCCCATCTTTTGTGATAACACTAGCACTATAAATGTTGCTAGGAATCCCATTTAGCATTCCAGATCCAAGCATATTGATACAAAGCATCATTTCATTAGAGATCATGTTCAAAAAAGAGATGTTTAATTAATATTTATAAATATTGAAGACCAAGTGTTTGATATATTCACTAAACCATTAGCTGAAGATCATTTTTGTGCTCTAAAAAATCTTTTAAACTTAAAGATCTTTCAATCTGCATAAAACATTCACATACACAAACTTCTCTAGGTATTCTACCGTCACAAATCCTAGGTGAAGCCAAAAGAAATTAGCTTATAAGTTCAGAAAAAAGAATATGGAATCAGCAAGTGAATATCCAAGCTCAGAAAGTAACATTAGTAGAAAGAAACACAGCTCTTGAAGTTACTGCAGTAGATGCTGAAGATTATTCTGTGAATAGTGAGAAACATGAAGTAAATTTCAAATATGGTAAAAACATTCTCACTTTTCCATGATCTTAGAAGAAACATCAAAATTCGAAAACATCTTCAAGGAGTAGAATAGAAAATGAAACTACTTCTCTTACAGCTTAGATCATCTCAGGAATCAACCCCTGCACACATCAATGCTACATCATCCTATCAACCATAATCTGTTTCGCTTCTAAAGCTCCCTGAAACTCTGATTATGGCTAAAAGCAATGCTACATCTGCCTCAATGAACTCGAAACTCAATTATGAAGACAATTGGCACTTCTAATGATGTTTCTTTGGAAATAACCAGGCTAGTGATATTGTTCCCAACTTCCAGTACACTTCCTTTTTGCTGATGTCAAAATGGGGAGAAAAGAGACAAAAATCTTGTACTGAGAAAGACAAGAGGAGTAAACTGAAGGGGAGCTACTTAAGAGAAGTTTAACTTCTTTAAATTTTTTAAGCATTTGCATATCACATATGTATTGTTATTGATGCATGTCAGAACATATTGTGCTTATTGCTCTAATTCATTTTGAATTGATTCCTATTTGAACATTAGAAACTACATGAGCATCACTTGGGTTTTCTCATGACATGCTCAAAAAGGTTTATCATATATATATATATATATATATATCTTTGAGCATCAGTTTTAAAAAGGGCTTAGGAAAAGAATATGCTAAATAAGGACTCTAATCAAAGAATATCATAAGTATTACTTGTTTTTGTTTATTCAAGTACACTTAAATTTTAGAAAGTCATTTTATGACATGGATCAAGCTGTTGGTACAATTAAACTCAAACAATAATATCTGTTTTAGTATCTTTGTGATACAATTTCAAGAGGTATTCTGATTTAAATAAGAAATATCATCATAAACTAAACAACTCTGATTTGAGTTAACTTAATGCTTAAAAATTTTCTTGAACACATCCAATCATGCCTTAAGAAAAAGACTTACTAAAATTTAGAGTTTATGATGTTTTGAAAGAATATATGCTTATCTAGATATATTTCGTTATATTTTCTTTCAATATTTCTTCAAAAGATTTTCTTCAAATTAGTTTGTCATCATAAAAAAGGGGGAGATTGTAAGCTCCACAACCCTTCAAAGAGTATGAGCTTTATTGTTTTGAATGACAACAAAGCCAATTTAAAGAAAATATTTTGAAGAATGACTAATGGTTACTTTGAGTTTCTTGACTAAGCTTAACAGGTATTTCTAAAGTGCATTACACGGACTTAAGGAAGAATAATTTCACTTTGCATGTGAAAACATGTTTTATCTTAAAGAAAGAGATTGAGCTAAAATGAAGTGAATATTATATCGTGTAAATTACGCTCACATGCATCAAGGAATGAAGCATATTGAAACAAGAACAAGAAACCAAGGAAAGGGTCTTCAGAAATTAGCACAGGACATCAGAAAGTAGCACAAGACATTGTAAAGAATGCTCATAATGAAGATATAAAAAAACTAAGATCAACATGTTACTCAATCTTCAATCATCATAATAAAAAATCATTCATCATTTAAAAGCGAAGATTAAAGATCAGAAGACCAAAGAATCAATAAGGAATTGGCAGTGCTCTTCACAAAATCCACTTCACTAAAAAGGAGGAAAAATTTTGAATTTTGAATTTCAAAATTAAAAGTCAAACTAGTTCTCAGATTGGCACGTCATCTCTTTAGCCTCTTTTGTCAACTACCAAAGCTTATAGGAGAAGAAGTTTAGAAACTATACGCATAAAGTAGAAAAGTAGTTTCTGATGGACTTCAGAAATCTTAACTCATCAACGACTTCTGTAAAATGGCTCTAGCACCATATAAGCTACTCTTCTAGGTTATGTTGACAAGACACAAGTTGATGATCAACACATATCGTTTGGACAGCAGATCAAGGGCAACGATCACAAATGAAGATCATCTATAAATAGAGATGTTAAGCTTTCAAGAAAAAGGATGAACACAAGAGCTAAAACGCTGAAAAATCTTTTCCTCAACATTTCTATGAAGTCCATTTTTTTCAGTTCCTTTGTTCATTACAATCTTCTTTCTAAGTTCATTACTATGCGCTTTCTTGTGAACACGTTATATACATTTGTAAAGAAACTTGAGTGCAGGTTAGTTTGAGCTGCAAACCAAACACTAAACCTCTGTATCCTCTATCCAGTAGTGATTAGTGTGAAATAGCTTGAACAGGCTACGACAAAACTACTTGCAACATGATAGTAAGAAAGTTTTCTTTATTGTTCACGATTTAGCTTGGAGAGACTAGCAAAAGATTATCCTATCCAGCTTGAAGAGGCTGGTTAAGAACTACTTATTGTGTGACAGTAAGTTTTATCTACTTGTCACTGGTGAAAGTTTTATCCATGGTTTTGCTTTCTCGAATTAAGAAAGATTAGTCAAACTCAATGGTTACTGAGAATTGGATGTAGGCAAGTGTTAGCCGAACCAGTGTAAAACCCGTGTCCAGTATCTTCTTATCCTTTACTACTTATTTTCAGTGTTCAACATTGCACAATACATCTCTGTCAATATCTATCATTTTAGTGTATTTACTCTAATTGCTTAATTTAGAAAGCTACTTTCTGAATCATTTAACAGTGTTTCCATTACACTTCAAGCTTCACACTTGATAGCTTTTGTTTCAAAGTTTCAGCTTCAAAAGATTTCAAAAAGAGAAGTACGATTCAACCCCCCTTTTCATGCATTTTCTTATCTATAGGAAGCATGTCCATTTGCATTTACATAGTGTTATTTTGGGCCTTTAGAAAAGAGTCCTTCATGTCAAAGGTTCATTAATAGTTTGTCTTTTCTTGACACTCTAAAAAAATAATACAATTATGAGGTGTATTATTACCACGTATTGTAACACCCTCCCAAGTACAACATCATCCTTAAGCCATGATATAGACTTACGAGTTGTTACTTATAAATTAACAAACTTTTCTTAAATAGCTATATAGCAAATGCAATCGAATCATGCAATAACTAATTCATAATGTTACTAAAAATATAACAAAGAAATAGAGTATTTATTGCTCAAGCCAACACTCCACTTCTCACTCCGGCTATTCTTGACCAGTTATCACTCCAAATGCTGATCCCTCATAGAGCCAACAATAATCAGCATCACAACAGTGGCATATTTACAATTGGCTGGATTAATTGGAGGCTCAGTCACAAAGACACGAGGCTCTTCTAATGGAGATTCTCCAAGAGATAAAATGTCAAGGCTAAATAGAGTGTTTCTGATTCCCAGCACACCTCCTTTTTTATTATGTCAAAAGGGGAAGAAAGAAAGTGAAGAAAATTCTGTGCTATTGAACTCAGAAAGAGTTAACTCAGGGGGAGCCAAGCTATGGGATTCAAGGGGAGCTCAGAGATCATTTTGTTGTTCAGCATGTATTTTTTGTTATTTGTCTTGAACCATCAGTTTTCTTTCCTTTTTTTTTTTTTTGTAATCTTCTTTCTTGAATAATCCTTATATGTGTATCACTTCTATCTTAATCAAATTCATTATATCTGCTCAAATATCATGTTCATGCTTTCTACTTAAGCTCTAATACACATATATGCTTTTAAGCTCTGATATATATTGATGCCTACTTATCATGCTTAGCTAATCATATAGCATGCTTGTTGGTGTATGCTTCTGATCTCTTAAGCGCTTGCCCTAATTTGCTTACACAAACTCGCTCTATTGTTGCTTTGATAATGATATCTATCTAATGTGCTTCGATATGTATGACATGCTTTTAATGTTTCTTTTTTTTATAAAACACATCCTCTCGACACACTTATGAGATGTTGCTTAAGAACACTGTATAACTTGATAGAAACAAAGCAATGTATAGTTTCTAAAGATCTTCAAAAACTTGTTCATACATATTCTTGATACAACTAAGATAAGTTTGTGAGTTTCAGAGCTCTCTAGAGTGTGTTACGCTTATATGACATATAATGTGTTATATTCTATTCCAAAAGTGTATCAGTGAGAGAGATTACATGAAAAGAATGAACACTTGTTTCAAATTTTATCTTATAAAATTTCATGCTTTGATATTTATGAGAAAAGTTTCACAGTTCATAACAATAAGCTCACTCATGCTTTACTTTGACAAAATTAGGATTGAATCCTAATGAGCTTCAGAAACCTTGAATAGTTATATGCTAATAACATTTCTATTAAGGTTTCTTTGATCATCAGAAACTACATAAGTATCAATATGTTTTTATATCCCAATCATCGTACTCGAGCATTTGTTTTCAAAAAATTTGTTAGGATAAAGATGTGCTAAATAAGAATTTTAATCAAGAAGAAATATCACAAGTATTGCTTGTGTTTTATTCAAGCACATTAAATTTTAGAAAGTCTCTTTATAACAAAAAGTCAGGCTATTGGTATAAAAGGACTTAAACAATGACATCTGCTTTAGTCTCACTATGATACATCTCAGAAAGCACTTTGAATTAATTCAGAAATTCATCATAACCCAAATAGTTCTGATTTAAGTTACTTAAGGCCTTAAAATGTTTTGATCACATGCATATCATGCCTTAAGAAAAGGACTTCTTGAAATTTAAAGGTTGTGATGTTTTGAAAGAATAAGTGTTTTCCACGATACACTTTGTTTTTTTTCAACATCTCTTCAAAAGATTTTCTTCAAATTGGTTTGTCATCATCAAAAAGAAGGAGATTGTAAGCTCCAAAACCTTTCAGAAATCACTAGAGCCATATGTTTTGAATGACAAAAAAACCAACTTAAATAAAATGCTTTGAAGAATGACTAATGTCTACCTTAAGTTTCTTGACAAAGCATAGCAGGTATTTCAGAATTGTATAACACGAACTTGAGCAAGAATAATTTCACTATTACATGTGCAAACATGATTTATCTCATGTTAAGAGATTAAGCCTAATAGAAGTGAATATTTTATCGTGCAAAGATCATTAACATGCATTATGGATTGAAGAAAATCAAGTCAAGAAGAAGAAATCAAGGCATGGGTTTTTAAAAGTAGCACGGGACATTAGAAAATGCGCTTAAAATGAAGATATCATGCAAAATTTGAGAACAACGTGTACACATACTTCAATCATCATGATTGCAAATTATTCATCATTATAAAGCTCAGATTGAAGTTTAAAGGAAAAGAAGATACTGCATAAGAGTTTTTATATTGTTCGGCTAAACTGCCTATATCCAATTCTCAACCACCGTTGAGTTCCACTAAAAATCTTTCTCAACATGAGAAAGTTGGATAGTCTTTACAGTAGCCTTTACAGGCTTTTAGCCATGACCAGTAGCATACTCTACTATCACACATGAATAGTCTTTGACCAGCCTTTCCAAGATAACACAATGACTAATAGTTCACTTCTATTATCACAACCTAAGTAGTTTTTAACTAGCTTCTCTAAAAGCTAATCTCGTGACTAGTGGTTCACTCCTACTATCATGTTACAAGTAGTCTTTGCTTAGCATCTTCAAGCTAACTCATAATGCTCACTACAGGATTTAGGTTACAAAGGTTTGTGTTTGGGTTTATCACTCAAACTAACTAACACTCAAGTTTTCATAAGATATACAGTGACAGACTTGGAAAAGTTGAATGACTTCTTTCTATGATTCTTCCTAAGAATGTATGATCTACTAAGAACAGAGGAAAAAGGATTTTACAAACAAAAAATGGATTACAAGATGTAATGAACTTTATAGAAAAGATGAGGAGGAAAAACTTCAGCATTTCAGCACTTTTTCTTCGTAAAAGTCTCTTATTATTGTTAGCACATCATCCGTATTTATAGATGTTTTGCATTTATGACCATTGCCCTTGATCTGTTGTCCAAGTAATACGTGTTGATCATCTGTTGTGCCTTGGAAATGCAGTCTAGATGAGTAACTTGGCGCTTGTCAAAGTTATTGCAGAAGCTGTTGTAAAATAAAGTTTTTGAGGCCACCTTCAAAAACTACTTTTTACTTTCTAAATGAGATTTTTGAACTTCTCTTTCTACAAGCTAGGGTATTTGATCATGTTGGTAAAAGAGATGTCACATCTGTCTATGACTAGATTTGACTTTAAATTTGAATTTCAAATTTCCCTTATTTTCCTGTAAAGTACACAGTTTCATTGTGAAACGTGCTTTCTAAAGAGCAATATTAGTTTCTTGAAATTCCTTCAATCTTTCAATCTTCAATAAAAACTTGCATATGATGATATGATTGCGATCATGATGATTGAAGGTTATAAGACACACTTGCTTCAGAGTTGAATTGAAATCTTCACTTGAAATGTGCTTTCTGAAGTCGTGTGCTACTTTCTGAAAATCTGAACCTTGGCTTCTTGCATATGAGAATTTTCTTCAGTAAGTTGAGCATATATTCGTTCATTCCACGATATAATTTTCACTTTATTAAGTTCACATCTCTTTAAATGAGATAAAGCATGTTTTCATATGTCATGTGAAAATTTTATGCTTTAAGAACTTTGTTATGCTAACGTAAGGACCTGTTAATGCTTCAAGAAACTCAAGAGCAACATTAGTCCTTCTTCAAAATATTTTCTCCAAATTGATTGTGTTATTACTCAAAACATTTTGGATTAACATTTTTCGAAGTGTTTTAGAGCTAACATATGACACAAGACCAAAGCAAGGAGTCATAGCAAGGAGTCATAGCTTGAGGGGGAGGGACTTAATGAACTCAACTTCTTTATGAGTAATCTTTCTCAACCCCTAGAGCCTATAGTGGAAGAACCTACTAAGGAACCAGCTATACCTGAAACTGCTGTAATGTTGATGGTGCCTCAACCTACTCCTTCCATAAGAATAACTCCATGGATGAGGAAGAATACAGAGCCTCAAAAACTAGCTCTCCCTAAGCTGAAGATACTCCTACTGCTCATGCAACTATTTTTGTTTCTGACTCCATTCCTGGTTCTGTTTTTGTTGTTGCTCCTGATTCTATTTATGCTCCTATTTCTGGTTTTGTACTTGCTGCCCCTATAATTGCTGCTACTACTATTATTGTCACTGTTGCTGAAATTCCACATGTTCCCTCAAACACTATAACCATCTTCACAAAAACCGTTCCACCTACTATTGATGAACCACTATCCACACCATCAACTACCACTGTTGTCAATGCTAAAAACATTGAAGTTGTTCCTACCTCACCAAGGGTTGGGGACACCATTGTTGGTAAAAGAGTGCACGAGAAAGGGGGTTGAATCGTGCTTTCCAAATTCTTCTTTTTAAATCTGAAACATTCAACATAAAGTACACTATCAAGCATGAAGCTTGAAGTGCAGCGGAATAGTGGTTAGATGTTTTAGAAAGGAGGTTTTTGACGCACGATAATAGTTATGCATTTAACAACACTTGATTAATAATTAACTTAAGGTGCATAACATTAAAAAAATAAAAGGTTAGGGAATAGAGAAATGAATACAAGTATTTTTATACTGGTTCGGCCAACCTGCTTACATCCAGTACTCAAAACACGTTGAGATTTCATTAACAACAACTTCTCAACCTGAGAAAGTAAACCAAATAGTCTTTGCAATAGTCTTCCCAAGCTCTAACTTGCATAATGGCCAACCCCAACTGTGACTTAACTGAGTAGTTCTGTACCAGCCTCTCCAAGCTGAACTGATTAGTTCTAAACCAGCATCTTCAAGCTGAACCGTGACTTGCAGACAATTTCTACTGCCATGTTGTAAGTAGTTTTGAACCAGCCTCTCCAAGCTGAACTGTGATAAGCAAATATCTTTGCTATCACGTTGCAAGTAGTTTTACCTTAGCCTCTCCAAGCTATGTCTCACACTTATCACTACTGGATCAAGGTTACAAAGGTTAAGTGTTTGGGTTGCCACTCAAACTAACCTACACTCAAGTTTTCTTAAAGATGCTAGCCAATATGGACCTAGAAACTTAGAGTGACTTCTTTCCCTATCTACTTCCTAAGAAAAGCATTCAACATCTTCTTATACTTCAAGAGGATTGATTACAAATATGATGACTAGCACAGGAAGTATGGAGAGATTTTTCTAGAATTTCTACTCTTATGTTTTTAACTCTCTCATCGGTATTTAAGCTTGGCATCTCTATTTATATAGGCCTATCTTCATGATCATTGCCTCTTTGATTTGATCTCCAAATGACAAGTGTATTTCGTTATATATGCCTTGGAACGTTGGTCTAGAGAGGTAGGCTGATAACTTGTCACATCGGTTGCAGAAGCTGTTGTATTATAGACGTTTCATTTTCCTTTTTTACTTTTTGACCATGGTTTCTGAACTCCTCCTTCTAGAAGATATGATCATTAATCATTTAGGTAGAAGAGATGACATACCAGCTATAACACTGGGTCTTATTCGAGATTTGAATTTTGAAATTCGAATTTTTCCTCATTTTTCCTCAGCGTTTTGCGCTCAACAGTAAAGTGAGCTTTCTGATGGCGTAATCAATCTCTTTAATTTTTCTTCAATCCTCTAGTTTTCAATCTTGATTGTTTGATGATGATATCTTTGCGATTGTATTGATTGATGACTAAGTAAAACGTTATTTTTGGACATGAATTGATTTCTTCATCTTGGTTGTACTTTCTAATGTCCCGTGCTATTTTCTGGAGATCCCTTCCTTGGTTTATTGATCTCTAGGTTGAAATGTTTTAGTCCTCAGGCATTTATACTTTCTTTCTATGAGATAATATTCACCCTTTTAAGCTTGATCTCTTCTCTTGATATAAACATGATTTCTCATATGTAATGAAATTATTCCCGATTCAAGTCTGCTTCAATGCCCTTGGTCTGTAAACATGGATACGTTCTTTGCTTGAAATAACATTAACTTTATTTTCAACTTAATCTCTTCCCATGAGATAAATCATGCTTACGCATGCAAAGTGAAACATTATTCTTACTTTGTATCTGTATTATGCTTTAATCTGTATACACGTTCTTTGATTGACATAATATTCACTTTCTATTTAGCTTAATCTCTTCCTATGAGATAAAGCATATTTACACATGCAAAGTGAAATATCAATCTTGCTTTAAGTCGGTGAGATATAAACCGGATTAACTTGTTATGCTTTGTCAAGAAACACAAGGTAGCCATTAGTCATTCTTCAAAGTATTTTCTTTAAACTGACTTTGTTGTCTATCAAAACATTTTAGCTTATACTTTTTCTAAAGGGTTTTGGAGTTTACAACCATTCCCCTAGACATACCTGAGCCTACACCCAAGGCTACCCTATCAACAGCTACCACCATCCACCTTCCCAACCAGTCTCAACTTGAGCCTCAAATAAGTTTCCCAGAGGTCTAGCTTATTCTGCACAACCAAAGGTATATGGCCTCAAGGTTGGATTAGGTTGAAGCCTCCAATAAGGAGATAAGTGCCAAACTAAGAAAACATGAAGAGTTACTGATTCAGCTTCTTCAAGAATTGAGAATAAGGGACCAATGATGGTGTAACTTGATTTCTAGAACACCCTCTTTTTTGTTCATGACAAAAAAGGGAGAAGAAGAGAAAAAGAAAGGATAAAGAAAATCTTTTGTACTAAGAAATTCAGGGGGGTCAAACTAAAGGTGAGTTTAGAGACTTCATGGTATTTCTTGCATAATCAACATTCATTTTTTCCATCCCTTTTTATATTAAGCTCTGAACATTTTTTTACTTATTAGTGCCCTGTTACCTTGAACTATTTTCTTTCGTACATATATGATAAGTTTTATACTTTATCATTTTTAGTTTTTAAGTGTAATTTGATATATTTACACTTGCTTGAAAACCTTATCATATATCTTGATATGTGCATTATAAGTTTTGAGCTTATGCCCTACTACTTATATACATCCATCATATGCTGTGATATATTTATGTTTAGCTCTGATACATATCTTTTATGGCTCTAATATATATATTATCTTTTATGCCCTAATATGTATGCTTTGACACATAAACCTGAAGTTTTCTCATATGCAACTTATGCTCTGATACACATGTTTAAGTGTTATGACAAAATGTTGTACGTTGTTCTCATTGACATAAACATGTGATCAATATATTTTGAGCTTCAGAAACTTCCCTTGTGTGTAAAGCTTATCTGTTGCATGTTTTATGCACTATGTTATTGCACCGTGTTTCAAAAATGATTTGGATAAAGACATGCTATGTATGGATTAAATATCAAGAATAAATATCATGATTATTGTCATCTTTATTCAAATTTTCCAAGTTTAGAAAGTCAAATGACTTAATCAAGCCGTTTTTGTTCAGAAAGCTTAAATACTCCAATCTTTCCAAAAATTTGCTCTGATACTTCTCAGAAAGTGCTTCGATATACTTCAAACACCTTTTTTGAAGTGAAACAACTCTTATTCTAGTCATCTAAGGTTACTAAATGTCTTGATCACATCTAATCAAATCTTAAGAATGAGACCTTCTAAAACTCTATCAAATGTGTTTTGAAAGACTATAAAAGTCTCTTGATCCAATATCTATTCATATATTTCTTTCAAAGTCTTTCCAAAAGATTTTCCCAAAATTAGGTTCATCAAAAAGAAAGAGATTAAGAATCAATGCTTAATGTTTTTATGATAACAAACCATTTTCATGAAAATACTTTGCAGAAAGACTAATCATTTGCTTCAGTTGCTTGAGTATACAAATAGGATTGTTCTCATTAATATATAGCTTCATAAACAAGTTTTATTTTCATGAAATCATGTGTAAACATGTTAAATCTCATTCAAAGAGATTTGGAACTTAAATGAAGTGAAAAATAATACTTGAAATGGATGTTGGTATAGTGAGAGCATTAAAGGAAATTATCAGGGACAAGAAACCAAGTCTCAGATCTTTAGAAAGTATCCTACAACTTTAGAAAGTGTCATTCAAGTGAAGATTTCAATCCAACTATGAAGCAAAGCATGGTTACCACCGTCAATCATCATGATCGTGATATATCAACTACAATAAACATTGATTGAAGCATAGAAGATCAAAATGAAAGTCCAGAAACTGAAACATCACCTTAGAAAGCATGTTTACTATAAATAGTGCACTATATAGAAGTGGGAAGGAAAATTTGAATTTCAAATTAAAGTCAAACTTAGTCAAGGATTGATAGTGACATCTCTTTTCAAATTTGCCAACCACTCCAGCTTCTCAAAGAAAAAGTTTAGAAACCTCATTTAGAGAACAAAAAGTAGTTTCTAAAGGTGAACTCAAAAACCTCTATTAGATAACGCCTTCTGCAACTGCAAAACTAACTCTGACACGTTGAGCAACTCTTTTAAACTTCATTTCCAAGACACAAAAAGAATATCAACACGTTTCACTGGGAAAATAGATCAAGGGCAATGGTCATAAATGAAGATCAAGTATAAAAGAAGATAGTGTGCTTACAACTTAAGACTTTCAATCATTACCTTGTGGAATGTTGAAAAATTTTCTTTCATCTTTTGTAAAGCTATTATAGCTTGTAATCAATTTCATCCCTATAGAAATCTTCTTTCTAAGTTCTTATTAGATTATACTTTCTTCATAGGAAGAATAGTTAAAAAGAAGTCATCCAAGTTTTCAGCTCATACACTATTTCATGTAGAGAAAAATTGAGTGTTTGTTTGTTTAAGTAAACCATCCAAAACACATTCTTTGTAACCGGATCCAGTAGTGATCTTTGTAAGGTAGCTTGAAGAGACTACTTGAAAATGAAGCTAGTCAAAGACTACTTGGAAATGACAATAGAGTCAGCTACTGGTCACATGAGATAGCTTAAGAAGGCTATTGAAAGACTTTCTGACTTTCTTAGGGTTGAGAAATGGCTGATTAGTGGAACTCAATAGTTGTTGAGAATTGGATATAGGCATGTTGTCCGAACTTGTATAAAAACTCTTGTGCAATATCTTCTCCTTTCTTAAATCTCCTTTATAATATGTTTTGTGCCTATTTTGTTTGCTTTTCTGAAAAACTTTATTTAACTCATTTTTCATATTTCTATTTTAGTTCAGAAAGTCACTCTCTGACATATATTGATATTATTTCTGCTGCATTTCAAGTTCATACTTGATAATACTTGTTTAAGTTTTTTAGAATCTAAATAGGAAAGAAGAGTTGAAACACGATGCAACCCCTCATTCTCGTGCACTTTTCAACCTATAACAACCATCGTACATAAACACTTGAATGTTATAGTCGTCTATGATTGCTATAGCCATCTCCGGTAAGTAAAGCCATGCTGGTCCAACTACCTGACAACTATAGCAGTCCTTCCCATGGCTACCACCACTACAATGGTATCAAAGGATCTTTATTTTACACTTTGATATATCATGAGTCTAGGGCCTTCCTGGTAGCATCAATGAGTTTGCAGAAGACCCTAAGGCTGTACTAGACTTATCTAGGAACACATGAATTTGAGACATCATAGAGAAAGGTTTCTATCTTTTATTGCTAACAAAGACTTGATATGATAGTGTGTCTAGTGTCTGTGAGTATGCTATGAAGCTCACTAATTTATACAACAAGTTGAAATCCATGAAAATGGAACTGGGAAGCGACTTTCTGGTAATGCAGGTGTTGAACTCTCTTCTTTCTAAATTTGACAATATTATAAGGACTTCTTATAATGCGCAAAAGGAAAAGTGGTCTATTAATGAGCTCATTGCTATTCTTAATTAAGAGGGGAAAATAATGAGAAAGGACAAGGCTCAAGTTGTTCAGTTGGTTTCCCATAAAAGTCATGACAAGAAGAAGAAGGATTTTAAGGAAAAGAGTAGCAAGCCTCAGTTCAAGAAGAAATGGAGTGATAAGTTTATACCTCATTTAGCTCATGAAGATGGTGAGCCATCTAGTGTGAAGGAGAGATTCAATGGCACTTGCAAGTTTTATGATGTTTTTAGGCACAAATAATTTGACTACTTTAAGTTTAATAATTGGCTAAAAAGGAAAAAAGAAAGGCAGTCATCTAGCATTAGTGTGTTTTGAATCTAATCTAGTTGATGTACCTTCTCATACTTGGTGGTTAGATTTTGGTATGACCATTCATATTACAAAGCCTGTACAGAAGATCAAAACCAAGAGAAGGCCAAATGAATGGGAGGTGTCTGTCACAGTTGGAAGTGGAATGAACATCAAAGGAGAACATATCAGAGTTATTGATTTGAATTTAACTAGTGAACATGAATTGATTTTGCAAGATGCTACTTGTGTACCTTGTATGAGAAGGAATTTGATTTCAGATTCTATTTTGGATGACTATGGCTACTCTTTCTATTTTGGATATAATAAAGTTGTTCTATATTATGAATCTATTGTTGTTGGTTACGGTGTTAAGTTGAATGGCATGTATATGTTGAATATTGATCCTCTTTCTATTGAACAACGACATTCTAATGTTAATAATGTTATTGAGTAAAAACATAGAAGATTTGCTGAGAGTTCTTCTATGTTGTGGCATAATAGGTAAGGACATATTTCCGAGAAAGAATGGAAAGATTGATCAAGGAAAACATTCTTCATAATGTAGACTTCTCAAAATTTGACACTTGTGTTGATATTGTGAAAAAAAAGCTCAATATTGGAGTTAGGAAGAAAGGAGTTGCTAAGAGTGAAGGGATATTGCAGTTGATTCATATAGACATATGTGGGTCAATTACTCCCATTGCCTTGGGAGGATATAGATATTTCATCATATTTATTGATGATTTCTCTAGATTTCACTAGGCTAATCTGTTGGATGATAAATTAGACTCTTTGGATGCTTTTGAAATTTTTAAAGTTGCTACCAAGTTTAAATTTGGCACATAGGTCAAGTGTGTAAAGTCTGAAAGGGATGGTAAATATTATGGAAAGTATGATGAAACTTATAGGAATCCTAGGCCTTTTGCAAGGTTTATACATGATTGTTTGGTGGTTAATGTTGGCTCATTCTAGCATCATGGTGTGGCCATATATTGTTGATTAATATGAAATAATGAATTTTGATTTATGTTGTACAAGTGGAAGAACGTTGGAAATTTTATATGAGTGTGGACCGGCATAATAATATTTTGTTATTGCTTTAATTTGATTGCAGATTAATTGGATGCCAAAATATTAGAGCATATCATTTAGCCCATTTTTTATGATTATATTGGGTTTAATTGTGTTAATCTTGTACGTTGACAGTGGATTTTTTGTTTTGGTCACTGTAAATATGCTCAGCCATAATTAGTAGGTTTGGCCTATTCTGTTACTAATCAGAAAAGTCCTTGCTCCTAACTACTTCAGTGTGGCTATTGCCCCATTGAGATATAACACATATTGGAACCGTAGTGCCAATAAAAGGAGTATTCTTTCTTCTTTTTGGTTTCTCTTAGTAAGTCAAAGTACATGGATAGTTATGGACTCATCAGCCTCCAATGTTCTAGGTAACTCTAGTACCTGATCACAACTGTAATACTTTTTTTTTGTAGCATGTCATATTGGGAATTAGATCAATGATAAACAATACAAATTTTAGAATCATTGTTATTTATAAATTAAAATTTCTATAGGATATGTACTATATACACATTATGTATTCTCTACCTACTTTGTTTCCTTTTTACATAATTAAGTAAAACTATGAAATAGTTAGTGCATGACTTGCTAGAATATATTGTAAATGCTTAAACAAGGTCTGCTAACTTACTAATAACAACTTTTAAGTCTAATATTATGATTTCAGGATGATGTTCTACTTGGGAAGGTGTTACATGATGCCTTACGGGAGATAGTGCATGCTTTGAATGAAAAAATGAGGAGGATGAAGAAGAGCTCAAGGTGTTCTTGGTGGATCGAGTCACTTGGGACCAAGTGAGGGCCACCTAGTAGGAAGAGATTGATGAGTTGAAGATTTTATGGAGAAGTAGATGTAGAAGGTCAATTCTGAGAAAGAAAAATTAAGGAGGATAAAGAAGAGGATGAAGGTCAACATGCTCAAGTACTTCTAGCACCTAGCTCTAGGATCCTCCACCTCGGGTAATAAGCTCCTAGTCATTGTTGAGGCCTCTTCATCTGATGACTTCAACAATGATGAGTTGATTGTTTATATGGACTCTTTTATTATTTTTTTTCCCACTTTATGTTTATTGTACATTTACTATATTTCGGATTTGTTATGTATTAGTTCTTGTATTTTTAAATTAAATAATAGTATTTTAAATAGATAATAATTAAATAAAATAAATAATAATAAATATAAGAATAAAGTAATCAATAATAAATAAATAGTTAAATAAGTAATAAATAATATTTAATATAAAATAAATTATAGACTATATATTAGAAAATATATAATAAAGATTAAATAATACATGGCATATAAAAGCAAGGATTAATAATAAAAATACTAAATTATGTAAAAGAAAGAGAATATTGTTACATTTTTATATTTTATTCAAATAGAAAATACTTATAAATATTAAAATGAATATTAAATAACATTTTATTTAAATTAAAACTTTAAATAATAACATTTTAAAATTATACATAAATCATTAATAAAAATATAATTTTCTTTTTATTCAATATTTATTTTTTGGTTAGATTTATTTTTAAGCACATGATAAGATTATGTTTTAAAATAATATTTAAATAGTTAATAAAATTATTATTTTGTTTTATGTTTAATATATCTTTAAATAAATGATAGTATTATATAATATAAAATATAGGATTTCAATATAATATCACATCAGATATGATATGGAATTAAAAGTTTAACCATTCTTATACTGTTAATCATTATCCTATCAGATCATATATTATTAGGCTTTACTCTATTAGTCGTGTCTAATGGGCCACTATAAACAAAAGTCCTTGCTTTCGATTCGAGAAAATAAGTTAAATGGGACTGCAAGATTATATTGAGCTTTTCATATTTGGTTTTGGTACTACAGAATTATGGACATTTATAATTAATTATGTAACAATATTTATATGCTTACCTAAAGTTCACGTTTATGATTATGATCAATTTGCTTACTGTAACATCCTAATATTTTACTCAACATGCTTAGGACGTATTACAGTTAATTATTAGTTATTACTTTTTTGTTTTATCTTTTAATCAAATACTTAGCGAAAAATAGGGTAAAATTCTTTTTTTTGAAACTAAAAACAAAAACGTGAGCCGAGCGCGTGCTAACATACACGAAAGTAGAGTAACCAAATTAAAAAGGCACACATAACTAAAAACACATCATTCTAGAACATGAAGCACAAATTCATTAATTAACATAGTTAATAATACAACGAAGTCACGCTCTTATATAACGGGTTGAGCTTTCAATACAAGCAAATAACAGAAATACAGGAAAGCAATAAAGTACATGGAAATGAAAGCGACAAATACAAAGAAACTAAAAGTACATGGTATAACGAAAA
Organism: Dalbergia cultrata; assembly: GCA_031216105.1. NCBI lineage: Eukaryota > Viridiplantae > Streptophyta > Magnoliopsida > Fabales > Fabaceae > Dalbergia > Dalbergia cultrata. The sequence continues at coordinate 34,008,241 of CM062352.1, forward strand.
CAAAAGCCAGCTACACTACCCTCCCACTATACCTACGAGTGCTAAATTAAGATACCCCTAACAAAATATATTACGTAAAAGGGGATCCTCATGACAGCTCAAGCACTCAAATAGACTACTCCATCAAGATCTACTGGCGGCGCTGATCCTCAGGTGATGGGAGTATGTACCCAATGAACTGTGCGAGCTCCTCGGGTGTGTGTAGACGGAACAGGGGATGGATATGGCCTCCACGGCAAGGATGCATCTCCGGTCACTGAGCAAGATAAGGCTGTGTCACTGTATCCTTGCTGCCTCTACCGACATCCATGCGCACTATCGGGGCAGAAAGCTCCGAGTATATGTGAGTAGGGAGTCCTCGGACGGATTAGTCTCGGATCGCCTTGAGCGAGGAACATAACTGGGGTAGTCACGAATGACTGAGGCGGACGGGCGAGCATGACAGGTCTACTCATCGCTGGGGTGAGTGCGCTCAAAGATCAAATCATCGCTATAAGGAGAAGTAGGAGTGAAACGAAAGCTGGACACTAGGTATGTGAAAGGCCGTCTCATATATACAAAAATATGCACGGTGCATCAACCCTCGAAGTAGTAGGAGCGATGATCCTGGTCATAATGCACCTCCCAAACCGGCGTATCAACGAAGATCACAAAGAATGCCATCGGCCTCTGAAGACGTAATGGAAAGAAAGAATGATAGAGGAAGTGAGAATCTTGATAAAGAATCTCAATAAGAAAAACCCCCTATCCTAGCGTCATCGTCTACGTCTCCAAGGACCTCGAGTTTATTATGAAAAGGTGAGCATGCATCGAGTTTCATTATTAGGTTTTCAAAACATAATTATCTAAGGTCCATTCATTTTAAGATAAATCTTATTATCATGAATGCAGCATATAATAGTATGAATGCATGGTAGAATCTTATGCAATTGTCATCAACATAATGAAATATGCACATGGTATCGCCAGAATAACTTTCCTCATGAATGCATTATGTTTATGTTTCATTACTTGCATCATCAGTTCTCTTTCTCCTAGGGGCCACCCTAAAAACATCTAGGTTATGAGCTCATACCTAGCTAGTCGTCACTAGTTCTCAAACTTATCCCAGATAAGTATAAATAAATCCCGACTCCCAGAGTGCGGGTTAGGGGGCTTAAAGATCACCTAATACACCGACTCCCAAAGTGCGGTTTAGGATTATTTCCTTCTTCAAAACGCATCTATTGGCACCCGATGCATATGTAAATTTGTCCGCTTTGGCAGGCTGCATCTACCATACCCTTACGGTTTTGTTATCTCCTACTGTAGTAAGAGAAATGTGTCTCAGTAAACTATGCAAGAATGCAAAATAAACTCATGTTCTCAAATATCATCATGGAATTTCATTCAATATTTCATGCTCATCAAATCAAGCAAATCACCATAGCATGCCATCATGTACACAAATACTCAATTCTCAAGTTTATACATTCATATGCACATAACATCAGTACTTTAGCAAAGCAATGAACATGCTCCTATCCAGAATGCCGGAATAAGGGACCAGGCTCAACTAGTGCAAATGCTATGTATCAAAACCATATAGATAGGTAAGAATTACTCACATGAAATACTAGCTCTCGAATTCCTCTCTTATCTTACAATATATTATGCATTGACCCTTACAGGACTTAAACTTCCGATCTAATTAACCTAGCATCCGAATTAGATATTTTATGCACCTAAGGGATCATTACCAACAATTCTCACTAATTATTATGATTATGATCAAAACCAAATAGCATAGGGCAGAATCTATATTTCACAATTACGGGTGTCTAGGAGTCACAACTTTGACCCTTTCTAAGTTTCGGCTTCACTGAAGGTACTATAATCAATTCCTAAACCAATTATGAGGGATTCCTACACATATATACTAATTATAAACCATTTTTACTATGTTTAATCATGCTGGGACAGAATCTAAAATCTTGATTTCTAAGTGCTCTAGAATTCTCATTTCTAATCCTTTCTAGTTATTTATTGTTCCTAACACTCCCCAATTAATTTTTCCTTCGTTCAAACATAATTTTTACACAATCTAACTTAAAAAAATAGAACCATACCCGGGCAGTGGCCAAAACATATACTTCATAAAATCACTTAAAATCTCACATTTCAAGTGCATATAAGTTACTAGTTTTCTCTTGGAATCAATTTAGAACCTCAAAACTCTTTTAGAAACTAATTATTTTCATAAAATCATGAAAATATAATACTAAGAAAGTATCTATTTCAAATTACTCTCAAGTGAGATTTAAATCATGAAATCATGTTCAAAGTAGTCTTTGAGCTTTTCCATGCTTAAGAAAAATCCAAAGACATGGTTTGTTGGTCCTTGTGACTAGATGAAACTTATACTAAGCTCATCCTTATCACATGGCCAAAAATAGTGTTCATAAAAAGCTTTCATTTTCCAATCTTCACTTGAGATAAAAATGGGCAAGTCTTTGAGCTCTAGGATCTTTAGGTAATGACATAAACTTAAACATGTCATGCACTTTATTTTATTCTTCATTATAAAGTGTGAGCATAAAAATAAATATGAGATGCAAGCTCATTATTATCTTTAAAGTTAAGTGATGACTTGAAACATAAACATGATAATGCAAGTTCATTTCTTTATTCTTGAGATTTAGTGATGACATGAAAATAAACATGAGTGCAAGTTCATTTTAGATTAACTAGAGCTCATACAAGACTTTAAAGGAACAATAATAACCTCAACCCAATACTTATCTAGCAAGATAAAGTGAGCTTTAGAGTTCTGTGTACCAAGATTTCAAAGAAACCTCATGGTTTGAACATCATTATCAAGCTCAAGGAAAAAGACTAAGAGATCAAAATAAACAACAAACATTTTCTTGAAACAAAGATATAAAGAGAACTACACCATATTCTTTATTTTATGCTCAAGAGCTCCTATCTAGAGTAAACTCTAGAACGTGCCAATCAACTTTAAGGTTGACAAGGGTAAGCTTTGAGCTTTTTGAAAAACAAGTGATATATGTTCTTAAGTAAGACTTTTAGTGAGCTACCTCATATTTTATCAAACTTGTAACAAGAAAAGGAAATGAGAATCGAAACTAAAAAGAAAAAGGAAAGAAGAAACCGAAACCATAACCAAGGAAAGGAAAATGAAAACCAAAAATGCGTTATAATCAAAACCAAGTTCAAGCTTTAGAGGTCTCTCAAATGAAAATCTTAAGACCATTATCTTGAAACCTCATCATCAAGCTAAAGATTTCCTTTCAAAATCAAGTCTTATAACCAAAAATAAAAAGAGAGAAAAAGAGTTTGAACTAAGAGAAAACTAAAACTTTTCGTATCAAGACATGAACATAAAAAGAAAAGCTTTTGAAAACAAAACCTCTACCAAGTGGTGAAGATAAAAACTTGGTTCTTGAAGTGAGGATGGAAAGAAAATTTCTTCCAAAGTGAGGAAGAGGTTTCGGCCAAGTGCAAGGAAAAAGGAAGGAAAGATGTTTTGTGTTAGCTTCTATTTGAGAAAGGAAGCTTTAGTGTTTGAGTGATGATTTATGATGGTGGTGTGGTGGTTTGTGGTTGCAAGAGTGGTGGTCTTAGAAGAGGATGAAGAAGATGAAGATGAAGAAGATGAAGTGTTCTTGAAAGGAAAAGAGAGAACTCGAGATAACTCTTTGAAACTAAATTGCAAGAATGGACCAAGTTTCTTCTAGGTGATGTATTTATAGAAAAAAATGTGAAGGAGTGAATGGAGTAGAGCTACCTATAGGCTTCTTCAAGGAAAATTAGGGAGGGAGGGGGGAATATCTCCTCCACGTGGTCATTCAAGACGTGGTTGAAAGCATGGTGAGGTATGGTCTTAAGCATGGTCCAAGCATGGCTCAAAGCATGGTCAAGTATGGTCTTTGTGTGTGATGAAAATCCACATGTGGAGCACATGGGGAGGGTGTGGCCGGTTACTCATCAACCCATGGGGGGAAGGATTTATTTCATTTAATTATGGTTAAGTGATATGTTTAGGTATTTCTTTGATTAAGCTTTTGATTAGGAATTTGTAAGGAAGTGTTTAGGTGAGGTAATGGGTAATGAGGAATATTGAGACATGATTAGGAGTGGTCTTGTTTCATTAGCAAAATAAAAACTCATTTTATGATATGATTATGCACAAACCCAACTCCTTAATTTAAGGAATTGGAGAGAGAAAATACTATTCAAGATTCCATGACATAGAATTTTGATTTATAAAAAGAGATGAAGGTGTATCTAAGCAATCTTAGGTTCTAATTAACCTTAATAAATTATTTTGACTCTAGATTAATTATCAAAATTAAGTAATCTTTGATTAGAGCCTAATATTGCTTAGGTTTGCTTAATCATATCATTAGGCTCAAAAGCACTATTCCAGAGGCAAAATCATAATTTTGCACAAACACTGCCCGGGACCACTCGGATTAAAACAAATATCATCAAGCACATATAATTGACATTCCGAACTCTCGGGAGAAGTTCCGGACTCAAATCAAGACTGATACTACAGAAACGCTATAGGGGTATTTTGGTCATTTTGAGCTGAAAGTTCGGAAAATGAGATTTTCATCTCTACTATCAATCACAACATATATAATCCCCTTCGAACATTGAGTTGACCCTTTGAGAACTACCAGATCGGTCATCCTTGAATTTCTGGGTAAAAATGACCTCAGGGGCATTTTGGTCATTTATGCTCAATACAGGAAAAACCGGGGCGTTACACTTACTTGTCTTGTAACGAGGGTAAGTAGGCAGAATATTGGTTAGACTTGTCATTTTTGAGTTTTTTGTGGGTGCTGGCAATGGTTATGCTCGATCTGTAATAACCACGTCAGAGAAAACAAAAAACTGTTCCTTGACTTCCTTCTGTTCCAAAAAGAAAGAGATTACAGTGTTTTATAAGGCTACCTTAACTTATTGTCTTTGTATAATGACTTCCCTTTAATTGCAAATCCAAAATGGTGTGTTGTACAGGAACATTTCCAGGAATCTTCGCAGACGCTAACACATGGAAGAGAAGGATATGTCACTAACCGAATAGATCCCGCCACCCTCCATTTTCTTGAGCTATAACTTTTAAATTTATATAATGGGGTTTAAACATATTTTTTTCATGAAAAAAAAACGAATTTAGGTTTTTTTCAGTAACAATAATTTTATTTGATTTTGATTCAAATATTTTTAAAACTAATTGGTTTTAATGTAGATCATTAGACACACTGTGCTAGAAGTTTAACTCACAAGGAATCATATGCGAAAGGACTAAAGTTTTAGTCATGTTTGTAGTAAAACCAAACAAAAATTTTGTAACAATTGAAATTAAAATTCACTTATTTTTCAGAAATTAAATTTATGAGGAAAAACTATTTGTTTTAATAGACAATGGATACTTTTTTCTGTGGTTTATCACATCTATTCTCCTACCAGAGGTAATTCAGTTCAAATGTTAGAAATTCTATGAGGGATATGACTCTCCCAATGTAGTTACTTCATATCTATGACTCAAATCCAAGACCACTAATTAAGGAAAATGATCATATGTCACTCTAACTAACCGTGTTGGCATAGACATCGGATACTTAAATTGACATGTAGTGATTACAATTTGAGTATGAATTTCAATTATAAAAATATCAACAAAAATAAATCTATACAAATAATGAAGAAAATAATAATTAAAATTTATATTTAAACTACAATACTATGGGAGTATTTGATAAACATATTGATCTTTCATTCGTGGAAATATCATTCTCAGGAATTTATTCCTAAAAATTGCATTGCTAGGCACATTGTTTAGTTGTATTTGGTACATAAAATAAAATCTCAAAAATCTTATAAATTATATCCGGGAATAAATTATTTATGTGTTTGGTTGACATTGGCATTCTTGTAAATATTGAACACTTTGCCTAAGATACCCTTAACAAAATTATACTTATATTGTAATACGAGGAAGGTTATATACACACTTCTAAACTTACACCATAATCTTCCACCATGCTACACGACAAAATAAGTGTACGGATATGGTATGGGATATGAAAGGGCAATTTGGGGAAGGAAAGTAAACGAAAAAAAAAAAAAAAGAAACAAACCTAAAGGAAAACCCTATGTCCACAATTTGACAGTGTCTCTCCCTTTCCTTCTCTTGAAACAGAAACCCCTAAAACCCCACATCTCCCACATTTGAACCCTTTTCACTATCTAGTCTCTCTTAATCAAACAACCCCTAAAGCCTTCCTTTTGACTGCATTCGCCTCCACGTTCTCTCCCCTTACATTGCTATTTAACTGGTTTAAATAACCTACGGGCCAAAGCAACCATTGTTACTCTATTCGGCAGCGATTGTGCTCATTCTCCATCCTAATGGTTGATGAACAAAGTGGAGCCGTGGTTGTTACAGTCATGATGCTTCCACCATCATCGTAAGTTTCACGTTGGTTATGTTAGGATTCACTATTATTTATATCCGCTATGTTTGCATTCTTGTTGGTGGCATTTGCAATGTAAGTAGTAGACATTTACAATTTTTTTTGCAGAAGGTTTACTATTTTTTTGTACTATTTACATGTTTCTTGAACATGGTTTACAACTTTTGTTGCACTATTTTACAATTTTTTCGTACATGGATTGACTTCCTGAACATGTTTGGTGGCTGTGCTCATTTAACTTGCAACTTTTTGAATAGGTTTACACATTTTTTTAGTATAATTTACTGGTTTTAGGTTCATATTCATCCTCAAATGGTTTAAATTTTTTTATTTAGGGTTTAGGCCTTTTTGAAACAAGTTTACAACTTTTTATGCATTTATTTATAACTTTTTATGCATTGGTTTTGCAACTTTATGAACAAGGTTTACTAATTTTTTATGCACTAGTATATAACTTTTTGAACAAGGTTTATAATTTTTTATGTACAGGTTTACAACTTTCTGTCCACTGCTTTATAAATTTTCTATACATGAGTTGACATTTTTTCCTCAACATGTTTAGTGGTTGTGGTCAATTGGTTTGCAACTTTTTTGAGTAGGTTTACATGTTTGTTAAGTATAGTTTACTAGTTTTAGTGTAGTAATTGTCCTTAAACAATTTACAAATTTTTGTTTAGGGATCAGGGTTTTTTGAAATAGGTTTACAACTTTTTGCATTGGTTTACAACTTTTTCTCCATTGGTTTACAAGTTTTTGAACAAGGTTTGCAACTTTTTATCCACTAGTTTACAAATTTTCTGTACATAGGTTGACATTTTTTCCTCAATGTATTTAGTGGCTGTGGTCATTTGGTTTGCAACTTTTTTAAAACATGTTTACATTTTTTTAACTATGGTTTACAGGTTCTTGTGTAGTAGCTATCCTTAAACCATTTACAAAATTTTTCTACTAGTTTAGGGTGTTTTGAACAAGGCTTATAACATTTTGTGCATTAGTTTATAAGTTTTTATGTACATATTTACAACTTTGTGTGGAGTGATTTACAACTTTTTCTGTATTGGTTAACAACTTTTTTGCACTAGTTTAAATCTTTTTATGCACTGATTCACAACTTTTTATGCACTGGTTCATGACTTTTTGCACACTAGTTTATGACTTTTTATGTAATAGTTTACAACTTTTTGTGTATTAGTTTACAACTTTTTGCCCACTGATTTACAAATTTTTTGTACTCGAGTTGACATTTTTTCCTTAACGTGTTTAGTGGTTGTAGTCATTTGGTTTATAATTTTTTTAATAGGTATAAATGTTTTTGGACTATGATTCACTAATTCTTGTGTAGTAGCTGTCTTCAAACAATTTACAAATTTTTTGTAATGGTTTAGGGTATTTTGAACAAGGTTTATAACATTTTGTACACTAGTTTACGACTTTGTACAGAGTAGTTTATGACTTTTTCTACACTGGTTTACATCTTTTTCTGTAATGGTTTACAACATTTTCATTACAAAAGAAAGGTAAATTATGGCCCTTTTTTTTGGGAGATTGTAGCGATTATAACTGCCACATTTTGCAACAAATGGGCCATTGAACTGCCATAATTACCAATGTCATTTGGTAAATTACGATAGTTATAAATAAACTGCTGTAATCACCCTATATAACTGCCATAATGTAGGTGAATTATGGCGATTTGAAATCGCCGCAATTTGTGGTGGTTTGAAACTGCCGCAATTCGTGTCATTTTTTTTAAAAAAATAATTATGGCATTTTGGAACCCCCGCAATTTTCAGTGAAATATTTTAGAAAATTTGTTTTGGGTGATTGCCCCTAGAAGACCAGAAAGCAATTCAATTCATGCCCTCCAAGAAATGTTTAACACAATTAAAACCAACAAAACAATGCATGTCTCCTAATCTATTTTGCAAAAGAATTACACTAATGTATCCAAATGATATGCACCACAACAAAATCTTGACAACATTTTTGGGATTTCATAGCCAATTAATTAATTAGGAATTATATTAGGACAATAAAGTTAGCCATAAAATAGGGCTTTGACTTATTTACCAAATTGGAAACCGGGACCAAAGGTTAGGTTATGGATACTAACAACCAAAAAAGAAAAAATGCACTCACAATATTTCAACTTCATATAGAGATAGTCAAAAAAGAAAACAAGAGAAAAAATTCAACCTTTATCAGCAAAGACTCTAAACAGTCTATTCTGAAAACACCATCCTGACAAAAGAGGATAGGAATCAAGAGTTAAGTAAAAGAATTAAAATGGCTTCAACATAATTATCTAGACAAGTGATACAAAGTAAAAAAAGAGATACTCATAATTAAAGTTGTATTTATTGGTCAGGATGTCAGTTACCACACTTAAAGCATGTTCTCCAATATTTACCTTATATAGAAGAGTCTCCAAAGAAGCCTTAAGTTAGGAGGGAGCTATCAGTAAGTACTTTTCAAGCAATCCAAAGGTAGGTACTACCTAAAACTTTGTACTCAGGGGTAAAGCTGATTGCAATTCCTTCCAGTACAGTAAGGCTTGAAGACAAAAGATATTAAAGCACTCATAATGCATCAATTATTGTCAAATCAAAGCACAAAAGACACATCAAAATCCATCTCGAGGAAAGAGTTCTAAGAATAAATGCTTAAGCCCACATATATCCCTACACCAAGCCAAATCAAATAAGACATATTTCTACTATGTTTCATTACTTCCTCAATACCTCAAAAGTGCACTTGAAAAAAAAAAGTTTCAACTTTTGTTTAAAAAACTATGGCTCACAAAGAAATCTGAAAATGATTTGTGTGATGCCAAGTCCCAATGGGAAAAAGACACCAGCAATCTAAAATTTATATTAAATAAACTACTATCAAATCAAACCGCCTTCACACCATACAACTTTAAACTTGGATTCATTGTGATTCACATTCTAAACACCTTGATAATAAGCACTTACTTGGCTTGATACCATTGTTTGCTTCATTATTGTAGTCCATCTCTTGCATTCAAGGTGATTTCCTTATATTCAATTTGAACATTTCTAATAATTCTAATTTTGGAAGATTAAATATGAAATCAATAGGTTGAAGATCTAGTAGTCTTTTGAGAAATTAGACACCTTTAATCATATAATAGAGAAGAAAAAATGAAGTAACATCATTTCTTTCTGATGAGGCTGCTATAGTACCATCCTTGATTCTCTTATACTACATATCTTTCTGAACCAATGTTCAGTAAATGTTCAGCAACAGCAACAAAAATATTAAAAGGAAGTCATAAATACTAATACATGGAGAGGGTTGGCATGCGATGGCTTTAGTCATGGAGCATGGCAGAGCTTCCTAGTCTGCTGAAAGGGGCTATGCGAAGCCACCAACCAAAAATAAATAGAGAAGGTGTGTAACACCCTAATTTTTAACTCAACTCTCTAGAACACATTAGGTTAATCATTAGGTTATTACTTCTTAGTATCATCCTTTTAATAAAATACTTAGCGGAAACTACGGTAAAAATTTTTTTTTGAAAACATAAAACCAAAGTGAGAGCCGCGTTCTTTGTGAGATAGAAAGATAAAGCACAAAATAGCATAGCATAAAGAGCATAGTAATTAAAGCATATATCAATAGAACAATGATTGACACATCAAAGGAAACATTTCATAAATAATATAGTTAAGGTACATATATAGTCACGCCCTTATAGAATTCGGGCTGAGCTTACAATACATAAAAATAACAAGAAGGCAGTAAAATACATGGTGCAACGAAAAAAGATAACCAACTACATTACCCTCCTACCAAGCATACGAGTACTAAACTCAAACCCCCTCCCAAAAGATGCTACCGAAGAAGATATCCTCGTGGCGGTTCAAGTACTCGAATAGCTCTCCAACGAAGTCTAGTGACGGCGAGGACCCTTAGGTGATGGAGGTATGTAACCGACAAATTGTTCGATCTCCTCCTGAGTGGGCCAGTGAAGTGAGTAGGGGACGCGCATCGGCTGGACGTGAGCTCCTTGGCGTGGACGTATCTCCGCTCTCCTCGCCAAGCGCGGCTGCACCATAGTATCCTCGTTCCCTTCTCGCCTGAACGGGGGAGAGGGAGCAGAGCTCTCCGAATAGGCGTGCATAGACTAATCCTCGGACGGATCCGCCTCTGACCTCCTCGAACGAGGCACGTACTCCAGGTAGTCACGGATAGCTGAGGCAGACGAACGAGCACGACGCATCTGCTCGTCGCGGGGGCGGGTGTGCTGGAAGATCAGGTCGTCGCCACCATAAGGAGTAGTAGGGGTGAACTGGTAGCTGGACACTGGGTAAGCAAAAGGTCGTGCCATGTACACAAAAACATGAACAGCACAGCGACCCTCAAAGTGATAGGAATGATACTCCAGGTCATAGTGCACCTCCTAGACAGGCATATCAATGAAGACCACGAATGTCGCCATTGATCTCTGAAGATGTGACGAAAGAGAAAGAAAGAAGAGAAAGGAGTGAGAATTCTTACTAAAGAATCTCAGTAGGGACCTCCTATCTAGGGTTACATCGTTCACATCCTTAGGAACCTTGGGTTTATTAATAAAAGGTGATCATGCATATAAGATTCATTATTAGGGTTTATAAAACTAATTATCCAAGGTTCATTCCTTTTGGCATGCATCTTAATGTCATGAATGTAACATACTAGGGCATGGATGCATGGCAATACTTAAGCATATAATCAGCAAATCATAACATCAAGGGGCATACTAGTGGCATAAAGGGCATATAAAACTCTTTCTTTCCTCATAACTATGTGACTTAAAGAATCATATCTCTTTTTCATGCTTGAACTCTTAAATTCTTTTTCTCAAAGACCACCCTCTTAAACATGGTCACCTAAATCTAACCGACATACCGCCCCGGCGATTTTTATCATGGTCACCAAAACTCCGTCTTACCTAATTGCCTAGGAATAGCTCAATCCTAACTAGTCGTCACTAGATTTAATATGGGGAAATAGAGAGGGTAACATATAAATATTTCTTTCTCTGAAATGCTCTATTGGCATCTAGTGCACAGTGAATTGTCCGCTTTGGTAAGGCTGCATCTGCATATACCCTCACGGATTTGCCTCCTCTTCACCGTAGCAGGAGAAGTACGTCTCAGTGCTTGTCACATAAAAAAAAATCTCCTGGGGGTGCTCGGCCAAACCGGTGTCACCCAGGGTTTTCAATCTCATTTGGTACTTTAAAACATTTCTCAAACCCTTTAGGTTTGATGGAAGTTCAGCAGTATAACGGCTGTTAAACCAAATTTCCTTCAAACCGTCTTTATGCCACAAGCTTATAACACATTCATATTTCTCATTCAATTCTCATGCTCATAATAAACTTAATAATTCATTTTATCATGGCTCATGCATCACAACATCATACTTGCATAAATAAACATCAAGCATTAAAGGATTCTTAGTGTCTTATACATTGACCCTTAAGGTCCTTTAACTCAAATTCTAAGTTGTATCATATCAAAACTTAAGCTCTCGGGTATCTATAGGCTCATATCTAAGTATTCCTCACTCAATTCTATGATCATAACTATTTCTAAACCTCAAAATTGTAGAATCTAAAATTCTTACTTTACGGGTACCTAGGAGTCACAACATTGACCCTTTTAAAATTTGGTTTACTCATAAGGCATCAAGATCAAGTCCTAAACCAATTATGAGTATTTCCTACACCTTTAGACTAATTATAAACCATGATTATCAATTCTAACCCTTGCTGGACAGAATCCAGAAAAAAATCCTAGGGGATCTAGAAGCCTCAAATTAATTCTTTTCTAGTTACTAACTTCTCTTAACTTTCATATATGAATTTTAGCATCAATAATACATGAATATAATCATATTATCATCATCAAAACAGCACAAACAGTGAGTATTCATAGCAAGGCAGAACCGAAAATCATCTCCAACAAACAAGGCATAAAACTTAATTTATAAAACGCATAAAATGCTAGTTTCTCTTGGAACCTTTCTAAAACTTTCAAAGCTCATTAGTAAACATTTTTATCATACAAAAGTCATCAAAATACTTCCAAGGGCAATAGTAAATTCGAATGAGACTTGAAAAGATTTAAAATCATAAAGCTTTATTCAAAACATTTCTTGAGCTCATATAAACTTAGAAAATTATGAAACAAGGATTTTAGTACTTGTAACAAATCAAACCTCCTAAGGCCGAAATCAAGTAGCTAAGGAACACATATTTTCAAGTCTTTGAGCTCTAGGTTTTCTTAGGTGATGACATAAATTTAAACATGCTCATGCACATATTTTATTTTTCATTAGAAAATAAAGTGAGAGCATAAAATAAACATGAGATGCAACTTGTTATTATCTTAAAATTTAGGTGAGGACTTGAAAATATAAACATGATAAATGCAAAACTTGAAATATAAATATGATAATGCAAGTTCATTTATTATTCTTGGTATTTAGTGATAGCAAGGAAAATAAACATGATGTGCAAAGCATAACGTAAACATGAATGCAAGCTTTATTTTAATTTTAGCTAGAGCTCTTACGAGACTTTAGAGAATAACATAACCCAACACCTATCTCATTAACAAAGTGAGCTTTAGAGTTCTTGAACCAAGTTCTCAAAGGAACTACATGGTTCTTGAACATCATTATCAAGCTCAAAAGAAGCAAACTTTAAAAGGAAACAAAACTTTGAGGAAGTAAGAACCAAAGTGATATAATTTCTAGAGATAAAATAAGTATAAGAACACTTTGAAATTTTTAACAAAACTTTTAAAGGAAAGTTCTTGGAGGCCAAAATCATTTAGGAAAAGGAAAGAAAAGAAAAGCCAAAGCTTTGCTAGATTAAGAACAAAACCCAAGCTTTAGAGGTCTCTTGGAGATGAACACATAGTCATTCTCTAGAGGCACTCATCATCAAGCCATCATGCTAACATCAAGGCCTCATGGCCAAAATAAAGGAAAAAGGAAACCAAAGAAAAGTTTAAAAAAAGAAACCAAGAGAAAACTAGAGAAAAACACATTTTCAAGCAAAACAAAGTCTTGAAAGCAACTCCTACCAAGAGATGAAGATGAAAACTTGGTCTTGAGGATGAAAATGAGATGAGCAACACCTCCTCGGATGGTCATGTAGCTTCGGCCTTGAGGGAGAGAAAGGAAAGGAGATGTGTTCTTGGTGTTTAGTGTTTGAGATTAAGTGTTTGAGTGTTTAGGAGGTGATTTGAGGTTGTGAGGTGGTGGTTTGTGATGATGATATGAAGAGACGATGAAGAAGATGAAGAGGAAAGGAAAACTCTCTTGAAACTTTGAGAGGAAAAAAAAAGGAAACTCACAAAAGCTAAGAACACTCAAACTTGTCAAATGAACAAAAGTATCACAAGTTCTTCCAATGCACCTATTTATAGAAAATGAAACAATGAAGGCTCATCCAAAGAGAGCCTTGGCCATAGCAAATAGAACAAAGCGAAGAGAAAAATATCTCTTACAACTTGTCATTCAAGCATGGTTTGAGGTATGGAAGGCATGGGCTGAGTTATGGCTCAAAGTATGGTGATTTGAGATGAGTTTTCTTTTAAATTTGAAATGAAATATTTCTTCTAGAAAGCAATGAAGGCTGGCTGTTTTTGAGCCACAAAAATGAGAGAAAAAGTCTTTTAGAAGTTTTCCTATGAAGCATGGATGAAAGCATGGAGTTTATGACTCAAAGCATGGTTCAAGGTGATATGGAAGCATGGTTCTTTGAGTGTAGAAACTCACACATGTGATGGAAATGACTAGATTGCTACAGCCAAGGGGAAGGCAGATTTGTCCATGTAATTGTGTGTTAATAATAGGTTTAGATGTCTATTAATTTAGGTACAAGGTTAGGAATCATTAAGCACAAGTTTAGGTGACTAAGAAAGTGATTAGGAATTTTTATGACAAGATTAGGAGTGCTCATACATCATTAGAGAATTTAAAAGTTCATTTGTGAACAAACAATTGAAAACAAAATTCCATGATTTAAGGAATTGGAAAGAGAAAACACTATTCAAGATTCCATGACTAGGAATCTTGAATTTAAAATAAGGTTTGAGTTTAAATTAAGCATTATTAGGTTCTAATCAACTTTAATAAATTATTTTGACTCTAGATTAATTATGAAAATTAATTAATCTTCGATTAGAGCCTAATATTGCTTAAGTTTGCTTGATCACACAATTAAGCTTTGAAAACACAAAGCTAGGGGCAAAATCGTAATTTCACACTAATTTTGCCCGAGACCATCGAGACTAAAACTGAGGTAACAGAATACATAAAAAAGTCTTTTAAAACCATCTGGAGAAATTTCGGGTTCATCCGGCACTTGCAAACAAGTCAAACACCACAGGGGTATTTTGGTCATTTTGACCCGAAAACTCGAAAAACGAGATTTTCGATCCCGGAAATGCACATAGGTCAACTAATCCCCTTCCAACATTGAGTTTGCCCTTCGAGGACTGTCGGATCGGCTCTCCTCGAATTCTGGGTCAAAAATGAGCTCAAGGGCATTTTGGTCATTTTCACTCTATAAGAAAATCGAGGCGTTACAAGGTGGAGGTGTCGCGCAAAGGGAAGGTTGTGCGCTAGAGGAACAAGACCCCAATAGAGAATTCTCCAGCACAGAAGCGATGCCTACCACGAGGCGGGCTGACGAATGGAGGGCAACGACACAGCGGTGGCTGGTGAGGGCGCGAAGCGCTATTCGTGAAGTGCGCACCGCAGAGTGGAGGAGGATATGGACGCAAATGGAGAAGATAGGATGGAAAAGGAGAATAAGCGCATAACGGCTGGGTGGGGGTGGTGAGCACGTGCGGCGATGGAGGTTAAGGGCTAGAGGCACCGCAGTTGGGCAAAAAAGGAAAGGGGTTAGTTGGAATAAGGGTTGTGTTGGTTATGTAAATAGAGGAGAATGGGTAATGAACCCCAAAGTCCCAAATCCCCTTTCTTTTGTGTGAATGGGGAAGAATGGCTGCTAGAACATTAGGGGGGTTATAATTGCCATAATTTACTATATATTATGGCGGTTTTAAAGAACCGCCCTAATTCAACCGCCACAATTAACATAATTTGTTGTAGTGTTTGTACGTTAGTTTATTACTTTTTATGCATTTGTCTACGAATTTTATGTACATGGTTCCGCTGAAATGTTTAGTAATTGTGTCAATTGGTTTACAACCTTCCAGAAATGGTTTACATCTTTTATGAGGATAGTTTACAGGTTTTAGTGTATTGGTTTACAAATGTATTGCTAATGAGTTTGCACTTTATAATGAACCTACATAGTGATTGTCCTCAAATGGCTTACAATTTTTTTTGTAGTGGTTTACACATTTTATGAAGAAGGTTTACAACATTTTGTGGGTTTGGATTATAACTTTTTGCGTAGTGATTTACAACTTTTTGTGCATTGATTTATAACTTTTTGTACACTTGTTTATCACTTTTTCTGCACTGATTTATAACTTTTTGGGCATTGGTATATAACTTTTTGTACACTAGTTTACAACTTTTTGTGCACTTAAAACTTTTTGTCCATTGATTTACAAATTTTCTATACATGGGTTAACATTTTTTCCTCAACATGTTTAGTGGCTGTGGTTATTTGGTTTGCAACCTTTTTGAACAAGTTTACATGTTTTTTGAATATGGTTTAATGATTCTTATGTAGTAGCTATCCTCAAATAGTTTGCAAATTTTTTATAGTGGTTTAGGGTATTTTGAACAAGGTCTATAACTTTTTGTATATTGGATTACAATTTTTTGTGTATTGATTTACAACCTTCTGAGTAAGGTTTACAACTTTGTATGGAGTGATTTACAACTTTTTTAGCACTAGTTTACAATTTTTTTGCACTAGTTTACATCTTTTTGTGTACTAGCTTATGACTTTTTGTGCATTTGTCTGACTTTTATGCACATGGGCTTATAGTTTTCTTCTAAAATGTTTAGTAGTTATGTCAATTGGTTTACAACTTTCTAGAAATGGTTTACATGTTTTATGAGGATGGTTTATAGATTTTAGTGTACTGGTTTACAACTTAATAGCTAATAAGTTTTCACTTTATAGTAAATCTATGTAGTAACTGTCCTCAAATGATTTACAAATTTTTCTAGTGATTTATATGTTTTATGAAGAAGGTTTACAACTTCTTATGGATTAGTTTACAATTTTTTGTGTATTGGATTACTACTTTTTGTCCATTAGTTTACAAATTTTTGTGTACTTGTTTACCACTTTTTGTGCATTGGTTTATAATATTTTGTGCATTGCTATACAACTTTTTGTCATTGGTTTACAACTTTTTGTACACTAGTTTATAACTTTTTATTTATTGATTTACAAATTTGTTGTACATGGGTTGACATTTTTCCTCAACATGTTTAGTGGTTGTGGTCATTTGGATTGCAACTTTTTTGAAAAGGTTTACATGCTTTTTTACAATGGTTTACTAGTCTCTATAGTAACTATCCTCAAACAGTTTACAACTATTTTTGTAGTGGTTTAGGATATTTTCAACAAGTTTTACAACTTTTTATACATTAGTTTATAATATTTTGTGCATTGATCTACAACTTTCTGAGCAAGCCTTACGACTCTTTGTTCACTGATTTACAGCTTTGTGTGGGGTGGTTTACAACTTTTTTTGCATTGGTTTACAATCTTTTTATACTAGTTTACATCTTTTTGTGTATTGGTTTATAACTTTTTATACATTGGTTTATAACTTTTTTGTTCATTTGTTTATGAATTTTATGCACATGGATTTACATTTTTCCCATAAAATGTTTAGTAGCTGTGTCAATTGGTTTACAACCTTCCAAAAATGATTTACATGTTTTATGAAGATCGTTACAGGTTTTAGTGTACTAGTTTACAACTTTATTGCCAATGAGTTTGCACTTTATAGTGAACCTGTTACTAATTGTCCTAAAACGGATTACAAATTTTTTGTTGTGGTTTACACATTTTATGAAGAAGGTTTAAAACTTTTTGTGTAATGGCTTCCAATTTTTTGTGCAGTGGTTTATAACTTTTTGTGCACTAATTTACAACTTTTTGTGCACTAGTTTACAACTTTTTGTGCACTAGTTTACAACTTTTCTGAACATAGTTGGCATTTTTTTCGCAAGGTGTTTAGTGGCTTTGGTCAAGTACATGTTAAGATGTTTAATAATATCATACAGCTGCATCTACTGGCTTATCTATATTTGATAAAGGATATGAATATTTTAGACAAGCCATGTTAAGGTCTGTAAAGTCGACCCATATCCATCACATCCCCTTGTTTTGTTTCTCCACTAAAACCACATTAGAGAGCCACGTTGTATACTTCAACTCCCTAATGAACCTTGCCTTTAGAAGTCTATCTATTTTGGTCTTCACAATCCAATTCTTTTCCTCTGTCAACTCCCTTTTATGCTGGGCAATAAGCTTATGTTCGGGAATCAACTTTAATTTGTAGCACATGAAATTTGGATTAGTACCCGGAATATCGGGCGGAACCTAAGCAAACAAGTTAGTATACTGTACCAAGACCTCAATCAACCTTGTCTTCAATTCTTGTGGCAATCCCGACCCAATTGTCACAAATCGGTCTTCTCCTTTAGTGATCTTGACCATTTCCATCTTTCCCTTAAGCTGTGGTCTAACTTCCTGAAAATCTTCCCTCGGATCTAGCTCGACTATATTCACATCTATAAATCTAACCTGCTTTCTTTTTTGCCCCAAAATGGTTAGCATTGATGGATTCCTAAGCAATCGACATAGCATTGATAGGCTTCTTGCTGGTCGACATGGATCACTCTAACCCCCAAGTCCAACAGAAACGTCATAATTAGATCAGGGGTTGAAATGATGGCCCTAAGCATATTAATAGACGTTTTGGCCAATAACGTTTGACAGGGATGGTTTTAACTCCCTTGAAGGTTGTTAATAATTCCATACTCCCTTTGGGAATGACCTATTCCCCGGTAAAACCAACTAGACCACCAAGGGAGGAGGAGACACTCTCCTTAGGTAAATTTAACTTAGACAATGCGTCAATGAAAATTATATCTGCAGAACTTCCTTAGTCAACTATAACTCTTCTTACCTTGAAATTAGCAACAATGACCCGGGTAACCATCGGGTCATCATGATTGGGCTCTGTTCCCTTGAAATCTTTGGTGGAGAAAGTGACCGGAATTTCATACTCCTCTAGTTGAGGAACAACCTAGCCAACATTCATCACCGACTTCAATGTCCATCAGTGTTTCCTCCGAGCAGACTTTGAGGAACCTCCTCCTGAGAATCCTCCAGCAATAGTATTAAAAACCCCTCTTGGCTCAGAGTTTTGTTCTAGTGTTCTTCTTGCAGAGGTTCCTAGTTGATAATTTTTTAGTGTTGACCATCGTCCTTCTCTTCCCGAATAACATGGGAAGCATTTGGCCAACCTGCCACTCCTGGCCAAACTCTCCAAACGATCTATCAATGAGTCATATTCATCTGTTGTGTGACCAAAAGCTCGATGATAATAACATATCTTGCGCCGATCAACATAACGAGGCTAAAGTTTTTTGCCTAAGGAAGAGACACAATTCCAGTGCTGCAAATGTCTTAAAGTATCACATCCTCAGGGGCATTGAATTGAGTATAATTTGTGTCAGTAGATTGTGAGACCTGATTCTCAAAATCCCATATCTGTTCTGCCGAAGACCTTGATTCCTGGGGCGTATGTCCCGGTTTTTATACTAGACATGTCCCTATCTACTACCGAAGACTCAAGATCACCTTCCGATTCTACTTTGTGCCTCTTCCAGTTCACAGCTCCCTCTTGCACTTGAATGTATCCGACTGCCCTACTACGAAGCTCATCCAAAGTGTGGACCGATCTAATTTCCAAGGACTCAGCAAATGGCCAGGGCATTAAGATTCCCATAAAAGCATACATGGCAACCTTTTGATCCAGATCTTTAATTTGTGTTGTTTCCTTGTGAATTAACCCATAAAGTATTTTAAAGGTTCTCGTTCCCCTTGAACAAGGTCGTACAAGCTGGCAATTGTTTTATGATGGGCTCTGCTTTATATGAAATGATTGAGGAAATGATCAGTCAACTCTTTGAAACTTGTGATTGACCATGGGGGATGAGATGCAAACCACTTTTGCACAGCATCTAATAATGGAAAGCATCCGAGTCCCCGCATACCAACATGGCATTCTTGAAGGTGTCCACATGGCTCTGGGAGTCAAACGACCCATCATAAGGTCTAAGGTGGGTTAGGGGTATGTAGAACAGTGGGACGGGTATAACTGGATGGCCTGGGTAATTGTGGATGGGTATTTGGCGATCGGCTGTTTGATGGCTCGGTTGGTTATAGATAGGAGTTTATTGGCTAGGGCGATGATGAGTAGTTGTTTCCGTATATAAGGTGTGGTGATCGATCAAATAGGTTGGCTCATTGGCTCGGTGATTCATGTGTGTAGGTAAGGATTCCGAATGTTCAGGTGAGGACTAAGATTCTTCTAGTTGATTATTATGGCATTAGTTCATAGTATTGATTTGTTATTGTATATCATGAAGGTTTTCATGATCTGCTCAATAAATTTTTATTTTAGAGGGGGGGGGGAGGTATGTCATCGGCATTGGCATTGGTGTTGGTATTGGTGTTACTGGTCCAGGTATTGGTGCTGTCATTGTGTGTGTTCCACTTACTGCACGTGTTGACCATCTTGGGAGGTGAAAGCATGTAGTCTGAGGAATTTTCCCGTCAAGTGGAAAAGGTTTTACCCGATTCCTCTCAGACAGTGGCAAAATCCTGCTCAGAGTAATAGGTAGATCTCTTTGTAAAGGCTTGTCGAATCAACTGCCTTTCCTATCATTCTGCTTGGGCATATATCCCCAAGTAGAGACCGTTGCGGTTCATTAATATTTGGGTCGTTTTAGCATTCAAGAGCAGATCCACTCGAGCGGAATATCTAGGCTTTGCCATAATGCAGATGCTTTCAGG
Source organism: Dalbergia cultrata (assembly GCA_031216105.1). Lineage (NCBI taxonomy): Eukaryota > Viridiplantae > Streptophyta > Magnoliopsida > Fabales > Fabaceae > Dalbergia > Dalbergia cultrata. Next base: position 34,028,785 of record CM062352.1, read on the forward strand.
AATCCCATGCCCTTCAAGTCGATCCGAAGGACTTGATATTAGGGGCCCAACGAGCTCTACCTTTGGTCCAGCGATGGAAATATGGGCTTGGGATGTGATCCGGTGCTAAGGTCGGTTAGACACCAACCGATCCGCTAGGCAAATTAATGATTAATTTTTTTAGAAAAATTACAAATTAAATAACTTCAAAGATATATGTTTGAGCTAAATTTAAATTTAGGATTTCCATATCATGAAAAAAAATAAATAAATAAATAAACAATCGAATTGGGAAGAATTTAATTGCCAAACATCAACATAGCCTGGAAAACAAATTAAAATGAAAAGAAACTAGCTTCCGGATCTCTTTCTGCATGACAACAAAATCCCAAGATCACTTGTTTTGAAATTCTTGTGTAATATGCTGATGCAGAAAGAACCGTTTATTTTTATAATTTTGATCATTTTTCTCTCCTTGTTTCAGACTGAAGAAGCAAAGAACAGATAAGAAGGCGACACAATAATAATAATCAGCTAAAAATCAGAGTCTGACACCGAAGTCCAAATAGAGGCAGAAAGCAAACGCCTTGATTTCCAGCCCAACACCAACTTATTGTGGCCCAATTCCTCCACCCTATACCCGTCGTTAAACAGACCCACCAACAGGTTCGCTTGACAATGGCTAGCAAAGCTTATAGGTACTCCCGTGAACCCTGCCGCACCCAACCACTGCCACCAAGACCTTCTCTCGTCCTCCCCTCCCGTCCGGTATATCCGGGCCAACGAGCCCGCTATTCTCGGGGCCAAGAACACCCGCTCCACCAAAGCCCTGGCCCGACTCTGCATAGGAAACCCAGCCTCCAGCGAATCATACACCGCCGAATAATGCTGCAATGAGTCCATGAACCTGCCCACAAACCCTGCGTCCCCAATGGGCCCCACCTCTTCCTCCACCAGGGTCACAAGCCTCGGGCTCAATTCCTTGGCTCCGCTCAAGAACGAGGCAACCGAGTCAGAGGCACGGTAACTGAGGTGTGGCAGGTGAAGCATGCAGTTGAAAACTAACACCTCGCCGCGAACCAGTTTCAGAGAAGACGGTCGAAACGTTTCGTCCGGGTCCAACCTGTACTGATGAAACGAGAACGGTTGTCCTAAAGAGGCAGCAAAAGCAGTCAACCTCCGCCCAGTTTCATGGACAGTGGCGAAAGATCTTCTTCCGCTAGCTCCTCGGGACAATGCAGTGATTCGGAGATGTGGGGCCGGCGAGCCGTCCTTGCGAGAGGAGAAGGCCTGCATGAGGGAGGCCCATTGGGCCCCTTCCATGACGTCATAATCGACGATGTGGACCCTCCTCTCGTGGGCAACGCCCTCCAAGATTGCCTGGTTGGCAGTGAAGTGCCCGAACTTAACGTAAGGGGACATGTCCTGAAGAAGCTGGAAGGCCGCCAGCATATCGGTTTGGTGGTGGTCCTGGCGCTGGGCCCCACTGATGACGCATTGTTGGTGCTTTGCTGAAGTGGTTGTGTTGTGCGCACCTCCGGCGCCCTCTAGCAAAGCCTGGAGAGCGTCGGTAAAATGCGCCGCAAGCCTCTCCATGGTGGTGCCGTGTGTGGGGGACACCAACTCCTTGAGCCGAACCAATATCACTCGAGCCAGGTCACGGCTCTTGGTGGCGCCCGTCAGCGCCTCCGCCGCCGCCATCAGGAGGTGGACCAGCCGCAGGTCCTTGAGATCGTCGCCGCCTCCGCCGCCTTCATCCTCCGTTGTTGCTGCTAAAGCGGAGATGCAGCCATCAGTGCTTGATTCTTCCTCAACGCTGCCGTGATCTGGGCTCAGAATATCACCGCCGGTGGCAGCGGCGGCGGCCGTGATGGAGTCGATGAGGCCGTGAAAGTCGTCGTTGTCGGTGATGAAGGAATCCCAGTTGACGATTGGAGACCAGTGGTTGCAGTTACAGTCCTCATCGGAAGTGGGTGTGGTGGTGCTGTATCCGGGGAAGTCGAGGAGGTCAGGGACGCCATCCGTTATCATTTCCATGTCCATGTCCATGGCGATGGCCATATAGGGAGAGATATAGAAGAGTTATTTTGTTAAGTGCAGCAGCAAGTGCTGCCGTACAATCGATGCGAGGAGGGACTGGAAGGGTGAGATTTTTGTACCGTGAATGAAAGAGAGAGAAGAAAAAGTTGGAGCTAGAGACATGCAGGTGCAGAAACTCATTTGTGATTAAAACTTAAAAACAAACAAATGTAGGGTCTATTATTAAGATGGATGCCAAGAGTTTTGTTATTGCTGATATTACACTCATCATTCCTCGTATAATTATAAATTTTAAAAATTTATTTATCCAAAAATAACTATTTATTTAAAAAATTTAAATAGTATTAATTCTTTTTTAGTAATATTCTTATTAAATATTATTGGAGGAGGATGGAAGAGATATAGTGAAAAAAGAAAAAAAAATTGAATTATTTAAAAAAATAAAAATAATTAAGTAAATTACTTTAAACATTTTTTAACTTTAATTTTTTCAATCTCAATATGCATTTAAAATTATACAATCATTAAATTACAGAAGGAATATTATATACGTTTATTATAAAACGAGATCAATGACCTGCATCTTAGTCATCGTTGGAGTTATTTAATGTTATATACGTCATTTAAATGAAAGCTTACTAGTTATAATTATGTCCTCTTATACTATTCTTATATAATTATTATTATATATATATTAACAAATATATTGATTAAATAATTAATACGTTTATATTAAGGGTAAAAAATTTTAAAAGAATTAATACTACCTATCTATATTTTAGATGGAGAAATATTTTAAAAGATAACAACATCAAAAAATTGCAATTATTCCGAAACATGTGGAGTATTTTATTTTAACTGTTTACATAGTTCACGTAATTTTACAAATATCGTTTTCTTTTCAAATTATTCATAACTGAGTCTGTCACTCCCAGCTCAATAAAAGAAAACGAAAAGAAAAGGAAAACAGAGAAGAATCCCTAATGTTTATAACTTGCATTGTAACTTAACGCCTGAAATTTTAAACAATTATTGCATTGTAATCGATCGCTTTCTCTTGGCATATTATATGATCCCAACATGTAAACTTACTTCAGTTGGACATTGAATGCATATGCCTTAAAATATTTAGGATTACCTAGCGGGAGGTCCACAAAAGCGGCATAAATAATATTCTATTTATATGTAAAATTAATGCAAAAGTTAGAAAAGTAATCAGTTTCATGACTAAAACTAAAATCACCTGTGTTGCCGTGGTGCGCCGCCACCAAAGCTCCGTTCGAGAAACGGAGACAACCATTGTGATCCAGGAGCTTTTGTCATCATTTTAATTGGTTTAGTTTTTTTAATTTAGTTTAGTTTTTTTATTCGTTTATGAGTGCCCATAGTGTTGTGTTTTATTACATTGGAGAGTAATTATTGCTATTATTTTGTTAATGTAGAAGTTTTGTTTGATGGTGGCAGCGACTTATTGACGTTTAAATCGGTTTGCCATTCAATATCCTTATTTTTAGGATTGGATTTGGTTGCCCATAGGGAACTTTTAGATTCTTTGTTGTTTTCACTGCATTAGATGTTAGTAACTAAATCCTTGTTATTTATATGGTTTAATATATATGTAGAATAGAAACTTATGTTTTCTAGGATAAAATTGTAGGAAATAGGGATTGCATGACTAGAGGAAAAGGCATGGAGGTCCTTCCCTAACTTGTTTGTATTGTTTATTATGGGATTCTTTGTGTTTGTAGAGATTGCAGGATGCATGTTGTGAAGTTATAAAGGGATATGCAATAGAACAATCAATTTTTAAGATTATATGAATTGTATGTAATTATTATGATGTAACTGTTTTACTATATCTATTATGTTATTTATCTTTATAATAATATTTATTATTACTGAACTAATTGATATTTCTGATGATGAAAATGCATAATTTAAATGGATATGCTATTGAAATTTTGTTAAATGTTCTTTTAGGGGTAAAAGATTAAAAATAGTTGTATTGAAAAAACTAAAAGACCAATTGATGTGTTTGAAAGTAATAATATAAATGTGCTTGAAGTTAATAATATAAATAAAACTTAAAGACCAATTAAAAGAAATATTTGATGACGGAAGCTCCTAATTCAAGGGGAGATACTGTTAAAATTTTATTAGAACTTTTGCTAAGGAAATAAGATTAAAAGTAGTTATACTAAAATTTAAATAGCAATTGAATTTTATTTGAAAGTAATAATTTGACATCTTTAAAAAATTGTAGGGTCTAGGGTAGGGGGAATAAACCAAAATTGTATAGTGGTATTGAAGAATTTATGAGGGTAGCATGTCAAACACAACAATTCATTAATGAGGCAAAAGTTAGGTGTCCACGTAATAAGCACAAATATAGGAAGTATTTAGATGATGGTACAATAAGGGCTCATTGTACAAGTGGAGATTCATGCTTGACTATTGGGTTTGGACTGAGCATGGGAAGGTAAATTAATGCATGGAATCAAGTGGGTATGTTTCAAATTGGAAGTAGTTCTGGTGGGATCCATGTAGGTTAACACAACATGTGTAATGTGTTGTGGGAAGATAACCTGGTTAGACATCAAGAGATGGTTTTTGATGCTGCTGGTCTTGAATTTGCAGCTCATTATTTACAGCTTTCAGTTGAGGAGCCCAACCAAGATGCCGCTAGGTTTTATAGTCTCTTAGAGGCTACCAACCTTTATGGGAGGATTGTGTGCACTCCGATGTTGAGCATTAAGTCAGAAGGGAACCAAAGCAAAAGTTCTTTTGATCAGTGGGCTGTATTGATAAGTGAGCTAAGTCCAAATCCCAATATAATTCCAAAGGATTTTTATCAAGCTAAAAAATTAGTTTCTAAACTTGGGTTAAAGGAAATAAAGATTAACTACTTCTCGAAAGGTTGCATAATTTATTATAAAGATGATATTTTTTTGACTAAACGTAAGTTCTGTCAAGAGCCTAGGTTTAAACCCCAAGAGACATGAAAATGGGAGGTATAATGACGTCCCTCAGAAAAAAAAAATGCAGTATCTGCCTTAAATCCCTAGACTCAAGAGATTCTTTGCATCAATAAGCTCAGCTTTTTATATGAGGTGGCATAGTGAAAATCAAAGGGGTGACGGTGTGATGATGCATCCATTTCATGATGAAGCATGGAAGCATTTTGATCAACAATATCTTGATTTTGCCTTTGACCCTCGAAATGTTAGATTGGGACTCTATGCAGATGGATTTACTCCAAATAACCAATGTAGCAAACCCTATTCTTATTGACTCGTAGTTGTTACACCCTATAATCTCCCTTCTGAAATATGCATGAAAGATCCTTACCTATTATTAACATGTATAATCCTTGGCCCTGATAATCCAAAAGCTAAGATTAATGTGTATCTTCAACCCCTAATTGATTAATTGAATGAGTTGTGGTGCTAAGGTGTTCTTATTTATGACATTTCAACAAAGCAGAATTTCATGATAAGGGCTAAATTAATATGGATCATCAATGAATTTCCAGCTTATGAAATGTTGTATGGATGGATGACTCAAGGCAAATTAGCATGCCCGATTTGCATGGAGGCTAAGGCATTCACCTTGAAACATGGAGGAAACAACTCTTAGTTTGATTGTGACGGAGGTTCTTGGATGCTGATCATCCACATAGGCAAAGTAGATATGGTTTTAAAAGTAATTGTATTGAACATGATGAGCTTCAAGTTAGAGTAAGTGGCTGCAATTGTGGGATTGAGTTAAGGATTTCCCAAAAATAATAGAAGTTGGAAATATTGTGCGAATGCCAGGCTATAGGGTATCTCATAATTGGATCAAACAAAGTATTTTCTGGGAGTTGCCATATTAGAAGGATAATTTAGTGCATCATTGTTTAGATATCATGCATATTGAGAAAAATGTGTTCGATAACATTATGAATACTGTAATGGATATAGATCGAAACAAAGACAATGATATGGCAATGCATGATCTAGTTGAATATTGCACATGGCCTGATTTACATGTACAAGAATTAAGAGATGGTCATTTCTATAACCCAAAGGCCAAATATGCTCTGAATAGTACTCAGAAACAAACTATTTGTCAGTGGTTGAAAGAGTTGAGAATGCCCGATGGTTATGCTTCTAACTTAAGTAGGTGTGTCAATGTTGTATATGGTAAGCTTGTTGGCATGAAAAGCCACGATTGTCATGTATACATGGAGTGTTCGCTTCTAATTGCATTCAAAGAGCTCTTTGATGTTGTTTGAAAGGCCCTAATCGAGTTGAGTTAGTATTTCAGGGATTTATGCTCTTCTCCTCTTAGGATTGATTATTTGAGTTTCATGGAAAAGAAAATATTCTCATAATTCTATGCAAATTGGAGAGAATTTTTTCTCCCAAGTTCTTTAACTCAATAGAACACTTGTCCATATATTTGGCATAAGAAGCACAAGTGTGTGGACTAGTTTAATACAGATGGATGTATCCATTTGAAAGAGAAAGATGAGGGTTTAAATGAACCGTGAATAATAGGTCTCAAGTGGAAGGATCAATATGTCAAACCTATCTAGCAAAAACTGCTTCAAATTTTTGCTTATTTTACTTTCAGCCACATGTTCAATCAAGGCGAATTCAGGTTAATCATAATGATGATGGAGGGGAGTATTCTATTCAATCAACCTGGTCGAGCTACTGGAAAGAGTGAGCTTTGATGGTTAACTTTTGAGGAATGGAATTCTATCCACTTACACATTTTGATAAATTGTGATGAAGTATAACCATTTACATTGTAAGTCAACTTTTTTCTTAATAGGTGAAAGTGTAATGTTATGCATCTTTAAAATAACCTAAAATATATTTTCAACAATAGATACTTTCAAGAACTGCACGGTAAAGATTCTCTTCAACAATTTCCAAACAAGTTCAGATTACATGTAAGTCCATTTTGTTAAAATTATGTAAGCTAATATATTGTTGTTAGTAAATCTTGTTTGATGCAAGTTAGTTTGACATTTCAAACTTCATTTACATAGGTTCATAATAAAAATAATGATTTAACACGTCCCTATTTCTTTAACCTAGCTTGGGGGGCCAAAAATAAAATTGTAAGTTAACCCATGTACTATGTTAATAGGTTCAAGTTTCATACGGCTGATTGGGGTGTAAGAAAAAAATTGACAGTACTGGTGTTTGTGTCAAAAGTGATACTGGGGACGAAGAATGTAAGGTTCTGAAAACCAGATCAAACATCGAACTAGTTAAGGTAAAGGTTCAAAGGTTCAACTGGTCAATCAGGGGACCAATTGGTATATAATAAAACTTGTATTTATATAAATATGTAAAAATACAAAATAAAATATATGTCATAAATAACTAAGAATTAAATTAGGCATTAACAAAACCCATGAAATATAACATAATTCATCTCTTAATTAAAATAAACACTATCCATATGGATCAAATTTCTCTAGTTACTAATTCAAATACCGAAAAAGCAAAAGAATTAGGAAAAAATGAGATTTTAAGCTTTCTTTAAAAAAAAAACCAATAATGATGTCATTTTGCATCTTTTTTATAAAATAAAAAAAATGGTTTGGCTTGGCCAGTCCAGTTTACCAGTTCCCAGCCGGTTTGAAGTGATTCTTGACTGGTTCTTTGCTAGGCGGTTTTCAGAGCCAAGCTAGACTAGACAACAAGCTGGTTCCCAGTTCAACTGGTCTGACTGGCCAGTCCGAGCCGGTTTTTAGAACATTGGAAGAATGTGATTGGTATGGTGCTGTTAAGGAAATCCTTAAGTTTGAATATGTTAGTGAGCCAACAAAAAAATGTGTGCTATTCAAATGTAAATAGTATGATCCAACCCGACTCACTGGGACACGACAACACAACAATTAAAAAATCATTGAAATCAATCACACCAGAAGATATAGAAGTTATGATCCGTTTATTATAGGCCAAAATGCTAGACAAGTCTATTATATGTCTTATCTTGGGAAAAGTAAGTCACAGCGGAGGGTTATGAACAAGACAAAACCAAGAAGTAGAATTGAAATAGAGGAAATTTACTATTGAAGACGCTTATCAAGTGGACGATTCATCCCCTTCAAGGCCAGTAATTGATGTAGACAACCTGAAAAATCCTTTTCCGTTAATAATTAGGGAAGTTGACATAACTAAATGTACAAGTAACCACCCAATGAGAAATCATGAAGATGAACTAAGTGATAGTAGTGGTGATGATTTAGAGAATGATCAACAACAAAGTGATGATGAAAACAGTGTTGAACTTACAAATTAACTAAGGTATTCAATGTTATATGCAATACTGTTATGAAATTATTTATAACTTCCCGATGTAATTTGTTTTTTGAGGCCTTTTTCATTGTTTTAGTATAGTTAGTAGAGGCAGAAGTCAACCTCAAAACATTGGTTTACCTACCACCCCCTCCGCCACCGCCCTTCGCACCATCTCTGCCACCATCACCTCCGTTCCTGCCACCACCACCCCTTCTTTTAGGATAATGCCCATGTAAACTCCAAAACCCTTAAGAAGCATGAGCTTTATTATTTTGAATGACAACAAAGTCAACTTAAAGAAAATACTTTGAAGAATGTCTAATGGCTACCTTGAGTTTCTTGACCAAGCTTAATAGGTAGAATTCCAAAGTGCATTACACGGACTTAAACGAGAATAATTTCAATTTGCATGTACAAACATGTTTTATCTCGTAGGAAGAGAAGGAGCTTAAATGGAGTGAATATTATATCATGTAAAGAACGTTCATATGCATTAAGGAATGAAGCTGATCAATACAAGAGCAAGAAGTGGAAGAAAACGATCTTCAAAAAGTAACACGAGACTTCAGAAAGCACACTGAAGAGCAAGGAAATCATGCTAACTCTGAAAGTAATGTGTTACTCAGTCAACAATCATCATAATCGCAAATAAATTTGCATCAAAGAGCCAAGATTGAAAACTAGAAGATCGAAGCCTAATCAAGAGATTGATTATACCATCAGAATGCTCACTTAATTGTGGAGCACATAACGCTACAGGAAATGGAGGGAAAATTTGAAACTCAAATTTCAAATCTTGAATTATACCTAGTTTTATGACAGGTACGTCATTTCTTCTGGCTGATTGATTCATGATCCTAGCTTCTAGAAGGAGGAGTTTAGAAACAATGATTAGAAAGTAAAACAAAAGAGGACATCAAGAACCTCTACAATACAACGGATTCTACAACCGATGTGACAAGTTTACCAGCCTATCTCTTTAGACTAACATTCCAAGACACAACCGATGATCTACACGTGTCACTTGGAGATCTGATCAAGGACAACGATCATGAAGAAGGACCAGTATCAATGCAGATGCTATGCTTGAATACTGACAAGAGAGTTGAAGATATAAGAGTGAAAAATCTGGAAAAATCTCTCCACACTTACTATACTATTCATCATAATATGTAATTAATCTTCTTGAAGTGCATAAAATCTTCTTTCAATGCTTTGTAATGATTTTATACTCTTCTTAGGAATAGATGTGAAAAAGAAGTCACTTATATTTTTCAAGTCCATATTATTGAATATTTGTAAGTGCAACACACCGATTTTCTGTTAGAGTGAAAATGACCAAAATGCCCCTGAGATTATTTTCAGCCCGGAACTCAAGGATAGCCGACCCGACAGTCCTCAAGGGGCAAACTCAATGTTTGAAGGGGATTAGCGGACTTGTGAATCTTTCCGGGATTGAAAATCTCGTTTTCTGAGATTTCAGGTCAAAATGACCAAAATACCCCAGTTGTGTTTGACACGGGTACGAGCGCCGGATGGGCCCGAAACTTCTCCAAATGGTTTTAAAAGGTGTTTTTAAGTATTCTGTGACCTCAGTTTTTAGTTCCAGTGGTCCCGGGCAATTTTTGTGCAAAATTACAATTTTACCCCTAGTTTTGTGTTTTTAAGCTTAATCATGAGATTAAGCAAACCTAAGCAATATTAGGCTCTAATCGAAGATTATTTAATTTCCATAATTAATCTAGAGTCAAAATAATTTATTAAAGTTAATTAGAACATAAGATTTCCTAATTTAAACTAAAATCTTATTTTAAATTCAAGATTCCTAGTCATGGAATCTTGAATAGTATTTTCTCTCTCCAATTCCTTAAATCATGGAATTGTGTCCACATGGTTTACTCATAAAATGAATTTCAAATCCTGTAAATGAGTATGAGCACTCCTTAATCATGTCATAAAATTCGTAATTACATCCTTAGTTACCTAAACTCATGCTTAGTGATTTCTAATCTTGCACCTAATCTAATACACACCTAAACATATCATTAACACACAATTAGATGAACAATTTTCTCTGCCCCTTGGCTATCATGATCTGGCCGAAACCCATACCCCATTTTTCCATCACATGTGTAAATTCTTACATTCAAATATCCATGTTTACACCTCACCTTGAACCATACTTTGAGTCATATACACCATGCTTTCGTCCATGCTTCATATGACAACTTCTAGAAGACATTTTTCCCCCATTTTTCTGCCCAAAAACCGTCATTTCTTCTGGCTGATTGATTCATGATCCTAGTTTCTAGAAGGAGGAGTTCAGAAACAATGATTAGAAAGTAAAAAGAAAGAGGACATCAAAACCTCTACAATACAACGGATTCTACAACCGATGTGACAAGTTTACCAGCCTATCTCTTTAGACTAACATTCCAAGACACAACCGATGATCTACACGTGTCACTTGGAGATCTGATCAAGGACAACGATCATGAAGAAGGACCAGTATCAATGCAGATGCTATGCTTGAATACTGACAAGAGAGTTGAAGATATAAGAGTGAAAAATCTGGAAAAATCTCTCCACACTTACTATACTATTCATCATAATATGTAATTAATCTTCTTGAAGTGCAGAAAATCTTCTTTCAATGCTTTGTAATGATTTTATACTCTTCTTAGGAATAGATGTGAAAAAGAAGTCACTTATATTTTTTAAGTCCATATTATTGAATATTTGTAAGTGTAACGCCCCGATTTTCTGTTAGAGTGAAAATGACCAAAATGCCCCTGAGATTATTTTCAGCCCGGAACTCGAGGATAGCCGACCCGACAGTCCTCAAGGGGCAAACTCAATGTTTGAAGGGGATTAGCGGACTTGTGAATCTTTCCGAGATTGAAAATCTCGTTTTCTGAGATTTCAGGTCAAAATGACCAAAATACCTCAGTTGTGTTTGACACAGGTACAAGCCCCGGATGGGCTCGAAACTTCTCCAAATGGTTTTAAAAGGTGTTTTTAAGTATTCTGTGACCTCAGTTTTTAGTTCCAGTGGTCCCGGGCAATTTTTGTGCAAAATTACAATTTTACCCCTAGTTTTGTGCTTTTAAGCTTAATCATAAGATTAAGCAAACCTAAGCAATATTAGGCTCTAATCGAAGATTATTTAATTTCCATAATTAATCTAAAGTCAAAATAATTTATTAAAGTTAATTAGAACCTAAGATTTCCTAATTTAAACTCAAATCTTATTTTAAATTCAAGATTCCTAGTCATGGAATCTTGAATAGTATTTTCTCTCTCCAATTCCTTAAATCATGGAATTGTGTCCACATGGTTTACTCATAAAATGAATTTCAAATCCTCTAAATGAGTATGAGCACTCCTTAATCATGTCATAAAATTCGTAAGTACATCCTTAGTTACCTAAACGCATGCTTAGTGATTTCTAATCTTGCACCTAATCTAATACACACCTAAACATATCATTAACACACAATTAGATGAGCAATTTTCTCTGCCCCTTGGCTATCATGATCTGGCCGAAACCCATACCCCATTTTTCCATCACATGTGTGAATTCTTACATTCAAATATCCATGTTTACACCTCACCTTGAACCATACTTTGAGTCATATACACCATGCTTTCGTCCATGCTTCATATGACAACTTCTAGAAGACATTTTCCCCCCATTTTTCTACCCAAAAACTGTCAGCCCTCCTTGCTCTTCTAGAAGAATTATTTCAACTCAAATAAAAAAGGAAATACCATGCTTTGAACCATGTCTTAGCCCATGCTTGTCATACCATTAACCACGCCTTGAATGACAAGTTGTAAGAGATATTTTCTCTCCCCCATTGCCCCAAGAGCTACAGCTAAGACCTCCCTTGGATGAGCCTTCATTTTTTCATTTTCTATAAATAGGTGCCTTAGATGAACTTGTGTTACTTTTGATCATTTGGTAAGTTTAAGCTTTCAAGCACTCTTTGCAAGTTCTTTCCTTTTTCCTCTCAAGTTCTTAGGAACTTTCTTTCATCTTCATCTTCTTTATCTCCTCTTTGCATCATCACCTCACAATCTCAAACCACAACCTTGAATCATCCTCTAAACACTTAAACACTCAACCTCAAACACAAACTCACCAAGAATATATTTCCTCTCTTTTCCTCTCCACAAGGCCCAAGCCACATCTCCACTCTAGGAGGAGTTGCTCTTCTCATTTCCTTTCAAGATCAAGCATTTTCATCTTCCAACTTGGTAGGGAGTTGCTTTCTAGTTTTGTTTTTACTCAAAAATGAGATTTTCTTGAAGTTTCTCTTGGTTTCTTTTTAAGTTCTTCCTTGCTTTTCCTTTTCTTTTCATTTCGGCCTCAAGACCCCATTTTGAGCATGATAGCTTGATGATGAGTGTTCCTAGATGATGACTTGTGTTCATCACAAAGGAACTAAAGCTTGAGTTTTTCTTTTCCTTGAACTTTATCTATGTTACTTAGCCCACATGGTTTTTAACTTAAGAAAAATTAATCTCAAGGTTTTCAAAAAAGCCTAAGCCTACCCTTGTGAACCTTCAAGTTGGCTGGCACGTTCTAGAGTTTTCTCTAAATAAGCGTTTTGGGTACTTAATAAAGAATATGACATAGTTTCTTTCTCATTTTCTTTTCTTGTTTGGTTTCGGTTTCCTTAGTTTCTTTTCCTTTAAAGTAATGTTTTAAGTTGATTTCTTGAGCTTGATGATGATGTTCAAAAGCCATGTAGTTTCCTTTAAACTTTGATTCAAAAACTCTAAAGCTCACTTTGTTGTTAAGATAAGTGTTGGGTTGAGATTTTTTATTCTCTCTAAAAGTCTTAAATGAGCTCTAAGTTAAGATAAAAAGGACTTGCATCCATATTTACTTTTATGTCATCACTAAATGCTCAAGATTAAAGAAATGAACTTGCATCTTCATATTTATGTTTATGTTCTCACTAAATCTCCAAGATAATAATGGATTTGCATAGCATATTTATTTTATGCTCTCACCTAATAAAGACTAAAATAAAGTGCATTGCATATTTATTTTTATGTCAATCACTTAAGAGATTTAGAGCTCATGGACTTACCTACTATTATCTCAAACAAAGTTGGAAAATATATGTCTTAAACTCCCTTGATTTCGGACTTGTGATGATGTTGAGTCTTAGAATGAGATTCATCTAGTTACAAGCGCTAAAAACTCATGTTTCATGATTTTCTTAAGTCTAGATGATCTCAAGAAAAGTCTTGAGCAAGATTTTATGTTTTAAAACCCCCTTGAAATTATTTTAAATTAGCTACTGCCCTCATGTTATTTTATGATGATTTTAATGAAATAAAAACTGTTCTAATGAGTTTTAAAGTCCTTGAAAAGGTTCCAAAAGAAACTAACAACTTATGTGTTTTAAAAATGAAGTTCTATGCATTACTTGATGGAGATATTTTCGGTTCTGCCTTGCTTGAATGTCCACTGCATGATGTTGTTTTGATGATGATAATATGAGTATGTCCATGTGTATTTGACGTTAGAATTAATTTGAGAAAGTTAAGACAACTTAGTAACTAGAAAGGAATTAAAATGAGACTTTTAGATCCCCTATAAATGTAATTTTCTGGATTCTGTCCAGCAAGGATAAAAATGAGAATTAATGGTTTATAATTAGTTCAAATGTGTAGGAACTACTCATAATTGGTTTAGGAATTGACTTTGATGTTTTAGGAACAAACCGAACTTAGAAAGGGTCAAAGTTGTGACTTATAGGAACCCATAAAGTATAATTATGGATTCTGCACTCTTGAGGTTTAGAATTGTTTATATCATAGAATTGAGTGAGGACTACTTAGATATGAGCCTATAGGTACCCGAGAGCTTAAGTTGTGATGATAGACAACTTAGATTTCAAGTTAAAGGACCCTCAGGGTCAAAGCATAAGACATTAAGAGACTTTGATACTTTGAGTTGATATTACAAGTATGATATGATGATTTATGAGCTATGATGAATGTTTGATTGAGTTGTTATGACTATCATGTTTATGCAAGTTGATTGAGAAATGCATATGTGTTATGAGATTTGTGGCATATTCGATGTACAGCTGTTATGCTACCGGATTTCCATCAAACCTAAAGGACTTGAGAATGTTTTTGAAGTATCATAAGAGATTAAAACCCTAGGTGACACCGGTTCAACTGAGCACCCCTAGGAGATTTTTATGTGACGTAGCACTGAGACGCGCTTTCCTGGGTGACACCGGTTCTGCCGAGCACCCCCAAGAAAGACAAGTCCGTGAGGGTATGAGTAGATGCAGTCTACCAAAGCGAACAAATTGTTGTGGCTAAATGCCCGCAAAGCATTTCAAAGAGGGTATATCCTAAGAGAGGTGATCCCTATGCCCCCTAACCCATACTCAAGGAGTCGGGATTTTATTATGTTTCGTTTATTCAGATAATAAGTAAGAACTAGTGATGACTAGTTAAGGTATGAGCTCATAACCTAGATGTTTTAGGGTGGCCCATAATGCTTAAGCTTAAGTTCTTAAGTCACAAGTTAAGAAAAGCGAAAAGTTCCACTTGAAAGAATATGCCATTTTATGCCACTTGTATGCTTCTTGATGTGATGAATTATCGAGTTATTTGTTTAAAGTAGTACCATGCATTCATGCTTTGGTTATTGCATTCATGACATCAAGATGCATTCTAAAAGGAACGAACCTTGGATAAATTAGTTTTATGAACCTGAAGAAGGAATTTATATGCATGCTCACTTTTTAATAATAAACCCAAGGTTCTTGAGGATGTGAACAATGTAACCTTAGATAGGAGATCCCTATTGAGATTCTTTAGTAAGATTCTCACTCCTTTCTCTTCTTTCTTTCTCTCTCGTCACATCTTCAGAGCTCAATGGCTACGTTCGTGGTTTTTATCGACACCCCGACTTGGGAGGTGCACTTTGATCCGAAGCACGGGTCATATCATTTTGAGGGACACTGTGATGTTCGCGTCTTTATGTTCGTTGGACGTCCCTTCGCACATCCTGTACAGAGCTACCGCTTCTCTCCTATGTCTCCCTATGACGATGATATGGTTTTTTAGCATGCTCGGACGTGTGATGAGAGGATTCTTCGGACGTATACTTGAGGTTCGGCTGCCCCTGACTTCTAGGACTACATGCCTCAATCTCCCGGTTTAGAGGATGACCCCTCAGAGGATCCGCCGACACACATGTATAGCGAGAACTCTGCCCCCACTCCTTAGTTCGTAAGGGGCGAGAGCGAGGAGATAGTTACGCAGTCGAGGTTGGCTAAGCGGGCTGAGATGCACCCCTGTCGAGGAGCACATGATCAGCCACTACGCGTACCTACTCCTGCTGCCCTATGTCCGTGGATCGGTTTTTTCTAGCCATATCCCGGGTTCCAGTAGTAGCTGTTTTAGGGGAGGTCTAGTGCACGCACTCACTCATAGATAGGATAAACCTTCTTTTTTCATGAGGTTATCCATCTTAGGTGCACTAGGGTAGGAGTTTTATTTACGCCTTTCATGTATTTCCGTTCATGTTGTATTTCTTTTTCCTTATATTGAAAGCTCAGCCCGATTCTATAAAGGTGTGACTTTATGTAACTTCAATTATGATATTAATGAAAGTTTTCCCTTGGTGTGTCATTGATGGTTTTATATGCTATATGCTTTTTTGTTTCGTGTTTACTCTGTATGATTTGCAATGTATGTTTTAGTTCACGATTATGTCAAATGCGGCTCTCACTTTGCTTTTGTATTTCAAAATAAAAAAATTACCTGTATCTTCTGCTAAGTATTTTAATAAAAGAATGAGACTAAGAAGTAATAACCTAATAATTAACCTAAATATATTCTAGAGTATTGGGTTAAAAATTAGGATGTTACAATAAGGAAATGTGGGTGTAGGTTAGTTTGAGTGGCAACCCAAACACATAACCTTTGTAACCTTGATCCGTTAATGATCAGAATAAGACACAGCTTGGAGAGGCTAAGGTAAAACTATTTGCAATGCGATGGCAAAGGTATTTGCTCATCACGGTTCAGTTTGGAGAGGCTGGTTCAAGACTACTTACAATATGGTAGTAGAAGTTGTCTACAGGTAACAGTTTAGCTTGGAGAGGCTAGTTCAAAACTACTCAATTTTTTACAGTTAGGGTTGTCCACTATTCACTATGAAAGCTTGGGAAGGCTAATGTAAAGACTATCCATTTTACTTTCTCAGGTTGAGAAAGCTATTGATTAGTGGAATCCCAACATGTGTTGAGTATTGGATGTAGGCAGGTTGGTCAAACTAGTATAAAAATACCTGTGTCCTTTCTCTCTTCCCTGATCTCTTATTTTTATGTTATGAATTTTATATTGATTAATGCGAAAGCATTATTTAAGTTGTATTATTATTATTATTATGCTTCAGAGATCTACTTTCTGAAACTACTAACCACTTTTTTGTTGCACTTCAAGCCAAAAGGGTAATAGTATCTTTTTGTTAAAAGTTTCAGATTTGGAAGAAAACTTCAGAAAGAACAATTCAACCCTCATTTCTTGCACTCTCTTACCAACAAGTGGTATCAGAGTTAGGCCTCTGAGAGGTTGAGCAATCCAATAATTGCAAAGGATAAAGATTGAAGAGACCAGATGAAGTAGAAAATCACTCTGTCAACTAACCATCTCTCTCTCTAACAATGCTCCTGGATCAAATTACACTCTCTCAACAAAGTGTAGGATCTCAAGAACACTACAACAAAAAAGGGGTTCCTCAGAAGATTGAAAAACAATAACTATCTCAAGCATCTTCCCCAGCTCAGAAGGAAAATCAGAAGCTGGATACTTAAAATCTTCAAATGGCTTGAATTTGTTGATGAAAAGTATTCAAGAATGACTTTGCTAATTGTCATTTAGAACCGGAAGAAAATCTTGAGGAAAGAATCTCAAGGAAACTTTTGATAGAAAATAGATGAAAGCCAAACCTTTAGAAAGTAAACTCCAGGACTTAGATACTTCAGAAAGTATGCTAAGAACTCCAAAAGAAAATCAAAAAAACATTTCTGAATAAAAGGAATAATAGTCCGACAATTTTGGGAAACATGTAAATTTCAAAAGAAATATGTCAAAATGTGCTTCCATCTCCGCCATTATGCCTACATGGATTACAGAAGCTTTGATCAATCAAAGTTAGGTGGATACTTTGCTACAAAAGCAGAACCAAGACAAGAAGATGCAAAACTTAAATATTTGAAGAAAAAGGAAGTCATCATGAGCCCAAAATGACAAGCCGTATGGAACTAAGAGACTCTAGAATGCTACCACTATCTTAAGATACTCAAGGCTTCTGACTATGCAAAGAAAAGAATATCCTCATATGTTGCTTAAAGCGAAAACAGATATTGTTGCAAACTACTGCACTCAGATGTTGCGGATATCAAACCAGCCAAAAGGTCAAACATCAAGGTAATCCTAAGATTCCTATATTACAAGTGATAGTAATCATATTTAGAAAGTCATTTTCAACACCATAAATCCATTTCTCTTTGTTAATCAATCTTGCTTATAGGCTAAAATTAAAATTCTTCTTGTTTTGAGAAAATTAATAAAAAAGTCTTTTTATTCACAAAGATTTTCAAAAATTTACATAAGCTTTCATACACAAATTCTTTTGGGTACTCTCCTCAGGTCTCGTCTAAGGATCACATAAAGAAATCAATTTGGAGGATCAGCTCACTCTTTTAAAGTTAGAAGAATTGATAACCCGCTCAGGAAAGATAAGAGAAAGTAAAAAATCTGGGAATATTTGGAGTTATGAAAGTCAAAGTGTAAAGATAACGCAAGAATAAAAAATATCGTAACATTTCAAAGGATTAGAAAGTGATAGGTAAAGTTCATCTTCAGAACGTAAATCTGAAGAGTCGTAAATCTTTCACACTAATAAAAGGAGAAGGGGCGAGATATTTCTCTTGAGCCATGATGTTTCTCTCTCTCCCATAAATGGTTCACTTCAGTCAATCACGTCCCATCACATAAATAACCTCCTACGCTTTACAAGGCATAATTAGTTATCCTTCATCTTCTTTCATTCGCTTTTTCTATCGGTTCATATCTCACTGAAACTGCTCATCACCTTCTAAAAGTCTCTCACTTCATCCTAAATTGTTTCCATCTATCTTCTCTTAAAATCCTTCCAAGACTTAATGTTTCCCCATCCTTTCTTCATATAATATGGCCGAAAGTAATAAACATGCTTCTTCTACTAAAGAAAGAACTTCTTTGCATATGTATGATTATCCACATATGCAGGATCATTATGAAAATCACTTTGCTTCGAGAAAAATGGCTCCAGGAAAACCCTTTGCAGAGATCTCCTTGAAGAAATATAAATTCTTAACGAAGTATTCTCATTTCAAAAGTGGGAAGAATATCTAGAGATAAATGAATGAGTCTATCCAAGGATAATTACTGTCTTCTATTCTCAGCTAGAAGGAAACTTAGTATCATCCTTGAATACTATAATCAGGGATTGTGCCATCAATATCACTCTTTCTGGATTGTCCAAAATCATTGAAGCACCAAACGATGGACTAGTCTGTAGTTCTACTCCTGGCTGGGCTCATTCTCTAGGAATTAATGAAGAAGATATTTCAAGGTATCTAACTGATTCCATTCTTCATAAGCCAAATGAAATATCCACTGTCATGCTAAGTGTTATGGCTAGAAAAGTATATATAGTAGTACACCTCTCTATTCTACCTTGTATAGGAAGCACATATGCATTAGTAGGCATGGATTGCATGCTTTTGCATTGTCTCATGGCAAAAAGGAAGGTAAATTTTCCAAGACTTATCCTAGACTACAAGTTAAGTGTTACTACAAAAGAAAAGCAAAAAATTGCCAATGTTCCATACGACATACTACTAACAACGCTCCTTCAAAAGGTGGGTCTTCCACTTATCACTGAAAAATATATGTATCTTGAAGGAACAGTTTTCACGCCCTCATCTTTCAAAGCTTCAAGAAAGAGGCCTAACATTCCAACTTCTGAGCCAACACGGCGAAGTCCTCAAATAAGGGGAGATCAAGTAAAAAAGGACTTCTAAAGGCTAAGTCCCAGCTAGAATAAGCTAAAGGAAAAAGAAAGATAATCCTTCTAGAAAGTGAAACTAAAAACTCAAAGGAAAAAAAACTAAGTCAGATTCTCCACATAAATGAAAGAAGAATAAAAAGAAAACAGGAATTGGGAACTCAAGAAACTTAAGAAGGAAGTGAAGAAGTATGAAAAAGCAGGGTATCGAGTTATTCTCAACTACTCTAAGGATGGAAAGGAAGAAATAGAAGAAGAAGAACCAACCAAAGTATCGTCATCTAAAGAATAAAAGAAGAAGAAATTTTGTTAATAAGTGCAAATGCTAGGATAAGTGGGAGAGTTAGATCTGAGCTCACTATTGGGCTTCCTCCACAGAGCCAATAATTAAAAAGCTAGATGAAGATAACCTTAGGCTTGAGATTGCTATTATTCTTATGGTGTCTCAACCTCCTCCTTCCATTTGCATTGTTCAAATAGAAAAAGAAGAAGAAAACAAATCATCAAAAGTTAGTGCTCTTTTGGGTGACGAAGACACTGCTTTTAACTTGGCTCAAAAACCTGAAACTACTACTACCCCCATTCCTAAGTTTGCCTCTTCTCCTGCTACTAATCTACCATATTCTCCACCTCCTACCAATGCACACAATGAAATTATTGATAAATAACCAAACTTTGGGGACATTATACCTCTCAACATTCCTGAACCTTCTCCAAGAACAACACCAACGATAGCACCTATCAACTTACCTCCTCCAACCTCAGAGGAGCCTTCCTTAAGCGATTAGTTCAATCAAATCATCCTAAGGCATCTAACGGAGATTGCCTCTAGATAAGACAAACTTGAGGCGACAATCATAGAGCAAGGGGCACAGCTCAGGCAAAATGAAGAATTGTAACCTTAGATTCTTCAAACTAATCAAGAATCTTACAAGAGTTGAGACGAAGAGGTCAAAGACAATACTTCTTTTCCTCCGCTGCATACTTTCTTTTTGATGATGCCAAAAGGAAGAGAAAGAATATGAAGAAAATCTTGTGCCTTAAAATTCAAGAGGAGTTATGCCAAGGAATTCAAGGGGAGATCATGCTAAGAGGGAGCCCAGAAATATTTCAAAGCATTTTTTTTAATGTTTTCAAGAAAAATTCTCATCTTTATGAAACTTGTTTATTTTTTAATACTTTCTTTTTATAGTCTGACAATTTCTCCTTTGAATTATAAAATTTTCCATGACTATCATGATTGCTTGGTTTATGTTTTTACTTTGAAACTTTATATGCTCTGATACATAGGAATTGGCCTTAAGCTCCGATTTATGCTTAGCTAATCATATACCATGACTTGCTTATGTATTCGTCTGTTCTCTTAGGTGCTTGCTTTGAACTGATTAATTATTAACATGCTAGAGAAATAAGCACACACTTATCCCTGATTAGCTTTAGCAAGTATTCTTAAGAAGTGAAAATTCATTCTACTAGTATCTGGATACTCGAACTCTATTGATGTGCATAGATATGTATGAGGATGCTTGAAATGCCTATCATTATAGAACACGTTTTTATTGACGCATGTATGAGATGCTCTGTTTAATCTGATCAAATATAGTTGTAAATACTTTCTGAGGACTTTCAGAAGCTTACTTTTAAATATCTCTACTTCAACTATGATCAGTAAATGGATATGAGAATCATCTCGAATATGTTGAGCTTAAATGACTAACAATGTGTTACATTTTGATTCAATATGCATCAGTGATCAAAAACTTAGTTTGCATAAACACATATCAGTTTTAAGAGAAAGTTTTCAAAAATTCTTTCATTACTTAATATTTATGATTAAAAGTTTCTTAGCTCATAAAAATAAGCTCACTAACACTTAATGCTTTGATAAAGCTAGGTTGGATCCCTGATTGAGATTCAGAAACCTTGCCTTGTAATTCATTAATATGATTTATATCAAGGTTTCTTTGAGCATCAGAAACTTCATTTGTATCTCATAACATGCTCAAAATATTTTATCATACATAAACATATATATCTTGGAGCATCCAATGTCTTTATTAAAAAGGATAATAGTAAAAGAATGTGCTGAATAAGATTTTCAATCAAGAAATAATATCATAAGTATTACTTGTTTATTTATTCAAGAACACTTAAATATTATAAAGTCATTTTATGACTAAAATCAAGCTAATTGGTAGGATTGAACTAAAACGATAACATCTGCTTTAGTATCTTGGTGATACAAATTAAATAAGTATTCTAATTTAAATCAGAAAATATCATCATGAACCAAATAGTTCTGATTTAAGTCAACTTAAGGCTTCAAAATTTTCTTGAATATATCTAATCATTCCTTAAGAGAAGGACTTACTAAGATTTAAGAATCATGATATTTTGAAAGAAAATGCATTTATCATATTATATTCTATATTATTTCTTTCGACATCTTTTCAAAAAATTTCTTCAAATTGGTTTGTCATCATCAAAAAGGGGGAGATTGTAAACTCCAGAACCCTTTAGAAAGTATGAGAGCCAATTTAAAGAAAATAATTTGAAGAATGACTACTGGCTACCTTGAGTTTCTTGACTAAGCTTAACAGGTAGAATTCCAAAGTGTATTACACAGACTTAAGCGAGAATAATTCACTTTGCATGTTCAAGCATATTGTATCTCATAGGAAAAGAATGAGTTTCAACGAAGTGAATATTTTATTGTGTAAAGAATATTCATATGCATTAAGGAATGAAGTTGATCAATACAAAAGCAAAAAGCATAAGGAAACAATCTTTAGAAAGTAACACGAGACTTTAGAAAGTAGAGTGAGGAAATCACGCCAACTCTAAAAGTAACAAATTGCTCAGTCAACAATTATCATAATTACAAATAAATCTACATCAAAAAGCCAAGATTGAAGACTAAAAGATCGAAGAATGATCAAGAGATTGATTATGCTGTCAGAAAGCTCACTTAATTGTGGAGCATAGAACACTATAGGAAATGGTGGGAAAATTAGAATTTCAAATTTCAAATATCAAATCAGACCTATTTTATGACTGGCACATCATCTCTTCTGCCTGATTGATTCACGATCCTAGCTTCTAGAAGGAGGAGTTCAGAAACGATGATTAGAAAGTAAAAAGAAAGAAGATATCAAAAACCTCTACAACACAACGGCTTCTGCAATTAATGTGACAAGTCTATCAGCCTACCTCTCTAGACTAACATTCCAAGATATAACCAATGATCTACATGTGTCACTTGGAGATCTGATCAAAGGCAACGGCCATGAAGAAGGACCTGTATAAATAAAGATGCTACACTTGACTGCAAATGAGAGAGTTGAAGACATAAGAGTAAAAACTCTGGAAAAAAAACCTCTCCACACTTCCTGTACTATTCATTATAATATGTAATCAATCTTCTTGAAGTGTAGAAAATCTTATTTCTATGTTTTGTAATAATTTGTATACTTTTCTTAGAAAGAGATATGAGAAAGAAGTCAAGCATGTTTCCCAGGTCTATATTATTGAATATTTGTAAGGAAAGGTGAGTGTAGGTTAGTTGGAGTGGCAACCTAAACACATAACCTTTATAAACTTGACTTGTTAGTGATCAAAGCAAGACATAGTTAGAGAGGCTAAGGTAAAATTACTTACAATGCGATGGCAGAGGTATCTACTCATCACGGTTCAACTTGGAAATGCTAGTTCAAGACTACTTACAATGTGGCAGTAGAAGTTGTTTGCAGGTCATGGTTCAGCTTGAAGATACTGGTTCAGAACTACTCGATTCAGCTTGCAGAGGTTGGTTTAGAACTACTTGGTTTGTGGCAGTTGGGGTTATCCATTGTTCACTGTGAGAGCTTGGGAAGGCTAATGTAAAGAGTATCCATTTTACTTTCTCAGGTTGAGAAAGTTGTTGATTAGTGGAATCTCAACATGTGTTGAGTATTAGATGTAGGCAAGCTGGCCGAACCAGTATAAAAATACCTGTGTCTTTTCTCTCTTGTCTGATCTCTTATTTTTATATTATACATTTTGTATTGATTACTACTAAAGCATTATTTAAGTTATATTATTATTATTATGCTTTAGAGATCTACTTTCTGAAACTACTAATCACTTTTCCACTACACTTTAAGCCTAAAGGTTGATAGTATCTTTCTGTTAAAAGTTTCAGATTTGGAAGAAAACTTCAGAAAGCACGATTTAACCCTCCCTTTTCGTGCACTCTTTTACCAATAACCCACTCCTGGGTTTGTTGGCCCCGCACCTCCCCCTTATTCCTAGTCACAACCTATCCGCAACAGTGACCCCTCCCCCAACCCTATCACTGCCCCCAACTCTTTGCCCTATATCTAACCAAACTCCTATGTGTAACATCTTAATAAGTACAATATCATCCTTAGGTTATGACATCGTACTCGAGATTTGCTACTTATAAATTAGCGGACCTTACCTAAGTAACTATAGCGTGTGCGATTGAATCGTGAAGTAGCTAATTCATAATTCTATTAAAATATATAACAATGAAACAACACATTTATTGAATACAAAGTAAAGTACAA
This sequence comes from Dalbergia cultrata, assembly GCA_031216105.1. Lineage (NCBI taxonomy): Eukaryota > Viridiplantae > Streptophyta > Magnoliopsida > Fabales > Fabaceae > Dalbergia > Dalbergia cultrata. Next base: position 34,052,778 of record CM062352.1, read on the forward strand.
AAAGAAGCTCTTCTATGAGCTTTAATACACATATGTGCTCTATTATAATTACATACATATACCTAGAACTAAGTACAAAAGGTACAAATCTCAGTCATTAAACTACTGCAAATCCAATTTCTTTTGAGTAACAACTCCATAGTTATTTGGATCAACCTGGAGATGACATGGGAACACCAATACATAGGGGGTGAGAATTATACAATTCTCAATAAAGCTTTTCCCCAAATACACAACAATAAATATCATCATCATCGTTTCAGCCACTTTAGTTTAGGAAAAGGGTGACCATGAATTACATATCCACAGTTCATTTTTAAAGTTTCAACTCATATTTCCGAAGTGGATTGCTTTTAAAAATCAATCACTTAGTACATATATATCATGCAACTCATAATCATAGTAAATAATGCTAAACAAAATGATTCAATACTCATATGCCAAATGCAGTGAAATTATCTCAAAGGTCCTTGTTCTAACTTATGGCCATAGTAATCAATTCAATGTATTTTCCTCTTTTCATCGACATAGGAAAGACTTGGTTTATACCACATAGTATTTATAGTGGATCACACTACACAAGGGAAATAGACTGCTTATTAGGATTGAGCTCATTCCTATAAATGATCATCAGACTTCATTTGTTCAACTTTGGATTACACAGATCTATTCCTAGTCAATACGTCTACCAACTCATAATATCTCTAGGGAAGTTCCTCTTTTTGCCTTCCCTTCATTCAATGTGAGTCTTGTTTATATTTTCTCCATATGTCAGAACATGTACGATTGAAGTCTATGTATTCTCTTTTACCACATATATGCATCATTTACTTTTCTTTTTCCGAATGCATGCATAAAGTGCATATAGGCATTCATTCACAAGTAATTTCAATCATGCCTCATAAACCAATCTTTAAAGTCACTAGCATGCACTCATACATACCATACTTGCAGAAAACATTCCATTACATTACCAATTCAAGTCTTGGGTTCATTCTCAGCATATGAACAAATTTTATACTAAAGTAGCAAAATTAAGTTGCATATCAAACAACCAATTCAGAGGCTATAAAATTTATTCAAGGCACGTCAATGTATCCACAAGGTCCTGTAAAAATTTCAAAGCAAAAAAACTTTCTAGCTATATTAAAAAAAATGTACAAATTCGGAGGTTAGAGACCCCCTATTTACAACCAATAGCCAGAATTCCTAATTTTATTACCCTATCAAATGAAAACCTAAATTCTTACAAAAATTCAAGGTTAGACTTAAGCATGTCCTCAACACTATAAAATTTTCAAGTCAAAATTCGATTATTTGATATAGTAATAAAATTAAATAAATTCAGAGCTTCAGAATTGCCTATACAGAAACAACACCAATAGTCTTGGTTTTATATTTTTCAAAAATAGTAAAAGTCATTTTTAAGACCCAATAAAAATATTGAAAACACCTTAAATGTTAGCTTCATCATATAAAAATTTTAGCTTGAAAATCCATCCACAAATACTTGAGAAAATTTGTGAATTATAACCTATCTAGGAGAAATCCGAAAATCCAGCAACCTAGTTCAACACTTCTTTTGACAAAATAATTTTTCATCAACACCAAACTATTCCACCAATGTAAATACATGTGTACCTATATGAAATCATACATTAGAACTAGAAAATATCAATTTCAACTAAGTAAAAATATGAGAAAATAGAATTTGACAACAAAAGGTACATAGAACCCTACTTTGGTGGTTTAAGGGATATTGGCTTGAAAGGATGATCCAAGAATGATCTTTCTCACTTCAAGGCATCCATACCAACACCAAACCCTTCCTTAGGCGATATGATGTGAGGTATTAAGGTGAGAAATGGTGAGGATTTGAAATTTCAATCTGTTAAATTGACAGATTTTGATGAGTAGTTGAAGTTTTGTGAAAAGGTCTTGAGGTTTTATCAAGTCTAGGCTAAGATTTTGGAGTTTTGAATCAAGCTTTTATGTTTTTGAAGAAGCAAAAAATGGAGACAGCTATGTTTCTTCTTTACTGGCCGAAAAGAAAAGTGGAAATAATGAGGGTTGGTAGCTTATGTATATCTTATACTAAGTTGAAAGCATTATTTAATTATAAAGGATAATTCTTTCTAAAAGAAAATAAGATGTATGGCTAGGATTTGATCTTGTAAATCAAGATTAAATCTTAGCCTTACACTAGGTTTAAATGGACATACGTCATCCTTTTATAAAGATCAAACTATCTTTCGATGTTAGAAATCACACACCAAGATTTTATCGAACTGGTAAAACACCATACCTGGTTAATCAAACATTGCTTGAAATTAAACTTCAAGTATAAAATTCTTATTTCTAACCATTTCTAGGCTTAATCTTATAATTTCTCAGTTCCGGGCATCTCTAGGATTTCTAGGGTTTTGGCTATCCCAGCAAACCGTGGGCCCCACAAGGTCACTATTCATGCTCCACTTGAATTTTTTTTTTTAACACATCTATTGAATCGTCCTTATCATTGCTAAAACTGTCAAATTTTTTAAATTCTCACTAATAAAGCTCAAATTAATTTTTAAATAATTTTTAGGGTGTTATACTACGTCCTCGGGTGGGTCACAAACTCGGGACCTGGATGGGAGGCCTTTCGGACCAAATGGTAGGCCACTTGGGCTTGATAGTAGACCACTCTACTAGATAAGTTTTCTATTACATTATAATTGCATTTATACGTTATTTTAAATATTTTCATTGCTTTAACATTTTTCACTCATTTGCTGAGGGTCACCACAAGATCACAGAGGTTATACAGATGTTGTATAACCATCCATGGCCCACTTGGACTGGCATCCCTCCAGACGTCAAGGAACTGTGGTGGTGGGAGTGGAAGGTAATTATATGATTTATTCACTTTTCTTAAATTATAGATGTTTATATTATTTAATTATGTGGTTATGGTTACTTGTGTGTTGTGATTTTTGTGTAGGCAGAAGATATTTTATATTCAGCCTTAGCATGAGCCCACCATTAAAAGGGCTTGGAGAATTAGGTCCTCCAAGTGCTTGCAAGACATGTTCCACTATGTCCACAAGGGGCATATGAACTGCTCATGGCTAAGTGATGCAACTCTTAGCGAGTTGCAGCGCCATTGGGCCTCTGACCCAACCTTCAAGGACAGGTCAAATAAAAGGAGGACAAATTGAGCCTCCCAGAAAGGGGGTCATTGCATATCGATGGTTTGAGCACCCAAGAGGATACTCGAAAGCATCTGATAAGCCTTTAACCTTTCTACATTTAATATATCATTAAATGTTAGTTTGCTACATTTGAATTGTGGCAAATACTATGTTTTTATGACTTTCTTGTGCAAATTTGTGCAATCGAGGGAGCTAAATGCCTAAACCATACACTGACCCAGGGATAGCTATTTTGAGAGACCTATACCCCAAATGGTGCAGTATGAGTATAGTTAGGAGAACTTTGGGTAGATCCTTGCTTCGAGGCCACTAACATAAGTTTCAATTCAAACATCTTTTTACTTAATTTTTATTACTTTTTTTATTTATGTCATAATTGTTGCTTACGATGTGTTTTATCTTTTTTCCTTTGTAGCATGAGTTCATAGACCTGTGGGGGCAGGCGTGACCCAAAATAGACCTAAGTGGCTGACGTCGAGCCCGATGCTGATGTCTCTCCTCCTCCAAACAAGGAGGATATATGGGCCCAATTGGTCAGTGGCCTAGACAAGGGTCGCATATATGAGATGGGGAACTAGCTTGACAGTAGATCCCCATCCTCTACCACAGGTCTGCTATTGGGGATGATGCCCTAAGGGAGTTATGCATGCCCTGAATCAAGAGTTACAGCAGCAAAAGCAGCAGGCATAGCTCCTTCAGTAGCTCTAGGATCAGGCAACAAGCCGAGCAGCAATGGAGCAGGAGCTCAAGGAAATTCGCCAACTTAAGTTGTCCATGGAACAGTAGTAGTAAGAGAAAGTCAAGAAAGAGAAAGTTAAGTTCAAGAAGATATAGCAGAAGATGTAGCAGAAGATCACTGTTGATGTTATGGCCTTCTTTAGGGATATGCAAGCTTCAAGATCCTCTGGCTTTGGCAAGATGCTCCCCTAAATGCCTCTCCTCTCCTTTCGATGGCGCAGATGACTCTGCTAGGTTTGATGATAATGATGGCACCGATGACACTAATGACCAGCAGGCCTTTAGCTAGATTTTTATTTTTAATATTTTATTACAATACTTTGTTTAGTTATTACACTTTTATATTTTTTTATATTTTATTCATTTTTTATATTTTACTACGATACTTTGTTTAGTTATTGTATCAATTTGCTCATTTTACTATTATTTTATTATTTTTTCAGTTAACATCACTTCAATTGGTAATCGAATTATTATACAAAAATTTATTAAAAATGATCCATATTTTATATAGGTGAGTTATAAAAGTGCAATGGCATCAGCCAAAAAAAGATTATTAAATTTTACCGATGGGTAAACTTGTTGTAAATAATTATAGTTTAAAATTAAATAATTTAAAAAATACTTGAATCGTTGGTAAACCCATCCATAATTATTAATATAAAATAATTAATATTTTAAATAGTGCATCGGTAATATTAGAAATATCGTCGGTAATATTAATTACTTGACGCTATCTATGACGCCTTTAATCTAATTGTACCGAATGGTTTTCATTTTTAATAATCGCCAGTGTACTCGTCGAAAATTACCGACAAGTATAATAACCCATCAGTAATATTCCATCGATGGAACCGTTGCTAAACCCTTAAGTAAATTTTGTACTCATTGGAAAATCCATCGGTTTCCCATGCTTTTCTTGTAGTGATCTTAACCCTAAATCTAAAACTTAATATATTATTTGATACACTCTAGTTTATTGTGAGATAAAAGAAATTCTATATGTCAAAATAACGTAAAAAAATCCCAAGAATTTGGGGTTTATAATAAATCCTACATGTCTCAAGATACACTTTGAACATTTAGGTGACTCATTTAAGTTTAATATTGAATGTATTGTTAATGTAAAAGTTTTAGAATATTTAATAATTTTTTTAGCAATTATTTATTAAATTAATAACTATATGATATGTTAAATTTATTAAGTGATGATATAATATCACATCGTTGAATAATTGTGTAAATTTTTTTCATATTAGTAAGACATTAAAATTAAATTCATAATTTATACGAACATGTTGTTTGTTTTCTTCATTTCGTTGATTTTTCATTGGAGTCAAAGAAAGCCCTTGTTTAATTCTATTTAACAGTAAACTCATGGATTAGGAAATAAGAAGTTTTATCCCAAATGGGATTTCAATATTCTTTGGAATACATATTGTTCAACCTAGAGCTCGATCCATATCGCACTCAGTGGGCAAATTGATAGTGATGAAAGCAGAGGTATCAGATATATTCATTATCCAATTCAAAACATTGTACAGTTGGCCTAGTTTACGAGAACTAAACCTTTTCTAGTAAAACTTGGGAGAACATCCAAGGACATACTGATCAATAAAAATTTGTCAACTCTTCTGCTATAAGATATATTCTCTCGTATATACCTAATAGCCTATTAATATATACAGATTCTTTGTCTCTCGCAAAGAGCCAAGATTCTCTTACTATTGTTTTGCAGCTTTGATTTTGCCCCTTAAGTGCGACTGCAAGCAAATCACTTCGTAATCGGATATGTATGTTTCACAAGCTAGCTAGTTTAGTAGCGAGGGTGCAAAACCTGATCCAAACTTGCCTATTCATCAGTAAACAGCCACGTGTTTGGTGTTTGTGTTGTCGATATTAGTTGATATTTCTTAATCATGCCTTGGTTTGTTAAAGCACACATATTACTTATTTGATTGTTTTAAAAGATAGATCGATAACTTTGTGCAAATCACCCCAGCAACCTTGTGCAGAGCGTAAACAACTCTCAAGGACTCAACCTAGCATCTGGATAGAATAAGTGGCAACGCCTGACTCAGCCACCACACGCCTGTTTTTTAAGAAGTAAACAAATTAAATTCCCAATACCGTCAGGTCCAAGTTGGAGTACTAGCTAGCGTACAATAGCATGTTTTCCAAATATCCAATACGGGTAATAGCAGTGGTTTAAACTTCAATATTTAAACCATGTCGGCAATATTGGTTGGACGTGCTTAAATTTATATATAGATTAAACAACTATTGGTTGACATTTTAGTACTTTAATTAATATGATAGATTTTTTGTTTCAAAAATTACGTACTCAATTTCGGGTCAATAGTAATAGTTAAATAAAATTCTTGAAATAATTAGAAATTCAGCAGTTATATTATTTTTATAATTATTGTATAGTAAAAAAAATTTTAATAAATATATATATATATATATATATATATATATATATATATCAAATTAAACACCACAAAATAGTATGAAACTTGATTTCGTAAGTGTCTAATCTTCGAGTACTACAGGGCTGCATTTGGATATTGTCTCTAGACAATGCTGACAAGGATAGTAGAGATAGTATAAACGGAAACATAAAAAAAATTGTCTCTATATTATATTTGACAGTCGAGTATAAGAAATGATTATTGTCTTTGCGTCTTGTTTGAAAACAAGGAGACAAGAAAAAATATATGATACAGACATTATTCACCCATGTTGGATCACCGCATCGTCTGCCAGACCATCATCAAACCACTATCACCGCCAAACCACCCATGATAGTGAGGACAAAGAAGGAAATATATATATATATATATATATATATATATATGGATATTATTGAAAGAAAAAATATTAAATTTCTGTCTACGTATTCTGTCTCCACTATCTCTCTATTTTGGAGGTATAAAATTTTCTGTATTTTGTGTCCTGGGACAAAAAGTTTTATGTATTTTGTACCTATATCTACAATCAAACAGTTTTATGTCTTCAGTGTCTTCGTATTTTCTATCCTTGGACAGAAATCAAATGCTACCTAACTATTTGAACATAGTAGTGCTAGAAATCCTTTTTGTAGTCATTTTTGAGTTTTAATAAATAATTTAATGATTATAAAAGTGTCAGACTGTGATCAATTTAAATCTAAATACGACAAATATAACAATCATAATTGCAATCCATTTCCCCCTTCGCTCCACTAGAACCTCCTTAAAACTAAAATAATAATAATAATACTAACAATAGTTATAAAAAATTTTGGGTTTAAATAACAAACTTTGATTATTTTGACATTCAATTAATCTAATTCCAAAATTAAATGACATTGCTTTATACTAGTCCACAAAAATAAATCAACATTCTCTTATTTGAACAACATAAATCAAATTACATTAGAAAAATACCTCAAATGAATGCACAATATGTGGTCACAATATGATATCAAAATCGAGCTAACACTCTCAACCAAATTGTGAAAAATGAGATAACAAACATCTTGACAATTCAAAAAATCATACTCGAAGAAGTATTGGCATCATAATTTCAACACTAAATTTGCCAGTGACCAAACAAAATGTGGTACATGGGTAATGAGATTGCACAACAAAAATTGCACTCTTCCACCCTCTCTCATTAATGTTGGAATCTCAAGTATTAGAAACTAAGTCTCACAATGATTAAAAATGAATTATGTGAATAGATTTATAGACTCATTTTCTTGAGATTTTGAGTCAAAATGTGGTTTCTAGCCTACTATTATGGTTGTTGGATCTATGGGTGGAATCACTTGTATTGAAAGTCTTTTTGATAACGTGGAGGTTGAATAGTGTGTTGCGTGAAGTGACGGCTCTTTAAGTGAAAACATTATGGAGTTCTTGTTAATATTATTGGATACTCGTAAGGGATTTCACTAGACACTACTAGAAACACGTGGATCATCGACACCTGTTACTGACAGGTTTTTTGTCTGTTGGTAATACCTATGGGTTTTCCGACTGCTAATGGGATCGGCAACAAATTTTTTTTTTTTTAAAAAAGAGTTTAAGCAATAGCTCGTCGATAGCCCCATCGAGATTATGTGCCGCCAATTCCTGCCACATGGCACACACTTATTCCCGATGGGTAGGGTATAATTAATTCTCTACACTCAATAGGCTTGTCAGTAATCTGGCAGCAATTTCGGCCACATGGCATGTGTCAGTTATCGATTAGGTTATCGATATGCACCCTATTTTTATTATTCTTGACAAGTGTTTCAAAGTCAGTAAATTTCTATTTCACTTATATCTAGATGGATGTATGGACAGATACCCTTTTTTAAATATTAATAATTCCAATGGGTAATGGAAGTCAGTGATAATAAAATATATTATTCACATTAATATCATTGATGGATTAATCAATGGCTATTTGAACTTCAGGACATTGGTGCGTGTCCCTTGAAATCCCACATGCCTATCGATAATCCTATCGGAAATAATTGAAAAAATGAAATGCATTATTTCATTTAATAGTCGCACGAATTAATAACCCGTGTATATTTCATGAAACAAAACCCTCTTCCCATATTCTACAATCTCTTACCCTTTTTAATCACTCTCTCTCCATTGCGATTATGCCACCAACCACCACTGATGGGCACCAACAACCTCCATTTTAAAATGAAGCTGTCATTGCAATCTAGATACATTTTATGAGCATTTAAATTTTTTTTTTTTGCTTAGTTTTTTCATTCATTTTTTTGGCTCAAAGTTTTAAGTTATGGAATACTAGAGAGTGCTATTTTATTAATTTAGGAGAGTTATTAGGACACCCCTAAGATTTGAGATTGGTTGACATTTTGATCGTTTGTTTGTTTTTTTTTTTTTATATTTGTGTTGTTTATATTCTTTTCTCAATTTTTGTATTTTAATAATATTGAAAATAAAATGTGTTTGCTATTTTGTTAAACTAGTTTGAAAATTGGAGCATTGGTTGTGACTACTATTGTGATGAAAATTAAATGTGTTTACTACATTTTCTGCTACATATATTGGTAAGTACAAAAGGCTTATTTGTTTACTTACTCGTGGTATGTATGATAGAGAATTATGAGTTCTAAGTTAGAATTGTATGAAAATGGGATTGCTGGATTGCAAGGAACACGTAGAGATCCTTTTTGTGTTTGTTAAAAATGTTTGTTTACGCATGGTTACATGTATAAAGGGGGTGTTCTAGAATGATTCTTAAGATTAATTGAATTGTATTTGAGATTTTTTTAATGTTTGTAAAATTGTGATTCGGTGTCTCCAATTACTGAGTTGATTGAATATTCTATTCAGTTGTTATTTTAAATCATTTTAATTTATAATTATATAATTAAATAAATAAATCAATAGAATATGACTAAATGTAAAATAAATTATATTACATATGTGTGTGTGCGTGCCCGAAGATATGATAATAAAAAAATTAAATTTCTATTCTTACTGATGGGTTATTTTCGTTGGTAAATATAAATATTATTTTATTATGTCCATCCCATCAGTACCGAAGTCAATAATATTACTATTAAAATATTCTTTCCAATAACCCATCAATGATTCTATTATTACTGGGCAGTAATATTAGAATCCTAACAACCCACACGACACTCATTTTATATTATTATGGTCTGCATTTAATTAATAAAGCTAGTAGAAGATCAATTGGAAAACATTGACGGGGTTCATAATGTGTCGGTATAATTGCCTCAATGTCCGAAAGCCCGACATTCAATAGTCGATGGTAAGATCATCAGTAAAATAAATATCAACGAGCGAAATGTCAAAAGCCCGTGATAAAATCGTTGGTAATTTACATTGTTTTGGAGGGAGATGAAAGGATCCAAAGATTTAGCGCGTTATGTGTCTAACTTATTTTCATGATTTAGATCTCTATCATGTTTGCTCCCCTTATCCAACAAGTAGTGAACTTCTCTGCAAGAAAATGTGAAATGGATTAATATATGTAAATTATGGTGATCTAAACATTGAATCTATTTGAAATATATATTATTAATTATTTTATAACATTAGGGGTCTGAAAAAATATACATTGTTAATATTATTTTATAACATTAACTAGCAATGTAATTATAATTTTAGTTATTTGCGGCTCAACCTTTTATATATTTGAAAAAGTGTCTAAAACTTATATAGAAATAACATTTAACGGTTTCCTTAATTTTCTTTCGCATTGTATTATTAAAATATATACACCTGCTTTCAAATTACAGAGTAACACTCACTGCAAAGCTCTCCTCCTAATTATGTAAACAATACTATCAGTCAAAGGGGAAATAGGGTTAAAAATAAAAAGACAGCAAGCTTCAATGAGTAGTTTTTATTTTTACCTAGATTACGGTATCAACTAGCTTCTCTTAAACTTAATCACGGGTGGCACTTTCTTCAACATCAGAATTTGCGTGTCATAAGGAGAGCATTGTTGATGGAACAACCGGCACATCGGTGCGACAGTGATGTGCTTGGAAATATTCCACATTTTAGTAATAACTTAGTAAAAGTAGTTTGTTTTTTCTGCTGTTTGTGTAAGAGACTCGCGTTGAGGTTAGGGACTCAATTATAGAACTGAACTCAATATTAAAATACCTATGAGAATCAAAATTCCTCTTGCCTGCTGATTATTATTTTATTTAAGTTGTCTTTTTTTTTTTTTTTTCAAACGCTCAGATGTCTCTAGACGAGAGAGAAGCAGGTACACTTAAGACATTATAATAAAACACATTAATAAACGATCACAAAAAATACATATATTAATCAAGGAAGAGAAAACAGAACCAGATATCGAACTGATCATGGCACTAATTCAAAGATTCGGTCCAACTGGTTCAACTAAGTTCGACCGAAATATAATAAAAGGTATATAAATACATACATATGATAAATCAGAATGCAAAAAAACTATATTATATTATCAATATTAACATTATCAACACAAAATAATATTATTCATGATCAATAAAAGTAAAAAGATTATAGTAAGATTTTGAAAATTAAACATATTAAATGTGATATTTGAGTTTTTCAATAATTTAATGAAATATGATAATATATAGACACAACTATTAAAAAGCGCAATTGTAAATTATTGATAAGTTTGAAGCACTCGCACCCCCTGCTCATCCTTTTAATTAAGAGTCCCATGGAAAAGGTTGAGGCCTTTTAACTTGAATGTCATTGGTTTAGATTCAAAAATCAGCCTTGTTGCAAAGTAGAGATAATTGTGTATATTTACCATTCCCAGAGACCCTGCCAAGTGAGAGTCTCGTATATTGAACCATCCTATTATATAAAATGGGATTATTATTGATTTTTTTTATTTATATTTTTCCAACAGGGATTTGATATATAAGTTTGTACCCGACTAAATATTCAAGCACTTCATTGGACAGTACTCTTCGAGAAGAGATAATGACGATGTAGTTATATGGAGATTTCATTCATCTGAATCTTCCTCAATTAAATCGTTTTGTGGGGCAGTGGTTATTGTGATTGCTAAGAATGTGGTTAGTTCCCCTCCACGACTATTGTGTTTGAAGGCATTGCACCCCCCAATGGGCTGAGATTTTATCCCGGTTTGTCCTCTGGGGTAAATTGAACCCAGGATAAATTAGATACACTGAAAATCATTCCCCCACTTTCTGCGGTTTGCCCTTTCCGCTGTCAGGACGTTACGACCATCTCGCATCTCCTTTTTAACAGCCAGATGTCTTAGGAATTTTGGACTGAGGCAGATTCTTAGGGTCTGATTGAGAAGTTAAAAATGAAGGGAATGGAGAGGAGAGACAGGGATGGGCAAGCAAAATGAGTGTTTGGGAGTGGTATTGATGGGGGAGTGGCATGGCTGAGGAGGGTCCCCAAGCCCTCCTCTACACTAATTTTCCAAACCCCCCAAATCGGGGGAAAAGAGGAAGAAGCACAAATTTTTTGATAATTTTTCTGTTTTATTCCTTTTTTTTAATCTCTCAAGTAAAAAAAGCATAAAGTAAAGGGTAAAAATGACCAATAAATTTATACATCATTATATTCCATTCACTTAAATTATAAATTCCCAAACAACTTCATATCTACTCCACTCCCCACATTTCTTCTCCACTCTATTAATGACCATTTCATTCCCTCCTTTGTTAAACTTCCAATCATAGCCTTAGGTAGGGAAGGTTATGTTTGTGACCATGGTCACTTAATAATATTTTAATAGAAAATAATAATAAATGGACATTTTTGCCCTAACTTTTCTTTCCACCACCCCATTATGCGCTCCCCTAAACTCTGCTTCTCCTTCATCCTCTGCCCCTCCTCCTCTTCTGAGTAAAGGAATGGCATTACTAATGTTAATTCCCTATTGCAAATAAGAGTTGGAGTGCACCTAGCCATCCTCTGCCCCCTCTTGCAAACGGAAATTACTTTTGAGTTTTGAGGGACGTTGCTCAAATGTCATTCCCAACTTTTGAGGTTGGTGCTGTGAATTACCCAAACAGGGAAATTTCATCCACAAAAGATTTTCTTCTTCTTCTTGGGATAGCGAGTTGCTCCGAGTCAAGGTAACCATAGCTGACTCAAATCGGAGACAAGCAAAGAAACGGAGAAGTTTTGTGACAATTTATTGAGTGTTACCACCAATTACTATCAGTTCCTTTGCCATTGTGCCGAGCTCCCCCCTCTTCTCCTCCTCCCTCTCTCTTTTTTGGGTGTGAAGTTTCTTTTTTGTTGGGCTTATATTTTTTTCCCCTGTTGCGTGCGGGAGCAGAGACGTAGGGGTGGATGGTTTTAAAAGAGGTGGCCCCAATGTGCGCCGTTAACGGATAAAGGAAGAGACTAATGGTTAGGGGCTAATGTAGGATGGCTCATCGAGGAGGAAGAGGGTAGTGGTTAGCGTAGTGTCGGTACAATGTCATTGGTTTCGTCATTAGCCATTGATGAATGGTCAAGGACATGATCTTGTGGAAGCCGCTTTGACTTTGTGGCTGCAGTTGGGGACCATAGCGGTGGCACACAGACTTACCGTCAACAACATCGCCCATAGTTTGCTACGTGTTGGAGCAGATCTAGAAGCTTCTTGCGAGAATGTTGGAAGTTCATGTGGTTGCCATTGTGCAGGTGTGCTCATCGTCATGATGTAGTGAAAGTCCCTACCGCCGTGTTGCAACGGAGGCAACTGCTCGGAGGTGGTGGCACAATAATGGAGGTTGAGGGAGAGAGAGGGAAGGAGAAGGGCAAAATGGGAAATCAATTATAAAATTAATTTTATAAATATTAAAACAGAAATATACATATATTAATTTTGGCCGTTAGATTCAATATTCAATGGCTAAGATTCAATGACCATGTGGTTACAAACTCACATGTCCCCATCTAAGAACTCGCCTTTGGACTGATTGCTTGCGGTGGTGGGAGTTTGTTTGCTGCTGCACAAGTAAGCCTATTGATTTTTTCCTCACATGGATGGAGTTATATTGAGAAGATTTGAGATGAAAATGTGGCCATCGATCTTTTATGTGATAGTTTGGTTATTATGGAACGTAAGCAATATGATGGTGTTTGAAGGGCTGAAACAAAATTGGGACCTAGAAAAAAGACAAGTGAAACTGAGATGGGGTTATTGGCTCAAGGCATGGTTAAGCAATAAGGAGGCCATGATCATTGAGTTACAGGCAAATCCCTCTGCCATGAGAAAACAGAGATGGTCAGTTAACCAATGGCTCCTGATATGCTATGTTGATGTCAGCGTTTAGGGAAGTAGCGGCAGTGTGGTTTTGAAATGTTTATGGCCCATCTCATACATCCGATGCAGATAACATGTACTTCATATCCCAGTCCACCCACCGAGAAATATATGTATATCCTCAGATCAAAAGGAAATCAGCAAGCATCCATCAAGATTCTTGCAGAAGAGAATTAAGTTCCTCCAACTGTTTGCTCAACCAAGCTGACAACAATTACCCATTGTTCTCCAACTCACCAAAAGCTATCAAGTGACCAAGCATGGATAGGCACACCAATACATTGCACCTGAGCTCTCCTGCTTTGGCTCAGGTTGCCAAGCTCTCACTTCTTCAAAGAAATCACGCATCAATATGTACTGAAGGCTCGACACTAACAATGGATGGGAATTTGTTCCATAATGTATCTCCAACATCTTAAATGATAATTGGCCACATGGTCTCGCCCGCTTAGCTTGTTGCCAATTCTTTTATAAGGGCAGTATCAGCATCCCCATACACCACTCTTGTCCCTTCGTAATCCTCTCCAATTAAACAGCACTCAACTCTTCAAACCACCGTTGCCGGAACAAAGCCATTGACCAATTAAACAGCACTCAACTCTTCAAACCACCGTTGCCTGACTTGCTTCAACCCATATAAGGATTTGAGCAGCTTGCAAACTTCATTCGTACCTAGAGAGGGGAAACAAGCGGAAGAGACATATAGACATCTTCATGGAAGTCATCATGAAGAAGCATGTTGTTTACATTCATTTGGTGAAGGTACTAGACCCGAACGGGATGCGAATGCTAAGAGAGTCTAGATGCTAGTGGTCTTGGCAATGAGTGAGAAGGTATCAAAGTAATTGATTCCTTCAACTTGATTGCAGCCTTTGGCAAATAAGCTAGCTTTGTGTCAATCAATAGAACCATCAGACTTCCCTTTAGTTTTATAGACCCATTTGTTCCCAATTGGTACCACATTAGGAGGAAGCTCAACCATTGTCGAGGTCTTGTTTTGCTCAAGGGCTAACATTTCAGCATGCCACGCCTATATCCAGCAGTCAAATAGGTTGGCCTCAACATATGTTGAGGACAGTGTTTTAAAACTCGGATTCCAAGTCCCTCACACCATCCCCATCTTCCTTCATGGTGTGATTCGCAGCACCAGATTCCTAAACTTAAGATTTGGAGGGATAGCATACATCCATTGTGTGGCCTGTTTTACCACAGAAGGTACACTCCTTACTGGTGTTAATGCCTCTTCCTCTCCCCATAGATATAGAGCTAGCCACTGTATTCACAAGCAGTCTTGACTCATCTTGGATTCCCATAGGAATCTGTTTTTCACATTGTAGAATAATGAAAAAACTCAATTCAAGGAAGGAATTGGATCCAATGGGGAGAATTTGAGATCTTATCAGTGCAAATTCTTCATTCAAGCCACTCAAAAATCAAAGAATATAATCTTGTGTTTGATACACAATTAGAATAGTTATAGCCACACAAACTCACTTCACAGGACATGAACAATTGGAGAGAGGCCTATACTTTCAATCTCCTCCTATAAAGCTTTCAATTCAGTGAAATATCGTGTTACAGTAGATGTTCCTTGTTTTAAGCCATAGAGCTCTTGACATAGCTCCAAAATTCTCATCATATCTCCAATATAAAACCACTCCTTCAAATCTTTCCACACTTCAGTTGAATTCTTAATTGGATCTGCACTTAAAATTATGGTAGGACAAATAGAATGCATTAACTAAGAGTGTACCATGTTATTGCATCTCTCCTGAGCTCCACTGAGAGGATCAAAGTCATCTGGCTTAGGAATGATTCCATCGACAAATCAATACTTGTTCTTCAATACTAGAGCTCGCTTCATCGATCTATCCCAAACATGATAGTTTGAACCGATCAAAGTTTCTTTAAAAAGAATTTGCAGAGGACTTTTGCTCGCATGAAGAAAATATGGATTTTCAGCCTTCTACAAGAGATCATCATTCTCCACAGTTTCTGTGATCATTGCCTGTTGTTCGAACCTTTATTCTGATTACGACCTCATGCCATGGAAGCGTGGTAGAGTGAGAGCTCTAATACCATCAAAGGAAATGCAATTTAGAAAGAGAGGAAGAGAGAGAAAAGAGAAAAACTAAATGAGTGAAGTGTGGATTATGATTCTTATTATTGAGTAAAGAGGAATGTTTCCTATTTATACAATGAGATCAGGGTAGAATATTCCACTACTCCATGCACACACAGTACTTAAACACCTTAACCGCCTTACTCATTGTCATAACTAATAACAACTCATTTTCCTGCACTCCTCGATTGAGCCAAGGGGAGAAAGCAAATCATGTGTGTGGGTTGTAGCTTCCAAGTCCTTGATGAGCTCGGTTGAAAAGAAACTTGATAGAAAAACTTCCAACCATCACCTAGAGTATAAAAAATAGGGTATGCAAAACTTAGAACCTAGATTAACTTTCACAAAGTTTTTCCAAATTTGACTAAATAGAAGAAAGTAAAACAACTCAAAACAAAGTAAGATAAGAACATGATAGTAGAAGATATTATTTTGGGTACAGGAACTCAATTGATAAAGGTGATTTATTGTGATAATAAGAGGAGTTAATATTGATTGTTGGACCTTACGTGAATAATCAAGGCCATAATAATAACTTAAATTAATAGTAAAAGCTTTAGAAGATGAAAAAAATAATAATAATAAAATAATAATAAGATAAAAGAATGAAAAAAAAAAGAGCTTTATAAAATAATAAACAAGCTTTAAAATGAAAAGAGAAAGATCACTGTAAAGAAAAGAAAAAATTAATAAAGGGAAGGCACTGCAGGAAGGCTAGCAAGTTCCTGTTTCACAACTCTTAACATTTCAAAGTAGAAAATCAAAGCATTCTTCCCTCTGCTTATACTTCCATCTTGCAAAAGTGTTCTTCGTCTTCAAATAAATAAAATATTTGCACCTGAGTTTGGGATTCACATTTGTTTAAACCAAAATATTGTTTTCAGAATCAATATATGATAGGTAGTTGAAGTGAGGTGTAGAATTGAAAGTTAACAAAGGAATGCATAACAGAGCTCATTCCACAAATACAAGCACAGAAATTTCAACATGCAAGCTATTGATAGTCACCCCCAAATTTGCGTAAATGAATGTCAGAAACAATATAAGATAGGTAGTCCAAGTGAGGTGTAGAATTGAAATTTAATGAAGGAATCCATTTCAGAGCTCATTTCACAAATTTAAATAACACATAAATTTCAAGATGCAACTTTTAGAAGTCACCCACAGGTCCCAGGATCAAAACCTATAATGACTTATCTCAATTAGTTTGACTAGTCCATACTGTCATGAAGAAACTTATTTGATTTGTTCTTACTTCTTAGCTCAAGAAAAATTATAAATTTCTTATTAAACTAATTTAAGAGTAGATGTACTTTCAAGATAGCTCTCTACCAAAAAAAAAAAGATAGCATTTCTAACAGGCAAATTCTAAGTTGACGCAGAAACACATATTAACTTGAAAAGTTATAAAAGATTATGTTAGGCTCCCAAGTAAGGTGAATGATGCTGTTAATTCTTCCGTTACCCCTAATAACATAATTTTACCTTATGATAAAGTTTATAGGAGATGGAATAAAAAGGGGATTGGTGACACAGGGAAGAGCATGTGACATGAAGAAAAGGGAAGGGTTGTAACTAACTTTGCCTAGCTGGCATAGTTAGTGGGGTGGGGTGTGTGTGTATTGTGATTATGTTAGAGGGAAGAAGGGGGGAATATAGGGAGGTGGGAGAATTGCTAAGGGGAGCATTCAGAATAGTTGGAAAGGATTTGGAATTGGGAGAGTGCTAAGTCTCTCGAACACTTAGTTACCTACACACTGTTCTTCTTTTTTCTGCCTAAATTATACAACTCATAGCCAGGAGGAACGATAATACATTGGTATTATTCTTTGAGTTATTCCTTTCAGTTTCTGCATTTTATTTGCTCATTCTGATACCAGTTCTTACAATTGGTATCAGAGCTCTCAATCTTGGGAGCTCTGTGCATGGTGACCACGCGTACTGCAATGGAGGCGAGGCTAGGTGACATGGAGCGAAGGTTGACGGAGATGCACAAGGAGAATGTGCGAGCAATGGCGGCTCTGACTTGCGAGATGGAGCAGTTGAGGAGAGATTGAAGCTCAAGTGGGCTGCGGAGCCAAAGGAGTGACCGGCGACGAAGGGATGAGCAATGCAATAGACCAGTGGGGTCCAATGACTCGTCTTCGCAACAAGCTGGGGGTTCTCGCGAATAGAGCGATGACGAAGATGATCTTTCCAAGGCAGGGAGGCACAAGGACCGATGGCCAAGACGGGTGGAGGTGAGTCGAAGAATGGATCTCCCCATTTTTTTTGGCGACGACCCTTATGGGTGGCTTGTGCGAGCAGAACGCTATTTTCGCATGGCTCCAGTGAGTTTGCGAGACAGGCTTGATCTGGTGTTGGTGGCCATGGAGGGAGAAGCTTTGACGTGGTACGAGTGGTGGGAGGGGCAAACCGAGTTCCCCTCATGGCAGAGGTTCAAGGACGACCTGTTACGGAGGTTTCAATTGGGAAAAGCTCAAAATCCGATGGGGCCGTTGTTAGATGTGAGGCAAACGGGCTCCATAATGCAATATAGGAGGGAGTTCGGACTTGTAGCAAGGACGAAGAAGAATTTGGACTCAGAGATACTCATGTGCATCTTCATGTATGGGCTCAGAAAGGAGGTACGAGCGGAGATGACAATGGGGGAGTTCCGCAACCTCAACGCGATGATGAATCGCGCGATGATGAATCAAGCATTAGAGATTGAGCAGAGAAACTTGGCTTGGGTAGAAGCTAGGGTGCACCCAGGGGGAAGGAGCGCGGGTGGACCTTCGCGGGCCCAGGTCCATTTCGGGCCCAAATTGTTAACCAACCCAATACGGGCCACACTCAAGGAAATGGGTCCAAAAGCGATACTGGTCCAGAATTTGTAAGACCACAAAATGGAATAAAAAATATCTCAGGTGGGACCTGCGGGAATGGGTTAAGTAGTGGTGTAGGGGGCTCAGCTGAAAGCAGAACCAGTGACCCACGAAGGCTATCTCATGAAGAATGGCAAAAAAGACAAAGAAAGGGGCTGTGTTTCAGATGTGGAGACAAGTGGAATCTTGAACACCAATGTCAATTCCGCCACCAAAAATTCATTTTAATGGAGGAAGGAGTGGAAGGGGACAAGGAGGGGGATGAACCAGACATGACCGCCGAAGAAGAGCTGGAAACTGAGGTAAGAGAGCTACAGATGTCATCCCTTAGCTATTGGGGCTTGACTTAGAACAAGTCTCTCAAAGTGTGGGGGAAAAAGTGGTGGTGTTGGTAGACTCAGGAGCCACTGCAAATTTCATTTCCACTAAAATAGCAACCAAACTTCGGTTACCAGTAGAGAGGGGAGATCAAGGTAGAGGTGGGTAATGGAGCTATTGAGGAAGGGGTTGGAGTATGGAGGCAAGTAGAGTTACTCGTGCAAGGCAAAAAAATTGTTCAGAATTTTTATGTGTTGGAGTTAGGCAAACCCGAAGTGGTTCTTGGAGTGGACTGGTTGGAAGGACTGGGAAATTTTGTGGGGAACTACAAGAATATGACATTGAGTTGGAGTTAAAAAAGGGAACCAGGTAGTGTTGAAGGGTGATCCCACCTTTTGCAAAAGCCAATCATCGTGGAAGGCAACATTGAAGGCTCTTCAAGCCGAAGGAGAGGGCTACCTAGTGACTCCAGTGCCAACTGAAACAAGCAGTGAGGCTACCCCAAAATTCTCTGAAGTAATCCGAAAATTGTTGACTGAATATGAAGATCTGCTTCAGATTCCTTCAAGGCTGCCACTAATCAAGGAGCAGGATCACGCTATAGTATTGAAGGAAGGGGCTCAAATTCCTCACATTCACCCTTACAAGTATCCCCATTACCAGAAAACTGAGATTGAAAAGATTATAGATGAAATGATGCAATTTGGAATTGTAAGACCAAGTACTAGCCCCTTTTCTAGCCCAGTAATTCTAGTAAAGAAGAAGGATTTGGGGGGGATAGCATTTGTGTGGATTATAGGGCCCTCAACCAAGTAACCATCTCCAACAAATTTCCAATCCCTATTATTGATAAGTTATTAGATGAGTTGGGGGATGCAAGGGTTTTTTCTAAATTGGATTTAAAATCTGGTTATCACCAGATTAGGATGAAGACTGAAGACATACCAAAAACAGCTTTTAGAACGCATGAGGGGCATTATGAGTTCCTTGTTATGCCTTTTGGACTTACCAATGCCCCCTCAACCTTCCAAGCCCTGATGAACAAGGTGCTGAAACCTTTTTTAAGAAAGTTTGTGCTGGTGTTTTTTGACAACATATTGGTTTATAGCCCAAGTTTAGAGCTCCATCATATTCATCTTCAACGGGTTTTTGAAGTGCTGAGAATTCATGAGTTATACGTCTACAAGAAGAAGTGTTGTTCAACTTCAAGTTGAATACTTAGGGCACATCATTTCAGGTGAAGGAGTGGCAGCTGACCCTAAGAAGGTTCATGACATGGTAGATTGGCCTGTACCTCCTAATTTGAAAGGGCTTAGGGGATTTTTGGGGTTGACCGGGTATTATCGAAGATTCGTGAAGAATAATGGAAAGGTTGCTTGGGCCCTTACTCAACTCCTTAAGAAGGACAACTTTTGGTGGGGGTAAGAGGCTCAAATGGCTTTTGAGAAATTGAAGATAGTTATGACTTCTCACCAGTATTGGTTGTCCCATCTTTTACCAAACCGTTTGAGATTGAAACGGATGCATCCGATAAGGGGATTGGAGCTGTTTTGATGCAAGAGGGAAGACCCATTGCATATATGAGCCAAGTACTTTCTGAAGGAGCCCAAAAGAAGTCCATTTATCACCGAGAATTGATGGCCATAGTGCTAGCTGTGCAGAAATGGCGTCATTATTTACTGGGACAGCATTTTGTGGTGCATACCGATCAAAAAAGTCTGAAATATCTATTGGATCAGAGAATTGTGAGTGAGGACCAGCAGAAATGGGTGGCAAAACTTCTTGGTTATTACTTTGAAATCAAGTATAAGGCAGGGAACAAGAATAGGGTGGCCGATGCCCTTTCGAGGAAGCTTCAGTATTCTGCCATTTCCACCATTAATGTTGCTGAATGGACTGAATTGGAGGCTGAAGTACAAGCAGACGCAAGGCTATGAGGAATTATTCAAGATTTGTTACAAGGAAAAGACACTTATCCAAGAGTTACATTAAAAAAGGGGACGTTATATTATAAAGACAGGGTGGTGATTGCTAAGAATTCAGCAAAAATCCCTCAAATACTGCTGGAATTCCATGACTCTAACACTGGCGGTCATTCTGGATTTTTCCGCACCTACAAGAGGATTTCGGGTTTGCTATATCAGGAAGGGATGAAGGCACATATTCAGCAGTATATCAAGGAGTGTGACATTTGTCAGAGAAACAAACACCAAACTCTTTCACCTGCAGGACTCTTGCAGGCGCTCCCCATTCCCAGCAATACATGGACTGATATCACCATGGATTTTATAGGGGGGCTGCCAAGAGCGATGGGAATGGACACCATCATGGTAGTTGTTAACCAGATGACAAAGTGTGCTCATTTCTACCCTCTGTCTCACCCATTTGCTGCCAAGGAGGTGGCTGCCATTTTTGTCAAAGAAGTGGTTTGCCTTCATGGGTTCCCTAGCTCAATTGTCTCCGATCGGGACCAAGTATTTATGAGCAATTTTTGGACAGATTTATTCAGGATGGCTGGAACTAAACTGAAATATAGTTCCGCATACCATCCTCAAACCGACAGACAAAGTGAAGCGGTCAACAAGTGTTTGGAGACATACCTTCGCTGTTTCACTAGTTCTAAACCTCGTCAGTGACCTAAGTGGCTATCTTGGGCAGAATATTAGTACAACACCAATTACCATGGGGCCATTCACATGACTCCTTTCAAGGCACTCTATGGCAGAGAACCACCTGCACTTTTAAGGGATGGTAGGAGTCAACAGTGGAGGAGGTTTAATTCATAATGGTGGAGAGAAATCAGATGTTGGATAAGTTGAAATTCCAACTTGGAAGAGCTCAAAACAGAATGAAGTCTTATGCAGACCTTAAAAGAAGAGAGGTTGAGTATGCAGTGGGGGACAAGGTTTACTTGAAATTACAACCCTATAGGCTTAAAACACTAGCAAAAAGGATCAATCAAAAGTTGAGTCCTAGATATTATGGGTCCTATGAAGTTATGGAAAACATAGGAGCTGTTGCTTATAAACTGAAGCTACCACCAGATTCTGGAGTACACCCTGTTTTCCACATTTCTCTACTGAAAAAATGTGTTTCTCAGGATGTGCAAACCCAAATACTTCCAGCTGCTCTTTCAGAAGAATGGGAACTCCAAGTGCAACCAGAAGATGTCCTTGCTGTCCGCACCAATTCAGCAGGACAAAGGGAGGTCTTGATTAAGTGGCACGCTGTACCTGACTTCGAAAATTCTGGGGAAATAGCTGCAGATGTTCAGAGGATGTTTCCTTCCTTCCACCTTGAGGACAAGGTGGATTTTAAAGGGGGGGTGTTGTTAGGCTCCCAAGTAAAGTGAATGATGCTGTTAATTCTTCCATTCCCCCTAATAACATAATTTTACCTTATGATAAAGTTTATAGGAGAAGGAATAAAAAGGGGATTGGTGACACGGGGAAGGGCATGTGACATGAAGAAAAGGGAAGGGCTGTAACTAACTTTGCCTAGCTGGCATAGTTAGTGGGATGGGGTGTGTGTGTATTGTGATTCTGTTAGAGGGAAGAAGGGAGGAAATATAGGGAGGTGGGAGAATTGCTGAGGGGAGCATTCAGAATAGTTGGAAAGGATTTGGAATTGGGAGAGTGCTAAGTCGTGCTAAGTCTCTTGAATACTTAGCTACCTACACACTGTTGTTCTCTTTTCTGCCTAGATAATACAACTCACAGCCAGGAGGAATGATACTACACTGGTATTATTCTTTCTGAGTTATTCCTTTCAGTTTCTGCATTTTATTTGCTCATTCTGATACCAGTTCTTACAGATTATCTCTAAACAGTCCTATGTCTTAACTTTACAATGCCACAAATTGCTAACCAAATAGATGAGTGTAGGAAAATATATAAATTTAAGTGCAAAAGCAGTCAGGACGTGGTTTACAGCAATAGTGCAGCAAATTTGATTTCAAACTGTGATTACATGGATGTGTAAAAACAAAACAATGATTTTTTTTTATAATGGCCCTGTATCTTAGCTTTCAAAAGCCACTAACCCCATGATAAACTGATGTGTGAAAGTAAATGGCAAAAGTAGGTTGGAACAAAATTTCAGCACAGGTGCAGTCACATTACATAATAACTGATGTGACTTGAACAACCTGAAAAATTCTGAAATATGGCAAAATAATAATTGTGTTCTATCTTTGAAATGCCACAGAAATCAACTTAAATGGATGCGAATGGTAAGAGTTATAAAATTTAGTTGATAGTATGCTTAGAGTAAGAAGAGTGGAGGGAATGAAGAGGAGTCCGGAGGTGCATAACTGTTTTGTTGAGCTGGCAGAGAAAGAAGATCATGAGATCTTAGAAGATAGCCATATAGGTGTGTGCATGGAGAGTGCAATGGTAGAAAAGCTTCTCCAAGTGTTCAGACCTTGTCTCTTTTCTATTTTGTTCATAAAATATCATCGCTGGACTGATACCCCACTAGTAGCACCTCCAGCAATGGTAATACACAATATTCTACTTCATTTACTTGCATTTAGATATCAGTAGCTATCAGCTTGCTCCCTACAGCATCATTCCATGTGTAGTTTAATTATATGTAGGATTCTAAAATATCCCAGGATTTATTTTCTTTAGATTTTATAAACTTTGAAGATGGGAAAACTTTGAGAACAAGAATCCCTTCATATCATAGGCCCTATCCAAACCCCCCCCCCCCCAAAAAAAAAAAAAAAAAATTGGGGTACAGAAGAGGTGGACTTCTGGATTCTTCTTCTGTTCACTCATATAACTCTTCTTCCAAAATCCTCAAGCACTCTCAAGTAGGGTGAAGACCTTCCAAGTCCTCTTTGGAAGTCTATACCCATTCTATTATGATATTCTTCATTTGCACTGTTCTTCTTACCAATGCTGTAACTTTGAAGTTTGTAGAGCTCACAAAGCACTCTCCCTTAACGTCTACATCAAGTGTTTTCTAATTCTGAGATTAGTAGCCACAAATTCTGTGAACGCCCTACTGCCAGCGTTTTCAGTGTGGACAATTTGAACGTATGTGGTGAATCTTAGCCTTATCATGCCAGTTGGAAGCATATTTTTCTATTTAATATCAAGGTTAAGGAGAAGAAAGAACAGCAAGGTTCTTTGACATTATGCTGTCATGCAGAATGGGGACGACACTTATTATCTCTGTCTTGATTTATTTGGGATTTCTAATTGGGGTTAACAACTGAGTAATTGGAAATTCTGGGCACATTCAACATGTTTTGGTAAAGCTACAGTATAATTAGCATTGAAGTGGCTTTGAGAAGGCAGCATGCCCTGTCCAAGTACAACTTAAATTGAAATAAAACTTGATTTAATTCATATTTTGTTTAGCTTCAGTTTTCAAATTCCTTAATCACAATACAAAGCTCAAAAAGTCCACTATTGACATGAATAAACTGATATGGAGCAACACACTATGTTACATCAATTGCTTTCAACATACATGGCACCATTGCATCCATTACATAATGCTATCATGAAACAAAAGAAAATAGAAGGATAAATGAACAATTGCATTACAAATCAAAGAGAGCCACTGAAATTTTGATAATAGAAGTTACAACTTACAAGCACCAATGTTCATAACCAGTTTACATACTATTCGACTTTGAATCTCTTTTTTCCCACATACGAACATATTTCCGTTGGACAATGCATTAAAGCAACATAAAACAGC
>CM062352.1:34078023-34097802 GCA_031216105.1 Dalbergia cultrata
GGACGATCCATGAACACATACAAACGAACGGCACAACGACCCATAAAATAGTATGATCGGTTAGCCGGGTCGAAATGCATTTCCCATGAGGGGACATCAACATAAATCACGAACGTCACCATCTACCTCTGAAGACGAGATGGAAAGAAATAAAGAGGAAGTGAGAATCTTATAAAAGAATCTCAGTAGGGCCTCTGCCTCCTAATATGAGTGTCATCATCATCGTCCCCTTGAACCTCGGGTTTCATTATGAAAATGTGGGCATATATAAGGTTTATTTATTAAGTTCCAAATACCATTAGCCGAGGCCCGTATCTTTTAACATGAGTCTTGATGTCATGTATGCATCATACTATTATCATGAATGCATGTCAATGCCATATACATTATAACATAAGAGTTCATATATAAATGCATTATGACATAAAGAACATAAATTCCCTTGTTATAACTTTTCCTTAATATGCTTTTAGGTGACTTAAATTTCTCAATTTTTTTCCTTGGGGAAACCACCCTATAATTTCTCTCCTCTTAAAAGTTCTAGGTTATGAGCTCATACCTCACTAGTCGTCACTAGTATAAACTTATCCTCTTGATAAGTTAATTCCCGACTCCTAGAGTGCGGGTTAGGGGGTTTAGGAACACCTTTCATAACCATTAATTCATGGAGTCTAAAGGGTCCTTATTGAATCTCCTTTTATATCTTTTAATTCGGGGAGTCTAGAGGATTACCCCATTGGATCACCTCTCATAACCTTTAATTTGGGAAATCTAGAGGATCATTTCCATATGTCTTATGTCACCTTTCATCTTAGTATGTTATTCATAGATGCAAGCACAAACATATAATCATAGCTTGTCCTTTAATATATCATGCTTATAGAACTCTTAAATATGCATCTCAATTAATCAATCATACACATAGCATGCTACAATTCATCAAGTAATTGATCATATAAGTATGCATATATACATTTATATAAGCATGCTATTATCAAATATCTCATGAAAGTGAACATACTTAACAGGATAGATGCCATATATTAATGATCGCCAATTGCATAAAACAAGAATTAAGCATGCACAATCCTTAATTAGTAACAAAGCACAAATATCATAAGTCATATAAATTTCGACTAAAACACATGAATATGGCTTCCATAAGATATCGATTTATGCTAACCTCCTCAAGTTATCAATATTTACACTTAAGCCCAAAAAAGGGTCTAAACTACAATTTCTCAAAGATTGCGGTCAAAACGTAATTTTTTTCTTTTTAACATATTTCCTCAAACCAATGATCCTCAAAATTTCTCTATACTTTTAAGAGACCCATAACAACTAGAATTCATTTAAGTTCATCATAGAAACCATCTATGGTCATAGACTAAATTTTGCCACACTTTAGGGGTCAAAGTGCAAAATCACTCATTTTTCACCCTTAACAATTACCGAAACTTCTAAAACTTTTTCTAAACATCGTAAATGATATTTTGATTACATGGACACATTTAACATCATTAATAACTCGAATTAAAGTAATTTAGCTGAAATTACATAATTGATAATTCAAAACACAACTTTCTGTATTTTGCAAAACGGCCCAAACTAACACTTGTAATTATTCTTTTATACATCTAAGATACCAAAAATAATTTTTACAACAATTATTAATGATTATTATGCCTATGAACAGTACCCTACAGTGATGAACAGTTCGAGATAGTAATGAATAGTACCAGAATATTATTTTTCTAAATCTTCCTAAAATTACAATTTTGATCCTTTCTAGATACTATTTTTCCTTGTTACTTGATTTAAGACTTAGGAAACACTTAAAATTATTTTTACCACTTAGCATGACCAAATATTAGTACCAAATAGAGAGCAAATCACAAGGTTTGATAATGAATCTTTTTGCTCATGAAAATGCTATTTTTACTATCTTTTAAGTTTCAAGACTCGTAAAACTTCTAAAGCACAACTTACTAAAATTTCAAAACACAATATTTGAACTATAAAATGAAATAAAAGTTATCTCAACCTCATCATCATATCATGACCAAAAATACATATCCATGAAATAAAATTTTTATTTAAGATCCAAGGACAATTTTTTTTTTTTTTTGAGCTTTAAGATCTTAGGTGATAACCAAAAGTAAACATGCTATGCAACCTCATTTTTTAACTTTAACATTATAAGGTGATGACTTGAAAATATAAATATAATGTGCAAGGCTTGAATTATAAACATGAGATGCATATTCATTATTAAGTCTTTAAAATTTAGTGATGACTTGAAATAAATATGATATGCAAGACTTGAAAATTAAACATGATAATGCAAATCCATTTCTTTAATCTTCGAGATTTAAGGTGATGGCTTGAAAATAAATATGATATTCAAGACATTGAAACATAAACATGAGATGCAAGAGCTTGAAATTTAAACATGAGTGCAAGTCCATTTTATATCTTGCTCACTTAAAGCTCAAAAACTTCACAAGATTAAATTCTTGTCCCTAATAGATCTTAAACATTAGTAAGCATTAGAGTCCTTTATTACCAAGGTTCCAAGAACCTTATTTCTTAAATTTATTATCAAGCCATGGTCATCATAAAAATTCAAAGAATTAAAGAAGAAGAACATGAGAAAGAATATGAAATAAAGTCCCTACCAAGTTGTTTCTTGTTTCTTAAAGAAAGCTTGATCTTCTATGATTAATCAAGAACCAAAAATATGATCCTAATGCTTGTGATATTTCGGCCAAGGAGGTTGATGTTGAGGAAGGATTTTTCTTGTGTTCTAATGCTTAGAAATGGAAAGTTTAAGTGCTTAGGAGTTGGTTTATGGTGGATATATGTTTGTTTGAGCTTAAGAACTTGGATGAATGTCAAGAATAGAGTCTCTTGGAGATGGAGGAGGATAAAAAAGAGAGCTTTGAGTTTAGAGAGAGAATAGAGGATTTTTGGCCAATTTTTGTGAGCAAGACTACCACAAAAAATGCAAGTAGTAAGAATAAGTGTTTGTGTGTGCATTGGGCTTTAGAAAAACACATATATATAGGAGTTTTGGAGCTGCAAAACCATGGCCTTATGGCTGTAATGGAGGCAGAATTTTTGAGCAATAATGTGCAAGACAACTCCAACAAAGCATATGGTAAGGTAATGATGTGTTTGTGTGTGCATTATTCCTTGAAATAAAATAAAATGTGGCCATGAGGATGGCATGGAGCTGTGGCCTTTGTTGAGAATAATGGGGGACAAGTTTATTTATTTTCTAAGTGGTAGGACACATAGGATAGTATAGTTAATTAGGTGGTAGGTTTAGGAATTTGTAAATTTGAATAAATGGTAAAAATAAAATGTATAAGATTCAACAAGACAAGGTTAAAGAGTAATCTTACACTAGAGATGGAGTTAATCTCAATTGAGTAAAAGATTAATTAGTAACTTAAGTTCTAACCTCAAGTCAAAGAAAGAAAATGCCTTATATTTACCTTAAACTTAACATTATTGATTTTATGAGTTCTAGTAATCAAGAAAAGAAATTAACTTCCCTAAAAATTTCTTAAACTCTAATTATCCTAGGTAATTATTTTTTAACCTCAAGTAATTATTTTTAACCTTAGGTAATTAATTTTTTAACTCAAGGTTAATGAAAGAAATAAATTTGAGTTCAATTAGAGCTTTAACATCTCCTTAATTACATAAGTGAACTTATTTAGCACAACTAGGGGTAAAAAGGTAATTTCACATAAAAGCTTTCTTGAATTACCTGAACATTTCTAGATATCAAGTCATACTTGAAATAAACATTTCTTTTTGAACTTCTCGGTGATAACTGGGTTCAAGGATTGCTTAATTTCACACTAAATTACCACAGGGGTAATTCGGTAATTTTACGTACAGTAAAAATTGGAAATTTAGATTTTTACCATGATATCATCATAACACAAATAATCCCCTTCAAATATAAAATTAACCCCTTACGGATAATCGGGATTGGTTATCTTTGATTTTCGGGGCAAAATAACCTCAGGGGCAATTTGGTCATTTGCGCATAGAAAAATCGGGATTTATGATTTTCGCACAGATTGCTATTCAAGCCTCATATAATGTTGTCCTAATGTTAAAATTCCTTATTAAGGATTGCTCAACCTCAATTCTCATGCAAAATTTACCTAGGGGCATTTTGGTAATTTTACATAGTAGTAAAAATTTGGGACGTTACATCTTTCTCATGAAATTATCCAAGTTTTTGAAGAAGCTTCCTTAGCTTATGTTAGGGTATCACAAGTCCTTGAACCCTCAGTGGTTAAGCACCCCTCCTCTAATGAAAACTAGATGGATTATAAACCCTTAGTTGCTAACCTGTAGCTTCTTTATGATATTACCTCTTCCTCCAACATCACATGACAACTATTGGTGAACACCACTTCCAAAAGTTTGAGAAATTTATCTCTTGAGCCATATACTCAAGAATTTGTTGTTGCTGGATTGGAGGATTCTTTTACAATTCATTAGCAACATCTGACCCAAAATGCTAGCATCATACATCATATTTGTGAAGACATAGGTCATGAAGAAGCAGAAGAGCAAGAAAAGCTTAGCCATTCTTATGAAGAAAAGCTTGGTGAATCTTCTAAATAAATGCAACACGTTAAATTGAGACAAGCTACATTTTCTGCTATGCCATTCTTACTTCATATGCCAATACTCAAAATACCCTTGCCACCTCCACCATTCACTCCTACCTATGCATAACCAACCCCTGCAAATTCTAGGATTAATCAACCTGATATCGATCAGCACCAAGAACCTGCTTACTTTGCTCAACACTCTTCCTTAACAAAAGTACATCACTTTTGTGGAGTTGAACCTACTCCTAGTGAACTAAAAGGACATTTCTCAAAGGTTGGTTGGTCTAAAAAAAGCCAATACCTCCAATGAGGCTCAAATAAGAAGGCATGAGGAGTTATTGTTGCAGATGATTGGACTTTTGATAGATATTTAGAGAAGGCTTCCATGATATTCTCCATCTTTAGACTACCCTTTTGTTGTTGATGACAAAAAAGGGATAAGTTATGTATTGAAAATGTATATATTCATGGTTTTGAAGGAGGAAGCTCATTTTTAGGAGGAGACAAAGCTTGTTAATGTATAAATCTTAGGGGTGCAACATTTTTTATGTTTGTTGAATTTTTGTTTTTTTGTTTTTTTGTATTATGAGCATTAGTTATGTTTCTGGATGTCTTACTATATTAAATGATCATCTTGTTCACAAACATATGCTTATATTTTGTCTTTACTTATATTTTTTAACCTCGAACAAGTGTTTGTGTCCTCTTGAGAAACATAATATCTCAAGTTTAAGAAAAGCCTCTGAAAATGTCTAAAGTTTCTTTATAAGCTTTACATCTTCTTTAACTTTTTCTCTACAAAGTTTCTGAAAGAAATTTTTTTATATGTGTGACTCACTGAATATTAACACTGTTGAGCTCTTTGATATTTATTTTATTTCTTTTTCAAAGGAACTTTTTCAAGTATTGATTTGTCATCATTAAAAAGGAGGAGATTGGTTACTTCAGAACCTTTGAGAAAACTCTTTTATAGCTTGGTTGTAAGTGACAACAAATCAAGGTTTGAAAGGATCATTTGAGAAAAATGGGTAATCGTATGTATGCGTGCCTTAATGATAACATAGCCGATTTGTATCGCATATCTTGCACTCAAATTCTTTAAGACGCTTAATGAGAATATTAAAATGCAAATCAAACTCATAACTACACACAACAAATGTTAATTCTCCTGAGTTTTGGATAGGTTTAATGGATAATGTATCTTAGAAAATGATTGAAGTTATGAGAAAGATAGTATATGCTTTGGAAAAATAAAATGCATAATCAGAAAGAACGTTAAGAAAGAAGTGATTTCTTAAAAAAGATAATCTTGCTAATCACGACCGAAATCCAATGCCTTAAGAACATTCTTGGGCATAAAGAAATTTGAATCACAATTAGTCTCGATTTGAAGAATCACCTATGAAGCAAACATGTACCACATCACAAGCATGAAAGGACAATACTACAATTATAGCTGTCAAGGTACTATGCTTAGCCGTAAAAAGGAGAGCATGCTTGCAAATGTATCTCAAAGACCTCTCTACTCACAACGGTTTGAAGAAGGACATGTGTTCAATGATCTAACAATCAAAGGATAATGGCTACTTTCAAATCTCATATATAAAAGGATCATCAGTTGAACATTGAAGGCTTGTTGAATCTCTGGGGATCAATTCCAACTTTCCTCATCTTCAAAAAGCTTGAGAAGGTTCTAGTCAGAAAGAATCAAATTCATCAGAATTCTTCTTACATTCTTTACCTTAGTTAATATACTATTTCGCGAGTTATTTCTTAGTTAATCAAGAGACTCTCTAATCATATTGTAAAATCTTAAGAGCTTGAGTGTTTTACCTAGTGAGTGCTTATCAAACACAAATCACATTATCTCAACTTGTAACCTTGACCTGTTAATGGTTAGTGTGTGTTAGCTTAGAGAGACTAGAGCAACACTACTCATGGGGTAGCTTGAGAATGCAAGAGAAAGACTATTGTATGTAAGCTTGAAGAGGCTTGTATAGGAATACTCTTTGTTAGTGGAACCCTCAACTTTTGAGTTGGGGACTGCATATAGGCGGCAATAGGTCGAAACAATATAAATTTGTCTGTGTTATCACCTATGCCTCTATCTTTTATATGCTTCCATTTTGTTTGTGTGCTTTATTTATTCTGATAAGTTATTGATTTATTCAGAAAGTTCAAATTTTTGAAGAACTAACATTGTTTTTGCTTCTCTAAGTTCTAAGAACTTAAGAATATTTGTTTTAAAAGCTTTAGAGAGTGTTTTTAGCTTGCATGATTCAACCCCCTTTTCTTGCTCTTGCTTTCACTTACATTTTTTATCATAGTTATTTATGTTCAAATTTAAATTAAAATATTAAATAAAATATTTTCAATTCAATAAAAAATATTGAATAAAAATATTTTTATTATTAATGCTTACTTTTTTATTTTATTTTTATGTTAAATATTATTCATTTATTATTTCATTTATTATTATTCATTTTACTTAATTATTAATTAATTAAATAAGGAAAAATAAACTTTATACTTTAAAAGATAATCAGACTTTATCCTACCTCTGCAAGTGTGATTAAGTTATCTATCATTTTATCCTATAAGAAAGGTTGGATTGATGAGCTTGTTCAATACGTTGGTCGCACCAAACAAAGGGCAAAGTCATTACGTATTGTATTAGTTTATCTTATCATGTTTTATACAGTATGACAAATAAGCCCTTAATAAAATTGGGGGGCAGGGAGGTAAAGTGTCGATTTCAAAAATCACTAGGGTAAGATGTCATTTGTTGATATGTCAAGGGGGTTCAGGGTATTTTACTCAAGATTCTAATTCTACATCTTGATTCCTTATTATGCAATCCTAAAATTAGGATTATAATATATTTCTAAAGTGTAGTTATTGTCAAATTAGAATTAGTTTTATAATTCCATTTTTATTATTCTAATCTCATGATAGATTCTTATTGCTTAAAGGTACCAAAATCAAAGCATGGCATCTCGTCTCTCACTAGAAGAATTTAAAATGAAAACATTATGATGACTTTTATTTCAAGTTTTCGATTCTCAAATATGAAGGCTACACCTTTAAATAGAATTATATTGTAAACAACACCAAGACCATAATAAATAATGTAAACAACATCAAATCAAGCAAGTGCAACCATCTTGTTTTCAATGTCCTTCATATTCTGATCAATCAGCTTGTCGATATCTTTTACGTTTGCAATAGTCAAATGATCTGGCAGCTCTTTTGTTTGCATATACTCATACATAGATAGGAGCATCTTTTTCTCTTGGTTTTCCTTACGTTGTTTCTTCAGTTGGTCCTTGGCTTTTGCAATCCTCTGCAACATGAAGCTTTCTTGATTCACATTCTTGCTTTCATCTATCGTTGAGCTTTGATACATCTCAATCACTTGCTTAGCTTCCTTTCGATTTGGCCAAACCTCTGCCTGGGAGTTAAAAGGGTTGGAAATCACAGCACAAGCTTGAATCCCACAAAGAATGGTGAGTTCACTCACCTTTTTCAAGATGCCCTTATTCCTTTTCTTGAATGTTGCTTTCCTCGCAGAGTCATCCTGAATATAAGCAAGTTTCACCTTCTTCCTAGTCATGGTTGTAGTACCAAATAATGCAATAAGAATTGAACTATTTTATACATTATTTTCCGAGTATAAGATGAGATTTATAATGTGCTACCTTACCTACCACAGTCATAGTTACACTAAATCTTGGTGTGGACACATTGATAGGATATTTGATTCCCATAATTTACATAATTTTATTAGGACAAAATTGAAAGTTGTGTACAATATAATGTATGGTGTCACACCTTAATGCATTACCATTATAAGAGAATATGTTGAATATAATCTTTCTAATAATTTTGAAATAGAAGTAATATAGTAAAGAACTTAACAGGGGTGAGTTGTCTAGGTGCAGGTTCATGCATGATTACTTATGATTAGAATGATATTATACTTTTGGTATCTTACTTATATATTAATAAAATTATTACATTCTAATGAATTATATATGCATTAAATGAAATCTCATTTTCTAAATGGTTATTATATATTTTTATCCAAGCATTGAATATTTTCTTTTATATAAATTGATGCATGAATTCTATAGTAATGGAAACATGTAATTAAAATCAATTCATTGCATACCTTTTCAAAATGATAGTTTTAGAATAACAGTTCATTTCTATATTTTATTCTTGTTCTTGTTTTTATCTTCTCATTTTAAATTTGTTGGCTTTTGTAGGGTGTCTCTTCTTTAAGGTAATCATAATCTAAATCAAAATATTGCATAATACATAGATTTTGCTCCAGGATTGTATACTTAATTTTCTTTTGGTGAGTTGCATTCATATTAGAATTTTGAATATCAATTCTAAAAGAAAATATGGGTCATCTATGAAATGGTTTTTTAACCTCTCAAAATGTTGAAGAAAGTAAGTATAAGTAGGTTGTAACACTATAATAATTTCATATTATGCTTAAGCCATGTTATGGTATATCATTAGTTTATTACTTGTGCATGTTGAAGCACACACCTTTGTAATATGGTACATGAAAAAAAGGTAATGTGTTTTTTTTTATTACTAATCTAAATAACTTTGAAAACGTGAGCCTTGATCGCCTCTCAATTGCATTCATGTCGCATCATATTTAAATATTATAAGGGTTCATAAAGTAAGTTGAAGGATAAACATCATCATAGTATCATTTGTCATTTGATGGGCCTTATGCTAGTCAAAACAAAACAAAAAAATCATCCTTAATAATAAATTACTTGTAACACCTTAAAAATTATTTAAAAATTAATTTGAGCTTTATTAGTCGTAATTTAAAAAATCTGATAGATTTAGTAATAATAAGGATGACCCAACAAATGTGTAAAAAAAAATGTGAATAGTGACTTGCAGACCCCACGAATCTGTCGGGACAGCCGAAACCTTATAATTGGGGCCCGGAGATGTTCGAATGTGAGAAGTTATAGGATTAAGATCAGAAATGGTTAGGAACAAAGATTTTATATAAGAATTAATTTTCGGGAAATATCTAATTACCCAGATACGGTGTTTCACCGTTTGGTAAAATTTCAGTGTATGATTTCTAACACTGAAAGATACTTTAATCTTATAAAAGGATAATGTCTATCCTTTATATGTCAAGTGTAAGGCTAAGATTTAATCTTACTTTACAAGATTAAATCCTAGCCATCCATTTGTTTTTATTTTCCTTAAAGAATTATACATTAATATTACATATTGTCTACATTAATAACAAGATATGCCTTATATTTCGACCAAGCATAAGGAAAGAACAACCACCATTTTCATCTTCTCAAGAGCTCAAATACTTGTTTCAAACCATCAAAACATTTGCCTAAAGTTGTTAAAACCATAAACTTCCTTCATAAAACTTGTTCTACTCATCACCACTTACAAAAATTACTAATTAGAATTTGAATCCATCAACTTTTTTTTTTTTTTACTTTGAGAGCTCACAAACTGCTGTAAAATGAAGGGTTTGGTGTTAGTTTAGAGGCTTTGAAGTGAAGGGAATCCATTTTGGAGTATCTTAGAGCCAAGGATACACTAGTTTCCAAGAGTAGGGTTTTTGTGTCTTGTTTTATGTATTTCTGTTTCTTTCAAATTTTGGTTGTTCTAAATGGGTAAATTCTGGTTCCAGTATGAGCTTATACATAGATGTTGATGTATTTGCATAGGTGGTGTAACGCCCTGATTTTTACTGCTACGTAAAATTACCAAAATGACCCTAGGT
The DNA here is from genome assembly GCA_031216105.1 of Dalbergia cultrata. NCBI lineage: Eukaryota > Viridiplantae > Streptophyta > Magnoliopsida > Fabales > Fabaceae > Dalbergia > Dalbergia cultrata. The sequence continues at coordinate 34,088,461 of CM062352.1, forward strand.
AAATTTTTGCATGAGAATTGAAGGTGAACAATCCTTAATAAGGAATTTAACATTAGAACAATATTATATGAGGCTTGAGTAGCAATCGGTGCAAAAATTGCAAATCCCGATTTTTCTGAGCACAAATGACCAAATTGTCCCTGAGGAATATGTTTGCCCGAAAATCAAAGATAACCAATCCCGGCTATCATCAAGGGGATAATCTTATGTTTGAAGGGAATTATTTGTGTTATGTTGATGTCATGGTAAAAATCTCAACTCCCAAGTTTTACTATACGTAAAAATTACCAAATTACCCCTGTGGTAACTTAGTGCAAAATTGAGTAATCCGTGAACCCAGTTACCACCCAAAAAGTTTAAAAATGTTTATTACAAGTATAACTTGATATTTAGAAGTGTCCAGATAATTCTGGAAAGTATTTACATGAAATTACCTTTTTACCCCTACTTGAGCTAAATAAGATTTCTTGTGTAATTGAAGATATGTTAAAGCCCAAATTGGACTCAAATTGATTTCATTCATTAACCTTAAGTTAAAAATTAATTACTTAAGGTTAAAAATAATTACTAGAGGTAATTAAACCTAAGATTACCTATGGTCAAAAAAATAAATCACCTTTTCCCTTAATTACAAGAACTCATAGAATTAGCGAAATGTTAAGATCAAAAGTTAAGAATTACAGTTTGGGTAACATCTAGCTTAGAGATTTATGTTACTAATTTATTTTTACTCATTTGAAATTAAATTCAATTACTAGTATATGATTATTCTTTTACCTTGTTTTGATTAGTCCTAAATGCTTAACCTTTTACCATTTTCACTAATCTATCAATTTCTAATCTTTTACCTAAGTAATTATACATCTAATACATGTTTTACCACTTATTAAAGAACACAAATCTGATCCTATAATGACCAGAAACCAGCGGCCACGTGCTTCCTTGTGCATCATGATTTATTGATTTTCCAACATAAAAACATATCCAACAATGACACCACACCTTTAGCTTTCTTTTCCATTATTTATGGTTATGTTTAATCAAAAGAAAACCCACCCATTTCAGCCATAATGTAAGCAGCCAAGATGTCTCCCACCTGCATCATATTTTAGCATTTCCATCCATTATACATGTGCAAAATCATTACAATACCATAAGCTTTCTTTTTCTAAAGTTTTCTTTAACCAAAAAATGAAATAAATCCTCCATTTTTCCAGCCTTTAGGCCACGGCCAAACAGCCTTCATGGAGCTATAAATACATGCTCTTCCATTGCTAAAATGTTCACACAAACACTCTTGGCCTTAGCATTTTCTTACTTGATAGTTTTCTTACTCAAAGTGTGCTCAAAGTTCTCTAATTCTCTCAAGAATTCAAGCTTTCTTTTCCTTCCTTATTCTTACTCAAGAGACTCCATTTCCAACCTTTAACCAAGCTATAAACCTCAAGCATACATATTCCAACCATAAACCAACTCATAAACACCTTAACTTTCCATTTCTAAGCACTAGAACACAAGAAAAATCCATCCTCCACTCCAACCTTCTTGGCTGAAATATCACAAGCATTAGGACCATAATTTTGGTTCTTGATTTATCATAGAAGATCAAGCTTTCTTTATTTAATAAGAAACAACTTGGTAGGGAGTTCATTTCATATTCTTTCTCACCTTCTTCTTCTTTAAATCCTTGAATTTTTATGATGACCATGGCTTGATAACAAATTTAAGAAATAAGGCTCTTGGAACCTTGGTAATAAAGGACTCTAATGCTTACTAATGTTTAAGATCTATTAGGAACAATAATTTAATCTTGTAAAGTTTTTGAGCTTTAAGTAAACAAGATATAAAATGGACTTGCACTCATGTTTAAATTTCAAGCTCTTGCATCTCATGTTTATGTTTCAATGCCTTGCATATCATATTTATTTTTCAAGCCATCACCTTAAATCTAGAAGATTAAAGAAATGGATTTGCATTATCATGTTTAATTTTCAAGTCTTGCATATCATATTTATTTCAAGTCATCACTAAATTTTAAAGACTTAATAATGAATGTGCATCTCATGTTTATAATTCAAGCCTTGCACATTATATTTATATTTTCAAGTCCTCACCTTATAATGTTAAAGATTAAAAAAAATGAGGTTGCATAGCATGTTTACTTTTGGTTATCACCTAAGATCTTAAAGCTCAAAAATTGTCCTTGGATCTTAAATAAAAATTTTATTTCATGGCTATGCTAATGGATATGTATTTTCGGCCATGATATGATGGTGAGGTTAAGATAATTTTTATTTCATTTTATAGTTCAAATCTTGTGTTTTGGAATTTTAGTAAGTTGTGCTTTAGAAGTTTTACAAGTCTTGAAACTTAAAAGATAGTAAAAATAGCATTTTCATGAGCAAAAAGATTTATTATTAAACCTTGTGATTTGCTCTCTATTTGGTATTAATATTTGGTCATGCTAAGTGGTAAAAATAATTTTTAAGTGTTTCCTAAGTCTTAAATCAAGTAACAAGGAAAAATAGTATCTAGAAAGGATCAAAATTGTAATTTTAGGAAATTTAGAAAAAATAATTTTCTGGTACTATTCATTACTGTCTCAAACTGTTCATCACTGTAGGGTACTGTTCATAGGCATAATAATCATTAATCATTGTTGTAAAAATTATTTTTGGTATCTTAGATGTATAAAAGAATAATTACAAGTGTTAGTTTGAGCCGTTTTGCAAAATATAGAAAGTTGTGTTTTGAATTATCAATTATGTAATTTCAACCAAATGACTTTAATTCGAGTTATTAATGATGTTAAATGTATCCATGTAATCAAAATACCATTTACGATGTTTAGAAAAAGTTTTAGAAGTTTCGGTAATTGTTAAGGGTGAAAAATGAGTGATTTTGCACTTTGACCCCTAAAGTGTGGCAAAATTTAGTCTATGACCATAGATGGTTTCTATGATGAACTTTAATGAATTCTAGTTGTTATGGGTCTCTTAAAAGTATAGAGAAATTTTGAGGATCATTGGTTTGAGGAAATATGTTAAAAAGAAAAAAATTATGTTTTGACCGCAATCTTTGAGAAATTGCAGTTTAGACCCTCTTTTGGGATTAAGTGTAAATATTGATAACTTGAGGAGGTTAGCATAAATTGATATCTTATGGAAGCCATATTCATGTGTTTTAGTTGAAATTTATATGACTTATGATATTTGTGCTTTGTTACTAATTAAGGATTATGCATGCTTAATTCTTGTTTTATGCAATTAGCGATCATTAATATATGGCATCTATCCTATTAAGTATGTTCACTTTCATGAGATATTTGATAATAGCATGCTTATATAAATGTATATATGCATACTTATATGATCAATTACTTGATGAATTGTAGCATGCTATGTGTATGATTGATTAATTGAGATGCATATTTAAGAGTTCTATAAGCATGATATATTAAAGGATAAGCTATGATTATATGTTCGTGCTTGCATCTATGAATAACATACTAAGATGAAAAGGTGACATAAGACATATGGAAATGATCCTCTAGACTCCCCGAATTAAAGGTTATGAGAGGTGATCCAATGGGGTAATCCTCTAAACTGCCCGAATTAAAGGTTATAAGAGGAGATTCAATAAGGACCCTTTAGACTCCAGGAATTAATGGTTATGAAAGGTGTTCCTAAACCCCCTAACCCACACTCTGGGAGTTGGGAATTAACTTATTGAGAGGATAAGTGTATACTAGTGATGACTAGTGAGGTATGAGCTCATAACCTATAACTCTCAAGAGGAGAGAAATTATAGGGTGGTTTCCCCAAGGAAAAAGATTGAGAAATTTAAGTCACCTAAAAACATATTAAGGAAAATTTATATCAAAGGAATTTATGTTCTTTATGTCATGATGCATTTATATATGAACTCTTATGTTATAATGTATATGGCATTGACATGCATTCATGATAATAGTATGATGCATACATGACATCAAGACTCATGTTAAAAGATACGGGCCTCGGCTAATGGTATTTGGAACTTAATAAATAAACCTTATATATTCCCACATTTTTCATAATGAAACCCGAGGTTCCTGGGGACGATGATGATGACACATATATTAGGAGGCGGAGGCCCTACTGAGATTCTTTTATAAGATTCTCACTCCTTCTTTATTTCTTTCCATCTCGTCTTTAGAGGAGATGGCGACGTTCGTGATTTATGTTGATGCCCCCTCATGGGAAATGCATTTCGACCCGGCTAACTGATCATACTATTTTATGGGTCGTTGTGCCATTCGTTTGTATGTGTTCATGGATCGTCCTTTTGCATACCCTGTTTCTAGTATGTGGTTTTCTCCTACCGCCCCTTTTTCGGATGACCTTGCTTTCAACATGCACAACCGTGTCCTCGGCAGTTTTCTCGACCTTTCGTATCAGCGGTTCAAGATTTCCCTGACTATACACCAAGGTCACCACCTCGCTCTATTGGTTCGTGGTCGGACCCATCTGAGCATATACCATCCGATCACTATTCAGGCAAATTTGTTCCTGCTGCCTCTATGGAACGGGAGTACGATAGCAATGGAGAAGCTACTGTCACGCAACCAGTGAGAGGAGCCACCCGTCCACGTCGAGGTGCTCATGTTCCACCTATGAGACGTCTTGCCTCTCGTGATGTGCCGACTCGTAGAATCCATTCTAGACACTCCGAGTAGGAAACGTGGGAGAAAAATCTTATGCTAGTTTGTTAAGTTTTTATTTGCATGATAATTTTTGTTGGACTAATGTATTTGTCTTGATCTATGTCAGTGATGTGCTGCTTTGTTTCCTGTAAGTTTTGGGTATTCAGTAAGGAACGATCATTACTTATAATGGTATCGTTATATTAATTGAGTGAGGTATTTCATATTTATATGTGACTCGATGTTATCTTTTTACTTTTGTAGGTAAGGTGGTCGATACAAATTAGTTAGTATGCGCGGCTCACGTTTTGTATTTTAAAAAAAAAAATTTACCATATTTTTTGCTAAAGTATTTTCAATGGTTTAAGTTAAAGACTGGAACAAAAGAGTAATAACTAATAATTAACTTAAATGCATCCTAGGCGTGTTGAGTTAAACATTAGGATGTTACAGGTGGGGTAGTTTAGTGTGTTGAAAAATCATTTTTGTCAAAAGAGATTTTGAATCATGTTGCTGAATTTTCAGTTCTGTTCTAGGCAGCAACTAATCATGAATTTTCTAAGGGTGTTGTAGGAATTTTGTGAGTTAGAAAAAATATATGTTGAAGCTACATCTAGGCTAGTTCCATGAATTTTCTTGAGCTTTGTTTTGGACTCTTACTGCTTGAAAAAAATCATGAACTGAGGCTATATATGTGTTATTTGAATTTCTAGTCTTAAAGCTACAAATTTGTCAAATTTTGTTACCATAACAAATGATTGATTTTTTCTTTGAAATTTTTACAGGATGTTGAAAACATCTTGAAGTTAAACCATGATTTTTGTTCTACATTTATTAAATTATTTTCTAGGGTTAAAAATTATGAAATTCCAGTTATGAGCAAAGATTAAGTGGTATTTGATAACCAAATTTGTAGAATTTTGTTAATATAGTTAGAGAACTCATTTTGCTCTGAAGTTTTCACAAGACTTTAAGGACACATTGACATGTCATAGGTAATTTTTATAGCTTTGGATTTGATGGTTTGGAATATAGAATAATTTGTGTTATGAATATGTGAAATCTATCATTCTACTAAAAATGAATTGATGAAATAATGGCATTTGGTACTAGTATAACATGAGTACATGAAGATGAATAATTGAGCATGTGAAGTTATTGATGAGATTATATTTCTTGGGCTGGAGAAAGTAAATTTGATTTGTTAGGGGAAAGTAAACATGACTACCAAGAAAAGGATGAGACTATATGTCTTGGGTTGGATAAAGTAAATTTGGTCTATCGGGGAAAGTAAACCTGGCTAGGAATATGTTTGTGTGAAAATTGGAGAAAGTAAATCTAATAATCATGTATAGGAATAAGCTCAGTCCTGAAAAGGCAGTCTATTACTCATTATTGCCATGTTAGGGATGGTGATATGTAATGCCCAAGTGTGACAAGATTAGTCAAGGGCCAAGATAAATCAAAGTAGGAATTGTTCTAAGTAGTCCTTTATCCTATGTGCTAAGTGAAGAATTTTAGCATCAGTATTGAAACCAATATGTTTAAGTTGTGATTTAGCAGTATATGGTTTATACGATGTTGGGTAGTATGATATGTGCATATTAGGTGATTGAATAATAAAGAGATCCACTTCGGAAGAATGGTTTTTGAACTTTAAAATGAACCTTTAATATATGTTGCATGCTCACATTTTTCTAATAAACTGAAGTGGCTGAGACAATGACAATGACATGGATTTGTCGTCTCCAGGTTGACTCTAGAGAACAGTAAAGCCACAACAAAATAGACTAAATTGGAATTTCTATAGTTTAGTAGTGAACGCTTATATCTGTTGTACTTAGTTTTATATATATATGTCTGTAAATATAGTAAAGAACATATGTGTACTAAAGCTCATAGAAGAGCCTCCTTTTGTACTTGACTTGTATTAGGTAAATACTTTGTTTCCTTCCTATATATTTTGATAGAACCATGAGTTAGTTAGTACATGATTCAACTGATTCTTACTATAGATAATTGAGAAAGGTTCGCAAATTTATAAGTAACAACTCTCGAGTACGATGCCATAACTTAAGGATAGGGTTGTACTTGGGAGGATGTTACATGTGTCTTATGATAAGAAGTAATTGTTTAAAAGAAGGAAGGGAATCATGAATGATATTGATGTTGAAAAATTGTTTTTGATTAAGTAGAAATAGGTTCCACATATATGATAGGGAGTGGTATCAAAATATTGGTTGAAATTCATATAAGTTGGACCATAATACTAGATGAAGTATAGAGAGAAGCCTATAGTGGAACAAGGGAAGGGGAATAAAATATCCTTTGAAGATAGAAACATGGTTGAGGAGGTTATAGATCTTGAGAAATAAGTAAGCAAGAAGGTGAAGCAAGCACGTCAAGCCAATCAAAATGAAGGATTAATAGTCTGTTAGCGAGATTTTAGCATAAGATTTGTTAATAAATAAAAGCCTTAGGGTCAGTTGTAAAACATTCAATTCGACACTCTCACACACTAAGTTTTCAATCTCTAGAAGTCAATTAGCATACATGGAGCAACAAACCTTAGTTTCATATTTTTAGATACTTTTTCAGACCTATTGCCGATACTAAGTAGCAGTCATAAATTTGTATCCATTTTTCATGATATTATGCATGGATCAGATATATCATGGCAAATTCTTCAAAAAAAATTGTGTCTTCCACAATGGAATCTAATAAGTGAGATTTCGAGTAAGTGTTTACATAATCTTCTTCTGTCCGAAGAAATTTTTCATCGAAATAATGAGTCACCATTGATATCGACACATCTGAGATCGCTAAATGTTTGGGAGTTCCTCTATTCAATTATTTTCCTTCTTCTTGTTGCTGGATATTTCGTTACACATCTTCTCTTTGTTTCTCGAGCCTATAGAGAGTTATAGACAGAGTTCGAAAAGGTCAAATCTTTGATGATTCCATCATACATGATTGAGTTGCGAAAACTTCTGGATAGGTATCCTGCATCTGAACTGTATTCTTTCTGGTTAAAGAATCTCTTTCTAGTTGCTTGGGAACAATTAGGAGATTCTCTAGAAGAAATACGGGGTTTTGCTTCTGGCAGCAACATGCTATGGGGTGGTGGTCCCGCTTATGGGGTCAAATCAATATGTTCTAAGAAGAGATATTTGAATCTCATCGATCTCATAAGTATCATATCAAATCCCATCAATCGAATCGCTTTTTTGAGAAACACAAGACATCTAAGTCATACAAGTAAAGCTATCTATTCCTTGATAAGAAAAAGAAAAAACGTGAATGGTGATTGGATTGATGATAAAATAGAATCCTGGGTCTCGAATAGTGATTCGATTGATGATAAAGAAAGAGAATTCTTGGTTCAGTTCTCTACCTTAACGACAGAAAAAAGAATTGATCAAATTCTATTGAGTTTGACTCATAGTGATCATTTATCAAAGAATAACTCTGGTTATCAAATGATTGAACAACTGGGAGCAATTTACTTACGATACTTAGTTAACATTCATAAAAAGTATCTAATGAATTATGAGTTCAATACATCCTGTTTAGCAGAAAGATGGATATTCCTTGCTCATTATCAGACAATCACTTATTCACAAACCTCGTGTGGGGCTAATAGTTTTTATTTCCTATTTCATGGGAAACCCTTTTCGCTCCACTTAGCCCTAGCCCCCTAGGGGTATTTTAGTGATAGGTTCTATAAGAACTGGACGATCCTATTTGGTCAAATACCTAGCGATAAACTCCTATGTTCCTTTCATTACAGTATTTCTGAACAAGTTCCTAGATAACAAGCCTAAGGGTTTTCTTTTTTATGATAGTGACGATATTGATGATAGTGACGATATCGACCATGACCTTGATACAGAGCTAGAGCTTCTAACTATGATGAATGTGCTAACTATGGATATGATGCCGGAAATAGACCGATTTTATATCACCCTTCAATTCAAATTAGCAAAAGCAATGTCTCCTTGCATAATATGGATTCCAAACATTCATGATCTAGATGTGAATGAGTTGAATTACTTATCCCTCGATCTATTAGTGAACTATCTCTCCAAGGATTGTGAAAGATGTTCCACTAGAAATATTCTTGTTATTGCTTCGACTCATATTCCCCAAAAAGTGGATCCCGCTCTAATAGCTCCGAATAAATTAAATACATGCATTAAGATACGAAGGCTTCTTATTCCACAACAACGAAAGCACTTTTTCACTCTTTCATATACTAGGGGATTTCACTTGGAAAAGAGAATGTTCCATACTAATGGACTTGGGTCCATAACTATGGGTTCCAATGTACGAGATCTTGTAGCACTTACCAATGAGGCCCTATATTATTATTATACAAAAGAAATCCATTATAGACACTAATATAATTAGATCTGCTCTTCATAGACAAACTTGGGATTTACGATCCCAGGTAAGATCGGTTCAGGATCATGGGATCCTTTTCTATTAGATAGGAAGGGATGTTTCACAAAATGTACTTCTAAGTAATAGCTCCATAGATCCTATATCTATCTATATGAAGAAGAAATCATGTAACGAGGGGGATTCCTATTTGTACAAATGGTACTTCAAACTTGGAACGAGCATGAAGGAATTAACGATACTTCTTTATCTTTTGA